>CM056731.1:16680744-17056833 GCA_029844215.1 Przewalskia tangutica | reverse complement strand
ATGGTTTCTGCATCTTCACGCATGTTAATGTCTCTTTGTGACGAACTCAAATTTTCTTTTCCCTATTTTTCATGGGAGGAATGCAACACGAATTATATGGACTTATCTTTCATTTGACAGCTTTCAAACGCTTTGAACATTCTTGTCATTCTGCCACTTTGTGTCACTTTTGTTGTATTACCATACCTATCATCTTACTTTCATAAGTATATTTTCTTATATAAAAGTATTATATTCCCGTCAGAGCTTCTATGGTTTAACGCTTGCATAATCATATTTACATTTGATTGGATTATGTTGTCTATGTTTTTAAGTGTTGCTCTTTGTCTTCTAAATGAACTTTCTAGCAGTCTCCAAACCTAAGGGTAATATGAGTAATTTGGACTCTTCCCAATTTTTTGAATATGTATTCAGATCACTTCACGCAGGAAACATGCTGCTACTCAATGTCGTATTGCCATTGAATGGCCTGCACTAAATTAAACCTAATTAGCATCTTCCTTTCTTTGTCAATAGTAGCTCCATCCATGCACTCGTTAAAGTTACAAATGGCTTCCAGCCTAATTGTTAAAATTGATCGGCAACTCATGTGCGCCAAACGCGATTCATCCATATAAATATCATAATGAGTTACATATTATTTAATGCCAAAGTGAAAAAAGATGAATTCAAGTTAAGAATTTACTTTAACATTGTATCCTTTCGTGATTGGAAGAATATATGCATGTTTTACTTCAAGAACGTGATACTACTATTTCCTTAAACGCACAAAAGACAAAATAAAAACCTCTCTTTTCACAGAAAGAAATTTGTAAAGATTCATGTAATCGTCACTTTATAATATTAATTTTCCAGAATTGCATGACTTTGATCATACTTACGCTTATGCGCTTGTCTTATATGTGATTAACTAAGGGACAATGTTAATCAATGATTCTAAGAACCATGTTGCTCTAGATTACCACAACACCTTGACAATTATTACCGCCACTTCACAATTTCATTTAGCTTTTAGGGGTCACTAATTGCGGGTAAGGAGATATACAAGAATATAATTTCAGATAAAAACAGGTAATAATTAAATGTGAGGATTGAATTTGATCATATGAAATTTTATTAGGACAATTTGAAAATGAGTCTGTCTTTTTAATTTAATGTTTTACACTTTTTTATCGCGTAGGAAAGCATTGAATATTTAAATTAAGGAGTAGTCTTTCTTTTATACGCGTCCGTGTTTTCCTTGTGCTTTTCCAAACATTCAACTGGCTTAGTTTCTTTGGGGGACTCCTATAAAAACACACATCACAACTTCACTTCTTTAGTTTCTTTCTTCAATGCCAAAGACTTGTATTTTTTTGGCATATTAATGAAGGATCTTTTTCACTTCTGTAAAAAATAAATTAAATGGGACTTTTCAAGTTTCAAGAATATGCATCTCAATCTTTGACATTGTCCTTGGTACAAGGTAGATAAAAGATGTAAGTGCATTAGCTTGGAGAATCTGGTACTTAGTTCTGTTATTAGCTTGATGCAACCAGTATTTTTTGTGAATTGGAAACGGCCATCTTTGTTCTTGGGATTCAATGAACCTGAAAATAGCTGGAAATCGGGTTAGCACTTCAGGAGTTAAGGATTTGTGGATATGTTTGCTGGTTTAGTTGTGGATGAACAGTTCCTTCATTAGGATTTTCTTTTCAATATTGAAAGCGTTCTAAACGTACGATTTTGTGAAGTGCTTAGCAGCAGATTCTACTTCTGAGTGGGTAACCCTAATCATTATACTTTATAACATTGTAACCTTGTAGACTTCCTAAAATTGCAATCAGTCTTAGCCACTTTCCGCAGCAATGCTTTTTAACCAACTATATCACTTACTCTTATTTGTGGATTCCCTTTCTTTTTTAACAACCTTTGTGAGCAAGGAATTTTAGTGTTTTTCAGGGATTTCTTCTCGGATATATAAGTTTGAAGGCCATCGTATGTCCTAGAACTGCATAAGTTTGGAGGCTGTATTTTATTCTTTTCAAATGAGCCTTTATGACTATGATGAATTCCCTTATTTTGTTTTCCTTCTTCTTGATGAAAAGTGTTGTCCCGCCCCTTGCGTTAATATTTTTCTCCTTCTTTAATTAGGGCTATGCATGAGTATTTTATACCACAGGCATCAGATAGAGAAGGTAATGACCTTCTATTTTCCTACTTCCGCACATCCTTCAAATTTTATCATGCAACATTTCAGGTGGAATTTCATGTTACTGGAGTATACTCATTGAGTTTTCCCGCTTTGTTCTGCAATCATAGTACGATCATCTGGAGTTGTACTGCCACATTTGTCGGCAAAGTTTTCTACTGTGTTTCCTTCTTCTTTTAGCTAAGTTTATCAAGAAATTGTAGTACTTATTTTTACTTATGTGATGATTCAGCACAAATGCCCAATTTGAAATAGTTTATTAAAAAGGAAAAATATGTCCAACTTGAATTGACAACATTACTGCAAAAGATTTCTAGCTTGTTGCTTGTAGAGTGTCTAATTATTGCCAGATGTTGAATTTGAAATCTTGGCTATAATCATATCAGTTACATGCAGTATGACTTTAAAACATTTATAACTCAGATCCAAAGGGTTAAGAACCTTTTATTGAATATTTAATTAGTGGAAACGATTCTCGAATTGTTTGAATTTAGTAAGGAAAAATTATCTGGCAAATGCAAGTATTTCCATATTTGATTGATGTATTCATTAGCTGATACAGGAAAGTTATATGGTCATTAAAATAGAAGAATACTTCTGTCCCCAAGGATGTGGCTTAGTGATTTGAGGTATTGGAGTTACGCACTGGAGATCCTGTGTCCTAATCTGAGCTACAACTCTGACGCGGAGTTTGTCTATCCCAATTTTGGGCGGATAAGATTGGTTTCCGTAAACTCCATTTATCAAAAAAGAAAAAAGAAAGATCACCTTGGTAATCCTCTCAACCTATGTCACGCCTTACCCAATCATTGATTAGTCGAGACGAGCCGCAAAGCTTGGCTCCTGAATAACAATTGAATACAGATTTTTTCTAACTCAGATTAAGATAATTAACATTTTTATGTGATGTCTCAAGTCCTTCCTATCAGTCAACACACTTGGCGCAGTATATCGGTTCTTCCTTTCTTCTACATGGTCCCACCCTAAAAACCTAACTCCCAAAGTTTAACGTCAGGTTGTACTACTTTTCTCTTCTTTGTGACTCAAAATTCTTACTATTTGGTTAAAAATCGAGTGGCCTTTGCCATCAAGGCAACCTTCTCTTATCATTTATGCAGAGTGTTCATACTCCTCCACATATAGAAGAGCATAACTTATGGCAATCGCTTTTTCTAGAAATTATGATATATAAACCGAATTGGAGAGAGGCTCATGAAGTTAAGCAGAGCCCGTGACTCTCCAATCCAATAGAGATGTAATCGTTTGAGTCACTGTGGAGGAAAAACAAAGAAAAAGCCATCATGATACTGTCTCAAAGTGGCGCTATTCGAGCTCTCTTTCTTGAGGTGCTAGTGGAGTAGCGATTCCGCGTTCGAATTAAATCTCTTCTCAAAGAGATCTATAATCAAACAGATTTACATTTTTAGCTGTGATATGATGCAAAAGTCAAGGGTCACTAATGATTTAGTTATGCTATAGAAAGCCAAAACATCTCTTATTCTACATCTTCAAGTTTCTTTTCATGAACCGAATTTTCTTAAGGGAAAAGTAAGGATGATGGCAAACAGAAGTTTTAAGTAGTAAGAGCTTGGGCAATACCTACAATTTAGCTCATGGGATGAAGAGAGTAAATATTAATCTTATTGATTCATTTCTTACGAGTGTTTATGTTGTTTCTGACTCTCCAAAAACGAGTAAGATTCGTGTTCTTGACCTCTCAAAAATGCACTACTTTTGGAGGATCCGGAATACTTAATTGGGTCGACATATTTGAAGAGTCCGAGCAACATAGCTTATTACATTATCATTCTAGAATCAACCATCTTCTGGGCCATTAGGAATACCATTATGTCAGAAATCATTTGTGCTTAGCATGTGAACAATTTCTTTATGCAATAGTAACAATTTCAACCAGTCAGGGCTTAATGTCTGGAAATAGTCAAATTCTTGTCTTTCCGGGGTGTGTGTTGAATAGTCTGTTCCTCACTGAGAAGAAGTGGTCTGACTCCATCCTCCTATCTTCTCTCACTTCATCAGCTAGCTTTGAGTTGAGCGGTAGTCAAGCTTCAATTTTCTTCACAAGGTATCGCAGGAAAGGTTCGTCGGTTTACGCAATACCGCCCCTCATGTTATGTTGGCCATGGTACCAGATGTCCATTCTTAAACACTGAGTGGAGGGTGTTGTCGTTCCACATCAAGTTGAGACTTGAGAGAATGAGCTAGCTTGGATTGAGATAACCAGTGCGTATTCTTTCGCACACACAGACCACGCACCTTGTGGTCCGTCCTTCCTGAACACGACGTGACATGAGCTTTGAGTGAGCTGACTATACTGCCGTCTTTATAACTACACTCCTTGCCTTGTCATGAAAAATGTGTGCCGAAATGCTGGTGTTGAGCTAACGCATGGCCAATAATAGCTGCACTTATCTACCGGAAGGAACTTATATACGAACTTTCATAGGGTGTCTAGTTTTATATGTATGATTTATATTCCTTAACATTGTCCTTAAGGCCAACCATTATGGTCAGTTATAATATATAGTCCATTCTACAGTCTCTATTTATGCTCTATCGTTTCCAACATTTAACTTCTTTTTTCTGCAAATTCCATCTACATTGCAGGGCTTTTCTTGTATCAATTTTGGCATCTCCAGTTGTTCTCTTAATGAATTTGCTACACTCTGCCTAAGCTGTATAGTCTCTATGCAGGTATGGTATTGTGAGGGAACATTTACAGTGTGGCTCAAGATTATATTTGAAGTTTAAATCTAAATCTGGTAGGTCTAGGACTAATGTGATGGAGGTTTGACTCGTCAAGTTGGATCTAGTGGTTACTGTTGACCGACTGTTGCCTGAATGGTTCGAACGCTTTCATCACTTGAAATTCAAAAACAAAAGCAGACGACTCGTGATTACATCCTACAATTTTTATTTCATATTAGTTATCTCCAACTCATAGTCACATTGCCTTGGTGTGTGGATGTCAAATGGAGGAATTATTGTTGGCATCTTCTGCTCTATGATTAACATGTTATGAATACACAAGGGTGTTGCCTTTGCAGTGAAAGGAGGTTGGTGATATTAGCTGGAACAGTGAATAAATGAACTGGTAGTTATTCTAAAAGCTTCGAGCTGATGCTAAAGTAATCAGTGGTTCCTGCTCACTCATAGTTTGACACAAGTGGAAAATGTCAAGTTTAATGAATCACTGACTTTGTTAGAGGGGAAAGAGCTCATAACCGGAGAAATGAGATTACTAATGCTTTAAGCTGAAACGCCAACAATGACCCGGTTATGAGCTGGTAAACTTTGAAATGTACTGAAATCCAATAAATAGGCACGCCTATATTCCATTTTTCTGGCATTTGATACACACTGGAGATATGACGTGAACATGTTACATCATTAGAAGTTTTGAAAATGGGACAGGGCTTGCACAAGTCTTCACTAGTGTAAAGTGATGTCACGCCTGTTTTTTCTTTTTCTTGGCTCCATCTTAACAGTGAAATAGAGTAAATAATTAGCATGACTTGTTTTCAGGTGTGAAAGTTTAATTTTATCAATGCTTTAAAGGGAAGATACTTCTCATATGAACATTGAATGATGTTAATTCTTGAGTGATTTTCTTTATAAAAGAAAAGAATGATTTTTATTAGACTTCTTCTGTTTGCGTACGAGCTTCAAAAACTCACATGACACATGTTGCTCCTTTATCCATGTGCGGTGTCATTTTTCATAGTGACTGAATTTTGAGTTTGCTTGTGTAGTACGACTGGTATTGGGTGGTATCGCTGGGCTATCTACGCTAAGCATTTTTTCTGCATTCAGGTATCTGATTTTATACAAAGAATATAGTGAATTAAGATGATTCAGCACAAATGCCCAATTTGAAATAGTTTATTAAAACGGAAAACATGTCCAGAAATTGTAGTACTTATTTTTACCATGTGATGATTCAGCACACGTTCAATTTGAATTAGTTTATTAAAAAGGAAACATGTCCAACTTGAATTGACAAATTATCAAGAAAAGATTTCTAGCTTGTTGCTTGTAGATGCTCTAATTTATTGCCGATGTTGAATTTTGAAATCTTCTGCAATCTACTTTGCTCATAAAGTATGACGTGAAACATTTATAACTAGATCCGGTTAAGAACCTTATTGAATATTTAATTAGTGGAAACATTTCAATTGTTTGAATTGGTAAGGAAAATTATCCGCAAATGCAAGTATTTCCAAGTATTCTGGATGTATTCATTAGCCGATAATATAGAAAAGCTGATAATGGCTAAAATAGAAGAATACTTGTCCCCAAGTGACGGCTTAGCGGCTGAGGTATTGGAGCGCCACCGAGATCCTGTGTCCGAATCCGAGCTACAACTCGACGGAGTTTGTCTATCCCAATTTTGGTGGATAAGATTACTTTGTAACCCGCTTCTATCAAAAGAAAAAAAAAAAAAAGAAAGATCACCTTGGTAACCTAACTCCATGCTGCACGCTACCCACCCGATTAGTCGGTATGAGCTCAAGTTGGCCTCCTGACACCACATGATTTTTTCTAATCGATAAGATAATTAAATACTATGTGATGTTCAAGTCTCCTATCAGTCAACACTTGTGCAGATATTTGTCTTTTCCTTTCTTCTACATGGTCCTTGTTCCTAAAACCCAACTCCCAAAGCTTAACATTGTGTTGTACTACTTTTCTCTCTTTCGTGACTCAAAATTCTTTACTATTCGTTAAAAATCGAGTGCTCTGCCATCGAAGCAACCTCTCTTTATCATTTACGCAGAGTGTCTTATACCCTC
Organism: Przewalskia tangutica; assembly: GCA_029844215.1. NCBI lineage: Eukaryota > Viridiplantae > Streptophyta > Magnoliopsida > Solanales > Solanaceae > Przewalskia > Przewalskia tangutica. The sequence goes on along the minus strand of CM056731.1, from coordinate 17,049,831 downwards.
CTACATAGAAAGAAAGCAATCCTAGTGGCAATCGTTTTTCTCAAGAAATTATGATATATAACCGACCGGGAGAGAGGTTTGCGACATGGAGCCCGCACCTCCAACCATGCTTAGACAGAATGTCAGAGTCACTGTGAGGAAACAAGAAAAAGCCACCGCTGACATGTCCAAAGCGGCTATTCGGTTCTTTTCTGAGGTGCTGCCAGGAGAGCAGATTCATGTTCGATTAAATCTTCTCAAAAGATCTATAATCAAACAGATTTACATTTTCTTTAGTCAGCGAGATGCAAAAGTCACATGGGTCACTTGATTTTAGTTATGTTATAGGTGCCAAACATCCTTATTCTACATCTTCATTGCTTCTTTCATTTAACCGAATTTTCTTATGGAAAAGTAAGGATTTATGGCAACATGTTTTAAGTTAAGAAGAGCTTGGGCACACCCGTAATGATCATAGATGAAGAGAGAAATATTACCTATTGATTCATTTCCTTATTACCCATGCTGTTCTGACTTCCAAAATGAAGAGATCCTCCGTGGTTGACCCTCAAAAATGCACTACTTTTGGAGGATCCGGACATGCACTGCTGACATTTTGAAGTAGTCCGGGCAACATAGCTTATTACTACTTCATTCTAAATCAACCATCCAGGGAATAATTATACTGTAGAAATCATTTGTGCAAGACAGAACAATTTCTTTATGAATAGTAACAGCCAACTGTGCGGCTTATCAATCTTAAAGAGTCAAATTTTGCTCTTTTCTGGGTGTGCTGAATAGCCGTTCTCGATTGAGAAGAAGTGGTCTGACCATCCTCCCATCTTCTCTCACTTCATCTAGCTGGAGTCGAGTTAGGGTCAAGCCGCCAATTTTTCACAAGGCATCGTGAGAAGGTTTTAGCTTACGAATAACCGGGCTCTCATGTTATGTTGGCTGGGTGTATACCGTATGTCCATTCTTGAAATTATGAGGAGGGGTGTTGCCGCCCCCTACATTGGCCGAGACTTGAGAGAATGAGCTAGCTTGGATTCGAGATAAATCCAAGGTATCTTTCTTTCGCACACATAACTACACCTTGTGGTCCGGTCCTTCCCTAACACGTGATACGAGCTCTTGGGCCACACGCTCTTATAACTACACCTTGCTCATTAAGAAAAAAAACAGGTGCTGGAAATGCTCAAGGGGCAGCGAATGAGGCTAAAATTTATCACCGAAGGAACTTATATACTTAATCATAGGGTGTCTAGTTTTATATGTATGATTTATATTCTTAACATTGTCCTTGGCGCCAACCATTATGGTCAAGCAGAAGACAGTCCATTCTACGCTTCTATTTATGCTCATCGTCTCCAACATTTAACTTTTTCTGCAAATTCCATCTACATTGCAGGGGCTTTTCTTGTATCAATTTTGGTAATTCCAGTTGTTCTCTTAATGAATTTGCTACACTTGCCTAAGCTGTATAGTTCTGCAGGTATGGTAATAGAGGGAACATCAGGTGGTTCAAGATTATATTTTGAAGCTTAAATCTAATTCTGGCAGGTCTAGACTATGATGAGGTTTGACCTGCTCAAGCATGATCTAGTGGTTACTAAGGACTGACTGTTATTTGAATGGTTTTTCATCACTTGAAATTCAAAACAAAAGCAGACGACTGCATTACATCTCTACAATTTTTATTTCATATTAGTTATCTCCAACTCATATAGTCACATTGCCTGGTGTGGATGTCAAATGGAGAATTATTGTTACAATCTTTCTGCTCTATGATTAACATGTTGCGAATACACAAGGGTGTTGCTTGCGAAAGGATGTTGGTGATATTAGCTGAACAGTGAATAAATGAACCGTAGTTATCTAAAAGCTTTAGCTGATGCTAAAGTAATCAGTGGTTCCTTGCCACTCATAGTTTGGACACAAGTGGAAATGTCAAGTTTAATGAATCACTGACTTTGTTAGAGGGGAAAGAGCTCATGAACCGAGAAATGAGATTACTAATGCTGGCTGAAACGCCAAATAATGACCTGGTTATGAGCTGGTAACCGAAATGCACTGAAATCCAATAAATAGGCATGCCTATATTCATTTTTCTGGCATTTGATACACACTGGAGATAAGGACGCGAACATGTTACATCATTAGAAGTTTTAAATGGGACAGGGCTTGCACAAGTCTTGGCTATGTAAAGTGATGTCACGTCTGTTTTTCTTTCTTGGCTCCATCTTAACAGTGAAACAGAGTAAATAATTAGCATGACTTTGTTTTCAGGTGAAAGTTAATTTTATCAATGCTTAAAGGGAAGATACTTCATATGAACATTGAATGATGTTAATTCTTTGAGTGATTTTCTTTATAAAAGAAAAGAATGATTTCTTTATTAGACTTCTTCTGTTTATACGAGCCTAAAACCTCACATGACACATGTTATTCCTTTATCTGCAAATACTTCATAGTGACTGAATTTTTGAGTTTGTTTTGTAGTACTTACTGGTATTAAAGTGGTATCATTGTCTACGCTATGCATTTTTTCGATTCAGGTATCTGATTTTATACAAAGAATATAGTGAATTAAAAGATGATTCAGCACAAAATGCCTTAATTTGAAATAGTTTATTAAACGGAAAAAACATGTCCAGAAATTGTAGTACTTATTTACCATGTGATGATTCAGCACAATGCCCAATTTGCACTAGTTTATTAAATAGGAAAACATGTCCAACTTGAATTGACAAATTACTGCAAAAGATTTAGCTTGTTGCTTGTAGATGCTCTAATTTATTGCCAGATGTTGAATTTTGAAATTTTCAATCTAGTATCAGTTCATAGCTATGACTGGAAACATTTTATAACTAGATCCAAAGGGGTTAAGAACCTTATTGAATATTTAATTAGTGGAAACATTCTCTAATTGTTTGAATTGTAAGGAAATATCTGCAAATGCAAGTATTTCATATTTGGTTGACGGTCTATTAGTCGATACAGAAAGCTTAAGGTCACAAAATAGAAGAATACTTATCTCCTACGGGATGGGTTTGCTGGTTGGAGGTGGCTGGAGCACACTGATCCAAACCGAACTGAAAGCACAACTCTTGACGTGAGTTTGTCTATCCCAATTTTTTAAGATAAGATTATTCTTTTGGTAACTCGCCTATCAAAAGAAAAGAAAGATCACCTATGAACCTAACTTAGCGCTGGCTGACGCCACTCTCAATTGATTAGTCGAGATGAGCCTGCTGGCCCGGACAACACCACATGATTTTTCAACTTTGATAAGATAATTACCATTTACGCAGGATGCTGTCCTCCTATCATCAACACACTTGTGCGTATATCATATCTTTCCTTCTACATGGTCCCACCCTAAAAACCCAACTCCCCAAAGTTTAATATCAGGCTGCACACTTTCTCTCTTTGGTGACTCAAATTCTTTACTATTTGGTTAAAATTGAGTGCTCAAGCATCGTAAGCAACCTCTTTATCATTTATGCAGAGTATCAGACTCCCTCCTACATAAGAGCAACACTAGTAAACGCTTTTTCTCAAGAAATCGTGATATATGAACCAACTGGCAGGCTTCGCCTAATTGCGAGCTCCGCACCTCCAACCTACCATGTATCGCCTGGAAATAACGCAGGAAAACAAAGAAAAGCCATCAAGCCGAGCATGTCCCGGTGGGCTATCGAGCCTCCTTCGAGGTGCCAGTGAGAGATTCACAAGCCTGACAAATCTCTTTCAGATTTTATAATCAAACAGATTTATATTTTCACGCAGATGCAAAGTCAAGGGTCACTTTGATTTTAGTTATGCTATAGGTTCCAAAACATCCTGCCCTCTAGCATCTTCAGTGAGTTTTTTTCATGAATCAAATTTCTTAAGGTGATAAGGGACTAATACAACATGTTTTAAGTAGTAAGAGTCAAGTACACCAAATTTAATCATAAGATGAAGAGAGAAATATTACCTTATTGTATTCATTTCTATTATTTGATGTTGTTTGGACTTCCAAAACGAGTAGAGCCCGGTGTTTGATCCTCAAAAATGCACTACTTTTTGGAGGATCCGCGTTTACTTGGTCGACATTATTTTGGAAGAGTCCTAGCAATATAGCTTATTACTATCATTCTAGAATCAACCATCTTCATTGCCAGAATAATTTATGTCAGAAATCATTTGTGCAATTTATTAGAACAATTTCTTTATGAATAGTAATGTGCCTTAACTGTGTCGCTAATGCCTCGAGTAGTCAAATTCATTGCCTTTTCAAGCAAAGGTGTGTTAAATAGCCGTTGGACTCGATTGAGAAGAAGTGGTCCTACCATCCTCCTATCTTCTCTCACTCATCAACCAGCTTTTGGAGCTCAGAGTTAAGGTCAAGTCAATTTTTCTGCCAAGGTATCGTGAGTGAATATTCTAGTTTTACGCAATAATCCCGCCTGCTGTTATGTTGGCCATGCACCGAGTGTCCATTCTTAAAACATGAGGGAGGGAGGTTGTTGCCCCACATCGGGCATGAGACTTGAGAGAACGAGCTTCAGCTTTTGACTGAAAGTTAAATCCAAGGTATCTTTTCTGCATACATATAACCATTCACACTTAGGTCCGGTCCTTCTGAACACGCGCATAGCGGAGCTTAGGCGGCGCTCGGGCTGCCCTTTATAACTACACCTGCCTTGTCAAGAAAAAAAAAACAGGTGCTGGAAATGCTCAAGGCAGCAGCTTAATGAGGCTAAAATTTATCTCAATGAAGGAACTTTATATACGAAACTGCTAGGGTGTCTAGTTTTATATGTATGATTTATATTCTTAACATTGTCCTTAAGCGGGCCAACCATTATGGTCAAGTTATAGCCATAGTCCATTCTACAGTTCTATTTATGCTCATCGTCTCCAACATTTAACTTCTTTTTCTGCAAATTCCATCTACATATCGCAGGGGCTTTTCTTGTATCAATTTGGCATCTCCAGTTGTTCTCTTTAATGAATTTGCTACACATTGCCTAAGCTGTATAGTCTCATGCAGGTATGGTATTGTCAGAGGGAACATTTGTGTGGTTCAAGATTATATTTGAAGTTTAAATCTGAATTCTGGTAGGTCTAGACCATGATGAGGTTTGATCTGCTCAAGCATGATCTAGTGGTTGGCTGTTGGGACCCTGATCATGCCTGAATGGTTTTTCATCACTTGAAATTCAAAAACAAAAAGCAGACGAATTTTTCGTGATTACATCCTACAATATTTATATTTATATTAGTTATCTCCAACCTCAGCAGTCACATTTTGCCTTGGTGTGGATGTCAAACGTGGAGAATTATTGTTACAATCTTCTGCCTCTCGCAAGGATTAACATGTTATGAATACACAAGGGTGTTGCTTTACAGAAAGGAGGTTGGTGATATTAGCTGGAACAGTGAATAAAATGAACTCCAGTTATTCGAAAAGTTCGAAAGCTGGATGCTAAAGTAATCAGTGGTATTCTGCTCACTCATAGTTTGACACAAGTGGAAAATGTCAAGTTTAATGAATCACTGACCTTTGTTAGAGGGGAAAGCAGCTCATAACCGGAGAAATGAGATTACTAATGCTTTTGCTGAAACGCCAACAATGACCCGTTGGTGGAGCTGGTAACTGAAATGTACTGAAATCCAACAACAGGCATGCCTATATTCATTTTTTCTGGCATTTGATACACACTGGAGAGATATGACGTGAACATTACGTTTAAGCATCATTAGAAGTTTTAAAACACAGGGCTTGGTACAAGTCTTGGCTAGTAGTAAAGGATGTCAATGCCTGTTTTTCTTTTCTTTGGCTCCATCTTAACAGTGAAACAGAGTAAATAATTAGTACATGACTTGTTTTCAGGTGAAATAATTTTATCATCGCTTTAAAGGGAAGATACTTTCATATGGAACATTGAATGATGTTAATTTTGAGTGATTTCTCTTTATAAAAAGAAAAGAATGATTTCCTCTTTATTAGACTTCTCTCTTCTGTTTAGGTAATGAGCCTAAAACCTCACATGGCACATGTTATTCCTTTATCTGGCGTGTCATTTTTCATAGTGACTGGAATTTTGAGTTTTGTTTGTGTAGTAATGACTGGTGGTTGGGTGGTATCGCTGCTGTCTACGCCATGATATTTTTCAGATTCAGGTATCTGATTTTATACAAAGAATATAGTGAATTAAAAGATGTTATTCAAAGACAAATGCCCAATTTGAAGCATTAGTTTATTAAAAAGGAAAACTTGTCCAGAAATTGTAGTACTTATTTTACCATGTGATGATTCAGCACAAATGCCCAATTTGGAATTAGTTTATTAAAAAGGAAAAACATGTCCAACTTGAATTGACAAATTACTGCAAAAGATTTCTAGCTTTGTTGCTTGTAGATGCTCTAATTTATTGCCAGATGTTGAATTTTGAAATCTTCTGGCAATCTATATCAGTTCATATAAAGTATGACGGAAAACATTTATAACTAGATCCAGTGGGTTAAGAACCTTTATTGAAATATTTAATTAGTGGAAACATTCTCGAATTTGTTTGAATTCGGTATGGTAAAATTATCTGGCAAAATGCAAGTATTTCCGTTTATTTGGTTGATGTATTCATTAGCTGGATACAGAAAGTAATAAGTATTACAAAAATAGAAGAATACTCTGTTCCGGGCGGATGGCTTAGTGGTTGAGGTATTGGAGTTACACCGCACTGGAGATCCTGTGTCCGAACTGAGCTAAGCAACTCTTGGACGGAGTTTGTCTATCCTAATTTTAAAGATGTGGATAAGATTACCTTTGTAAACTCGCTTATCAAAAAAGAAAAAAAGCAAAAAGAAAGATCACCTTGGTAACCTAACCTTATGCTGTGACGCTACCCAATTGATACTAGTCGAGATTTAGCGCAAGCTGGCTCCTGACAACACCAATATGATTTTTTTCAATCGTATAAGATAATTAACACTTACGCATGATGTTCTGGAAGTCCTCTCTATCACCAACACGACTTGTGCGTATATTGTGGTTCTTTTCCTTTCTTTCTACATGGTCCTAATTCCTAAAAACCCAACTCCCAAAGTTTAACATTGGTATTGTACTACTTCTTCTCTTCTTTGGGCGACTCAAAATTCTTTACTATTTCGTTAAAAATCGAGTGCTTTGCGCATCGTAAGCAACTCTTTATCATTTACGCAGAGTGTTCGTGACTCCTCCTACATAGTGGGCAGCAATCCAGTATAATCGCTTTTCTCAAGAAATCGGTGATATATAACCGAACTGGGAGAGAGGCTTGCTCGATCAGTGAGCCCGCACTTCAACCACGCAGACAGAATCGTTTGGAGTCACCTGGGGAGGAAAACAAAAAGAAAAAGCCATCGGCTGACATGTCCGGCGGGCGGAAGATTTCGAGCCTCCTTCGGGAGCACTGTGCTAGTGGAGAGCAAGCATTCATGTTCGACAATCTCTTCTCAAGATCTATAATCAAACAGATTTACATTTTCTTTAGTCAAAGTAGATGCAAAAGTCATGGGTCACTTTGATTTTTAGTTATAAGCTTATAGGAAATGTTCCAAAACATCCTTATTCTTACATCTTCAAGAGTCAAAGGCTTTTCATGAACCGAATTTTCTTAAGGGAAAAGTAAGGGACGTATGTGCAAATATTGTTTTAAAAGTAGTAAGAGCTTAGGCACACCAAATTTATCATAGATGAAGAGAGAAATATTACCTTATTGATTCATTTCTTAGTTGACGACTATGCTGTTCTGACTCTCCAAATGTAAATGTAGTAGATCTGCTCTGATCCTCAAAAAAATGCACTACTTTTGGAGGATCCGACACTTGCACCTGCTTTCTGACATTTTGAAGAGTCCTGAGCAACATAGCTTATTACTATCATTCTAGAATCAACCATCTTCAAATAGGAATGAATTATATCAGAAATCATTTTGGTAAGTAGCTTAATAGAACAATTTTTATGAATAGTAAATGTAAACTTAACCAGGTGCTGGGCTTAATGTCTTGGAAATAGTCAAATTCTTGTTCTTTTCCGTGCAAAGTGGTGTGGTGTGTTGAGTAGCTGGTTCCCTGATTGAGAAGCTAGCGGTCCGACCATCCTCCTATCTTCTCTCACTTCATCTAGCAAATTCGAGTCGAGTTGTGGTCAAGTCAATTTTCTTCTACAAGGTAATGAGGAAGGTTCTTAGTTTACGCAATAATCTGCCCCCATGTTATGTTGGCCATGTACCGTATGTCCATTCTTAAACATGAGGGAGGGTGTTGCCGCCCCCACATCAAGCTGAGACTCAGAGAATGAGTTTGGGCTTTTTGGATTGAGCAATCCAAGGTATCTTTTCGCATACATATAACTACACCTGTGGTCCGTCCTTCCTCGAACACGCGCATAGCGGAGCTTAGTGCGCTGGCTGCCCTTATAACCACCTGCCTTGTCAAGAAAAAAAAAACAGGTGCTGGAAATGCTCAAGGGCAGCACGAGGCTAAAATTTATCTACCGAAGGAACTTATATACGAATCATAGGGTGTCTAGTTTATATGTATGATTTATATTCTTAACATTGTCCTTGGCGCTAACTATTATGGTCAGTTACACATAGTCCATTCTACAGTCTTATTTATGCTCACTGCCTCCAACATTTAACTTCTTTTTCTGCAAATTCCATCTACATTGCAGGGGCTTTTCTTGTACTTCAACTCTTTGGCATCTCCAGTTGTTCTCTTAATGAATTTGCTACACTTGCCTTCAAGCTGTATAGTCTCGTGCAGGTATGGTAATGTGAGGAACATTTGTGTGGTTCAAGATTATGGTCGAAGCTAAATTCACTCTGTAGGTCTAGACCATGATGAGGTTTGACTCGCTCAAGCATGATCTAGTGGTTACTGTTGACCTCGACCAGTTGCCTGAATGGTTTTTCATCACTTGAAATTCAAACAAAAGCAGACGAATTTTCGTGACACATCCTACAAATATTTATATTCTGAGATTAGTTATCTCCCAACTCATAGTCACATTGCTCTGGTGTGATGTCAAATGGAGAATTATTGTTACAATCTTCTGCTCTATGATTAACATGTTATGAATACATGGATGGGTGTTGCTTTATGAAAAAGGGGAGGTTGGTGATATTAGCTGAACAGTGAATAAATGAACTGTAGTTATTCAAAAGCTCGAGCTGATGCTACAAGTAATCAGTGGTTCCTGCTTCTCACTCATAAAGCCTTCTGACACAAGTGGAAAATGTCAAGTTTAATGAATCACTGACTTTGTTAGAGGGGAAAGAGCTCATAACCGGAGAAATGAGATTACCACGCTTTTAAGCTGAAACGTCAATGACTCCAAGTTATGAGCTGGTAACTGGAAATGTACTGAATCCAATAAATAGGCATGCCTATATTCATTTTTCTGGCATTTGATACACCTGAGATATGACGCGAACATGTTACATCATTAGCTTTAAAATGGGACAGGCTGCATTAAGTCTTGGCTAGGTAAGGATGTCAATGGCCTGTTTTTCTTTCTTGGCTCCATCTTAACAGTAAATAATTAGCATGGATTTGTTTTCAGGTGCTTAATTTTATCAATGCTTTAAAGGAAGATACTCTCTTACAAGGAACATTGAATGATGTTAATTCTTTGAGTGATTTTCTTTTATAAAAGAAAAGAATGATTTCCTTTATTAGACTTCTGTTTATAATGAGCCTGTAATCTACATATGGCACATGTTATTCTTTTATCTATGTGTCATTTTTCATAGTGACTGAATTTTGAGTTTGCTTGTGTAGTACGACTGGTGGCTGGGTGGTATCATTGTTCACGTTAAGGCATTTTTTTCTGCATTCAGTATCTGATTTTATACAAAGAATATAGTGAATTAAAAGATGATTCAGCACAAATGCCCAATTTGAAATAGTTTATTAAAAAGGAAAAAACTTGTCAAGAAATTGTAGTACTTATTTTTACCATGTGATGATTCAGCACAAATGCCCAATTTGAAATAGTTTATTAAAAAGGAAAACATGTCCAACTTGAATTGACAAATTACTGCAAAAGATTTCTAGCTTGTTGTTGTAGATGCTCTAATTTATTGCCAGATGTTGAATTTTGAAATCTTCTGCAATCTATATCAGTTCATAAAGTATGACTGAAAACATTTATAACTAGATCCAGTGGTTAAGAACCTTATTGAATATTTAATTAGTGGAAACATTCTCAATTGTTTGAATTGGTATGAAAAATTATCCGCAAATGCAAGTATTTCGTTATTTGGTTGGATGTATTCATTAATGATACAGAAAGTTTAAGGTCATTAAAATAGAAGAATACTTGTCCCCGCGGATGGCTAGTGGTTGAGGTATTGGAGTTACAACCGAGATCCTGTGTCCAATCCGAGCTACAACTCTTGACGTGAATTTGTCTATCCCAATTTTGGTGGATAAGATTACCTTTGGTAAACCTGCCTATCAAAAGAAGAAAAAAGATCACCTTGGTAACCTATGCACGCTACCCAATTGATTAGTCGAGATGAGCGCAAGTTGGCTTCCATAACACCAATATGATTTTTTCTAATCAGATAAGATAATTAACACTTGTGCAGGATGTTCAAGTCCTCCTATCACCAACACACTTCAGCAGATATTGTGTCTTTCCTTTCTTCTACACGGTCCCACCCTAAAACCCAACTCCCTGTTTAACATCACTGTTGTACTACTTTTTCTCTTGGGCGACTCAAAATTCTTTACTATTTGGTTAAAAATCGAGTGCTCTTGCATCAAGCAACCTCTTATCATTTACGCAGAGTGTTCATACCCTCCTACATAGAAGAGCAATCCTAGTGGCACCGCTTCTCAAGAAATTGTGATATATAACCAAATTGAGAGAGGCTTGCTCTAGTGAGCCCGCACCTCCAACCATGAGACGTAATGTCTGAGTCACTGTGAGGAAAACAAAGAAAAAGCCATCATGATATGTCTGGGGGTGGGCTATTTGAGCCTCCTTCTGAGGTGCAGGAGAGTAAGTGATTCATGTTCGATTAAATCTCTTCTCGATCTATAATCAAACAGATTTACATTTTCTTTAGTCGCGAGATGCAAAAGTCAAGGGTCACTTTGATTTTAGTTATGCTATAGGTGCCAAAACATCCTTATTCTACATCTTCGTTTCTTTCATGAATCGAATTTTCTTAAGTGGAAAAGTAAGGATGATGGCAACATGTTTTAAGTAGTAAGAGTCATGGGCACGCAAATTTATCATAGATGAAGAGAGAAATATTACCTTATTGATTCATTTCTTATTACCTATCGTTGTTTCTGACTTCTCCAAAAACGTAGTAGCACCTGCCTGATCCTCAAAAATGCACTACTTTGAGTATCCGATATGCACTGTCGACATTTTAAAGAGTCCGAGCAACATAGCATATTACTATCATTCTAGAATCAACCATCTTCAGCTAGGAATAATTATGTCAAATCATTTGTGCAAGTTTAATAGAACAATTTCTTTATGAATAGTAACAACCTAACTAAAGTCGCTTAATGTCTTGAAATAGTCAAATTCTTGTCTTTTCAAAGGTGTGTGTGTGTTGAATACTGGTTCCTCGATTGAGAAGAAGTGGTCCGACCATCCTCCTATCTTCTCTCACCTCATCCTAGCTTTTGGAGTTGAGTTAGGGCCAAGTCAATTTTCTTCACATGGTATCAGAGGAAGGTTCTAGTTTACGCAATAATCTGCTCCCATGTTATGTTGGCTATGTACCGTATGTCCGCCTTAAACACGAGGAGGGTGTTGCGCCCCACATTGGTTGAGACTTGAGAGAATGAGCTAGCTTTTGATTGAGTTAAATCCAAGGCATCTTTTCTGCATACATATAACTACACCTTGTGGTCCTGCCCTTCCTCGAACCCGCGCATAGCGGAGCTTAGTGCGCCGGGCTGCTCCTTATAACTACACCTTGCCTTGTCAAGAAAAAAACAGGTGCTGGAAATGCTCAAGGGGCATGAATGAGGCTAAAATTTATCTACCGGAAGGAACTTATATCTGAATCATAGGTGTCTAGTTTATATGTATGATTTATATTCTTAACATTGTCCTTGCGTCAACCATTATGGTCAGTTATAATATAGTCCATTCTACAGTTCTATTTATGCTCATTTTCTCCAACATTTAACTTCTTTTCTGCAAATTCCATCTACATTGCAGGGCTTTTCTTGTATCAATTTTGGCATCTCCAGTTGTTCTCTTAATGAATTTGCTACACTTGCCTAAGCTGTATAGTCTCTATGCAGGTATGGTATTGTGAGGGAACATTTGTGTGGTTCAAGATTATATTTGAAGTTTAAATCTAATTCTGGTAGGTCTAGACCATGATGAGGTTTGACCTGCTCAAGCATGATCTAGTGGTTACTGTTGACCTCGACTGTTGCCTGAATGTCTTTTCATAACTTGAAATAAAAAAAACAAAAATCAGACGAATTTCGTGATTACATCCTACAATTTTATATTTCATATTAGTTATCTCCAACTCATAGTCACATTGCCTTGGTGTGGATGTCAAATGGAGAATTATTGTTACAATCTTCTGCTCTATGATTAACATGTTATGAATACACAAGGGTGTTGCTTTATGAAAGGAGGTTGGTGATATTAGCTGGAACAGTGAATAAATGAACTGTAGTTATTCAAAAGCTCGAGCTGATGCTAAAGTAATCAGTGGTTCCCGCTCACTCATAGTTTGACACAAGTGGAAAATGTCAAGTTTAATGAATCACTGACTTTGTTAGAGGAAAGAGCTCATAACCGAGAAATGAGATTACTAATGCTTTTAAGCTGAAACGTCAACAATGACCCAAGTTATGAGCTGGTAACTGAAATGTACTGAAATCCAATAAATAGGCATGCCTATATTCATTTTTCTGGCATTTGATACACACTGGAGATATGACGTGAACATGTTACATCATTAGAAGTTTTAAAATGGGACAGGGCTTGCACAAGTCTTGGCTAGTGTAAAGTGATGTCACGCCTGTTTTTCTTTTCTTGGCTCCATCTTAACAGTGAAACAGAGTAAATAATTAGCATGACTTGTTTTCCAGGTGAAAGCGAATTTTATCACGCTTTAAAGGAAAGATACTCTCATATGAACATTGAATGATGTTAATTCTTTGAGTGATTTTCTTTATAAAAGAAAAAATGATTTCCTTTATTAGACTTCTTCTGTTTATAATGAGCCTAAAAACCTCACATGACACATGTTATTCCTTTATCTCATGTGTCATTTTTCATAGTGACTGAATTTTGAGTTTGTTTGTAGTACGACTGGTATTGGGTGGTATCGCTGTCTACGCTATGATTTTTCGCATTCAGGTAACTGATTTTATACAAAGAATATAGTGACTATGCTTTTCTTTTATTCATCAACATTGACATGTTCTCAGATGGGTGTTGCACAATTGCACTGAAATAATTTTGGTCTCTAACGAATCTTGTATTTCTAGTGATAAGTATGAAATTTCATTAAACTGCACCAAGAAGGGCTGGAAATATCTATAGTAAAAGGGATCTTAGCTTCCCCTCTAAAACTTTTGGGAATCTATGAAGTCCGCTAAAGTGTTAGTATCATTTGCAAAAGACAACATCCATCTGATCAAATTATCGATACTGCTTGTTTTTCTTTTTTCCAGCATTGTTTAATTTCATTAAGTTATTATTTCCTATGTTCTGTTTTATTTGATATTATCCCTGTTGGGGGGAGTCAAACATTTTTCTCATCGTCTCAACATTTAACTTCTTTTTCTGCAAATTCCATCTACATTGCAGGGGATTTTCTTGTATCAATTTTGGCATCTCCAGTTGTTCTCTTAATGAATTTGCTACACTTGCCTAAGCTGTATAGTCTCTATGCAGGTATGGTATTGTGAGGGAACATTTGTGTGGTTCAAGATTATATTTGAAGCTTAAATCTAATTCTGGTAGGTCTAGACCATGATGAGGTTTGACTCGTTCAAGCATGATCTAGTGGTTACTGTTGACTGAATGGCTTTTCATCACTTGAAATTCAAAAAACAAAAAGCAGACGAATTTTCGCATTACATCCTACAATTTTTATATTTCATATTAGTTATCTCCAACTCATAGTCACATTGCCTTGGTGTGGATGTCAAATGGAGAATTATTGTTACAATCTTCTGCTCTATGATTAACATGTTATGAATACACAAGGGTGTTGCTTTATGAAAGGAGGTTGGTGATATTAGCTGGAACAGTGAATAAATGAACTGTAGTTATTCGAAAAGCTCGAGCTGATGCTAAAGTAATCAGTGGTTCCTGCTCACTCATAGTTTGACACAAGTGGAAAATGTCAAGTTTAATGAATCACTGACTTTGTTAGAGGGGAAAGAGCTCATAACCGAGAAATGAGATTACTAATGCTTTTAAGCTGAAACGTCAACAATGACCCAAGTTATGAGCTGGTAACTGAAATGTACTGAAATCCAATAAATAGGCATGCCTATATTCATTTTTCTGGCATTTGATACACACTGGAGATATGACGTGAACATGTTACATCATTAGAAGTTTTAAATGGGACAGGGCTTGCACAAGTCTTGGCTAGTGTAAAGTGATGTCACGCCTGTTTTTCTTTTCTTGGCTCCATCTTAACAGTGAAACAGAGTAAATAATTAGCATGACTTGTTTTCAGGTGAAAGCTTAATTTTATCACGCTTTAAAGGAAAGATGCTCTCATATGAACATTGAATGATGTTAATTCTTTGAGTGATTTCTTTCTTTATAAAAGAAAAGAATGATTTCCTTTATTAGACTTCTTCTGTTTATAATGAGCCTAAAAACCTCACATGACACATGTTATTCCTTTATCTATGGTGTCATTTTCATAGTGACTGAATTTGAGTTTGTTTGTGTAGTACGACTGGTATTGGGTGGTATCGCTGTCTACGTTGCATTTTTTCGCATTCAGGTATCTGATTTTATACAAAGAATATAGTGACTATGCTTTTCTTTTATTCACCAACATTGACATGTTCTCAGATGGGTGTTGCACAATTGCACTGAAATAATTTTGGTCTCTAACGAATCTTGTATTTCTAGTGATAAGTATGAAATTTCATTAAACTACACCAAGAAGGGCTGGAAATATCTATAGTAAAAGGGATCTTAGCTTCCCTCTAAAACTTTTGGGAATCTATGAAGTCCGCTAAAGTGTTAGTATCATTTGCAAAAGACAACATCCATCTGATCTGCTGGTATTTCTTTTTTCCAGCATTGTTTAATTTCATTAAGTTATTATTTCCTATGTTCTGTTTTATTTGATATTATCCCTGTTGGGGGGAGTCAAACATTTTTCTAACATTTTAAATATATTTGAATTATTTAAATCTTGTGATATAGTACTTGTTATGCGCTTTCAAAATATATACGTAAAAAAAATTTATGAAAAATGGAAATTTTTTTTAATTGAGAAAATTGAATGGGTTGATTCTCATACTCAAACATTGCCCTTTTCTTTTGAGTTGGAAGATTAAAAGGTGAAGCTAATGATGTGATGTTAACTGGTTGTGCAGATCAAGAAGAAGTTTGGATCGCAAGTTGAAGCATTCTTTGTTATCCTGACAACATCTCAGTTTCATTTGTTGTTCTATTGCACCCGTCCTCTTCCAAATATATTGGCATTTGCTTTAGGTCAGTATTTGTACATTCATACTTTTTTTCACTACTGAAGTGCTAACTATTTCTCCATCCAAATTGAATCTTGTCTTTCCTATTGATCAGCCAAAATAATGCCCATAATTCCTGAAAAGGAAACTAGTTTACTGATGCTACTAGATAATCCAAAAAGTTTGACGGGGACACTTCTTGCCGCTCCTTCGCTCAATAAGGCCCTTGTGTTCCTCTATTAGTACGAAAGAATCCACAAATTAACTCAAATCTTGACAATTGTGCAAAGTGAGGCCATTGATATGCTTGGCCTCTCTGCATGAATGATTTTGGTTTTTCCAAACATGATACTAGGTTTACTTAAAAGGTCTATTGATCTCTCACTTGATACTGATGATGGTCTCAAGCTGGACCTGAAGATCCGTTGCAAATGCACTAGTCTTGCTGGAAGGAGAGAACATTCATGTTCATCAAATTACGAATGTAACAACACCATAATCTCACAAAACCTTATAAGTGAAGAAAATAGATTTTAGCATACAATTATTGACACAATGTATATCTACATGCCTGGAGCTGGTTAGTCGGCCATTCAGATGGAAATGTTGTGTGGAGATGACGACAAATCCAACTGCAAATATATAAAAGCCAGAGCTGGTAATGGCCTGAAACTGAAAGCCCATAGAAATGAATAGGAAAGAAGTACATGTTAACCGGAAAGAGTGATCCGAGTTGGATCTAACTTAGGATTTCAGGGACGCCCAACCAAAGATTTTGCCTATCCAGAGTGAAATCCTGCAAATAAAGAAAAACCGACTTCTTAAGAAGTACATTCTAGAAATCTGCAACCACATAATAAGCATTATGAACATAATAAGAATGTAATCTCATACAACGTCAAATAAAGAAAAACAATTGGATAAAGTCCTTTTCGAGGGAGTTTTCTCTTAAAATTATTGAGACAATGTTTTTCTAGATATCTGAGATTTCAAGTTAGAACCCATTCCGATGGCAAAATGTAGTGTGAAGACAATTAAACCCGCAGCTACATTACTTGCCAAATAAATAGGATATTGGTTTTCCGAGGAGTTAATTTTTTGGTAATTAAAGTTATTTTATTTACCAAAGTGATTCAGTTACAGCTCAGAAAAGAAAAACCTGAACTGGACAAGCCCCAGTCCTAGTTTACCCCATCTACACCATTACTCCTATGACAATCAGACTAAGGATAGCAATTCAAATTTTGTAGCAGTGGTCTGTTCCTTGGCTTCATGTTTGCTCTGTAGAATACCTCCTGTGCAACTAGTTGCACTCAGCATGTTCATTAATAATATACTACAATTTTAAGGTTGCATTGTGCTTTTTCTTGCACTCAGCATGTTCATTCTACCTATGAGGTTGTGTTCTTTTTCTATTATATTGTGATTTTTTATAGAAAAAAGGAATTTCAATTATACGCAAACACAGGTCAACTCACGAACATTCCTTAAAGCCACAAACCAGACAGGATAATTAGTGCCCCAGGAGACTTCCGATGGTAAGGGTACAGCAACTTAACTAAACAGTGGCTTGCACAGTTTATAATCACATGTATTGATTACACCTAATGAAAAAAAGTTCTCTTTCTTGTTGATATCATGCCTAATGTTTATGTGTCTTGTACAAATGGATCATACCACACGCTATTGATGTATCATCTTTTCTTCTGATTAAAGCTAGCAGTTTAGCTGTGCAAGGGGCTATTAATTAATGAATTCGCAAAACCTTAATATCTAGTGCTTAGTCACTTCACACTCTATGCAATTTTCTTGTCTCATTTATTTCTTCTCTTAAAAGGTAAAGTTTGATTTCACACGTTGTTCTTCTATTTTCTAGTAAATTTGGCATATGGTTTTTGGTTTAAGGGAAGTCTGTATGCTGTGTTAAATTGCATGGTAAGTTTGTCTCGCCATTTAACCTTGAACATTGTTGTAGATCACATATTTAACAATGACTTTGCTAGCAGCCATGTGTTTGCAGATCTTCAAGTTCATGTTTGGACCAAGTTTATCTGTTATTAGTTTATCAGAAAAAAAAATGATTATTTTTTAATTTTTCTTTGAAATAAGGATGTCATATTGTCTGAAAGTTTGAAACACTATTTTTGACCATATTACAGGCCTTACTGTTCTTGTCGATTCAGTCATTTGGAGAAGGTGGTTGTGGCCTGAACTAGAAGTTTTCTGGTTCAACTCTTTAATGAACCAGAGTTCTGAATGGGGTGTATCCTGTATTCGTAAATGTTATTACACATTTAGTTTCTATGTTCTTCCAAGGTGTTCTACATGGATAACTCATGGTCATATTATCTGTCGGCACATGTGCCTTTTCGCTCCCACTAAAGGAGGACTTGATATTCTGCTTTGTACATTCCGACAGGTGATTTTGAGCATTTCCTGTGAATTCCTTGATTTGATTTTATTCCTGAAAGCTTGCTCATCTGCAACCTTTTTATTTGATAGATTATGCCATTGATGTTAACGTTCAAATAGAACTGCTTTAACTAGAATTTTGTTAACAAAGGATTTAAATGTCTGAAGAGTGTGGATGGTTTTTCTCGGGTTCATCTACGAACTGGTTTTCTCCAATATCACTGGTAAGGATTTTTAATGTCAAATGATAGCTGCAAAATTATGGGCAGCATCCTTGTTACTTTAACCTGTTTGCATCACGCAGGAAAAGGCACGGAAGGTGTTTATTCATGGAAACATAAGAAACACGGACATCACAAATAGAAGCTGGCCAGGATGCTTGGTTATTCCCTGAAAGCATCCAGTAGTGGAGTGGAAAATTGTAACAATGCATCATTTCTAGTCTTATCGCGACTCCTTTTTGAGAAAACCGATAGAGACATCAAATCGTGCTCGTCACATGTGATGGAATTTCAGCTGGTTGCTGATATTGGATACTCTTTGAAGAAAGATTAGTGTTTCTTCTTCTAGGTGGTCACAACAAAAAAAAGTGGACATGTTCAAAGCTTCAACACTTCTATTTGAGGAAAACTTGTCTTCATCAGAATGATGTGGCAAAATTTGATGGTTTCTGCATCTTCACGCATGTTAATATCTCTTTGTGACGAACTCAAATTTTCTTTTCCCTATTTTTCAGGGGAGGAATGCAACACGAATTATATGGACTTATCTTTCATTTGACAGCTTTCAAACGCTTTGAACATTCTGCCACTTTGTGTCACTTTTGTTGTATTACCATATCTATCATCTTACTTTCACTGGGCAGTTAAGTATATTTTCTTATATAAAAGTATTATATTCCCGTTCATAGCTTCTATGGTTTAACGCTTGCTAATCATATTTACATTTGGTTGGATTATGTTGTCTATGTTTTTTAAGTGTTGCTCTTTGTCTTCTAAATGAACTTTCTAGCAGTCTCCAAACCCAAGGGTAATATGAGTAATTTGGACCTTCTTCCCAATTTTTTGAATATGTGGAGTCCACCAATTTCACGCAGAGGAAACAAAGCGTGTTACCTAATAAGCGATGGTTTTATTGAATGGCCTTGCACGAAATTAAACTGAATTAGTGCATCTTCCTTTCTCTTTGTTGAATAGTAGAGTTCCATCCATGCACTCGTTAAAGTTACAAATGGCCTAGCCTAATTGTTGGAAATTGGATTCGGGCAACCCACGTAAGGCCAACGCGATTCATATCCATATAAGTAAATATATAATGAGTTACATATTATTTAATAAATAAAGGAAAAGACGAACAGTTAAGAATTTACTTTAATGATTGTATCCTTTCGTGATTGGAAGAATATAGGCATGTTTTGTCGAAGAAACGTGACGCTACTTTTCCTTAAACGCACAAAAGACAAAATAAAAACCTCTTCTTTGTGGAAAGAAATTGTGGAAGATTCATGTACTGTTCATGAGCAATATTATTCTCTGAATTCATGTATGACTTGATCGACTTTATGCAGCTTTGTCTTTATATGTGATTACCCTAGATTAGTGAAAAGAATTAGATTGATCTTGGAAGAACTATGTGTTCTAGATTACCACAACACCTTTGACAATTATTACCGCCACTTGCCACCATTACTAGCTTTTAGGGTCGTTTGGCAGTGGTATGAGATATACAAGAATATAATTTAGATAAAAACAGGTAATAATAAAATAGACATTGAAATTTGATCATATGAAATTTAATAGGGACAATTTGAAAAATGAGTCTAGTTCTTTTTTAATTTAATAAGCGGACACGTTTTTTTTTTTTTTTTAAAAAAAAAAACTTAAGTGAACTTTTTTTTTTTATCGCGAGGGAGTATTGAATATTTAAATTAAGGAGTAGTCTTTCTTTTATACGTGTCCGT
Organism: Przewalskia tangutica; assembly: GCA_029844215.1. Taxonomy (NCBI): domain Eukaryota; kingdom Viridiplantae; phylum Streptophyta; class Magnoliopsida; order Solanales; family Solanaceae; genus Przewalskia; species Przewalskia tangutica. Next base: position 17,029,778 of record CM056731.1, on the reverse strand, counting down.
GTTTTCCTCGTGTTTTCCAACATTCAACGGCTATTTGTTTCGGAGACTCCTATAAATACCTCTCACAACTTCACTTCTTTAGTTTCTTTCTTCAATGCCAAAGACTTGTATTTTTTTGGCATATTAATGAAGGATCTTTTTCACTTCTGTAAAAAATAAATTAAATGGGACTTTTCAAGTTTCAAGAATATGCATCTCAATCTTTGACATTGTCCTTGTTACAATGTAGATAAAAGATGTAAGTGCATTAGATTGTAGAATATGGTACTTAGTTCTGTGATTAGCTTGAGGCAACCAGTATTTTTGTGAATTGAAGCGGCCATCTTTGTTCTTGGGATTCAAGAACCCATAAATAGCTGAAATCGGTTAGCACTTCAGAGTTAAGGATTTGTGGATATGTTTGCTATTTAGTTGTGATGAACAGTTCCTTTATTAGGATTTTCTTTCAATATTGAAAGCGTTCTAAACGTACGATTTTGTAGTGCTAGCAGATTCTACTTGGAGTGGGTAACCCTAATCATTATACTTCATAACATTGTAACCTGTAGACTTCCTAAAATTGCAATCAGTCTTAGCCACTTTCCGCAGCAATGCTTTTTAACCAACTATATCACTTACTCTTATTTGTGGGATTCCCTTTCTCTTTTTTAACAACCTTGTGAGCAAGGAATTTTAGTGTTTTTCAGGGATTTCTTCCGGATATATAGTTTGAAGGCCATCGTATGTCCTAGAACTGCATAGTTTGGAGGCTGTATTTTATTCTCTTCTTAAATGAGCCTTTATGACCATGGTTCCCTATTTTGTTTTCCTTCTTCTGATGAAAAGTGTTGTCCCGTCCCTTGGTGTTAATATTTTTCTCCTTCTTTAATTAGGCTATGCATGATATTTTATACCACAGGCATCAGATAGAGAAGGTAATGATCTTCTATTTTCCTACTCCGCAATCCCCCCCCCCCCCCAAATTTTATCATGCACATTTCAGGTGAATTTCATGTTACGGAGTATACTCATTGAGTTTTCCCGTTCTTGTTCTGCAATCATAGTACGATCATCTGGAGTTGTACCTCGCACATTTGTCGGCAAGTTTTCTACTTCAGCTAAGCTTATCAAGAAATTGTAGTACTTATTTTTACCATGTGATGATTCAGCACAAATGCCCAATTTGAAATAGTTTATTAAAAAGGAAAAACATGTCCAACTTGAATTGACAAATTACTGCAAAAGATTTCTAGCTTGTTGCTTGTAGATGCTCTAATTTATTGCCAGATGTTGAATTTTGAAATCTTCTGCAATCTATATCAGTTCATAAAGTATGACGGAAAACATTTATAACTAGATCCAGTGGTTAAGAACCTTTATTGAATATTTAATTAGTGGAAACATTCTCGAATTGTTTGAATTGGTAAGGAAAAATTATCTGGCAAATGCAAGTATTTCCGTTATTTGGTTGGATGTATTCATTAGCTGATACAGGAAAGTTTAAGGTCATTAAAATAGAAGAATACTTGTCCCCAAGGGGATGGCTTAGTGGTTGAGGTATGGGAGTTACGACCTGGAGATCCCAGGTCCGAATCCGAGCTACAACTCTTGACGTATTTTGGTGGATAAGATTACCTTTGGTAAACCTGCCTATCAAAAGAAAAAAAAAAAAAAATCACCTTGGTAACCTATGCTGCACGCTACCCAATTGATTAGTCGAGATGAGCGCAAGTTGGCTCGGACAACACCAATATGATTTTTTTCTAATCAGATAAGATAATTAACACTTATGCAGGATGTTCAAGTCCTCCTATCAGTCAACACACTTGTGCAGATATTGTGTCTTTCCTTTCTTCTACATGGTCCCACCCTAAAAACCCAACTCCCCAAAGTTTAACATTGTGTTGTACTACTTTTCTCTTCTTTGGTGACTCAAAATTCTTTACTATTTGGTTAAAAATTGAGTGCTCTTGCATCAAGCAACCTCTCTTATCATTTATGCAGAGTGTTCATACCTCCTACATAGAAGAGCAATCCTAGTGGCAATCGCTTTTTCTCAAGAAATTGTGATATATAACCGAATTGAGAGAGGCTTGCTCTAGTTGCGAGCCCGCACCTCCAACCATGAGATGTAATGTTTGAGTCACCAGGAGGAAAACAAAGAAAAAGCCACCATTGACATGTCTGGGGTGGGATATTTGAGCCTCCTTCTTGAGGTGCTAGGAGAGCAGATTCATGTTCGACAAATCTCTTCTCGATCTATAATCAAACAGATTTACATTTTCTTTAGCCGTGAGATGCAAAAGTCAAGGGTCACTTTGATTTTAGTTATGCTATAGGTGCCAAAACATCCTTATTCTACATCTTGGTGTTTCTTTCATGAACCGAATTTTCTTAAGGGAAAAGTAAGGATGATGGCAACATGTTTTAAGTAGTAAGAGCTTGGGCACACCAAATTTATCATAGATGAAGAGAGAAATATTACCTTATTGATTCATTTCTTATTACCTGTTGCTCGGACTCTCCAAAATGTAGTAGCACCGTGTCGGATTCTCAAAAATGCACTACTTTTGGAGGATCCGACATGCACTGTCGACATTTTGAAGAGTCCGAGCAACATAGCTTATTACTATCATTCTAGAATCAACCATCTTGCCAGTGGAATAATTATGTCAGAAATCATTTGTGCGATTAATAGAACAATTTTTTTATGAATAGTAACACCTAACAGTCGATTAATGTCTTGGAAATAGTCAAATTCTTGTCTTTTCAGGGGTGTGTGTGTTGAATAGCTGGTTCCCGATTGAGAAGAAGTGGTCCGACCATCCTCCTATCTTCTCTCACCTCATCGCCTAGCTTTTGAGTTGAGTTAGGGCCAAGTCAATTTTCTTCACAAGGTATCGAGGAAGGTTCTTAGTTTACGCAATAATCTCCCCATGTTATGTTGGCCATGTACCGTATGTCCAGTCTTAAACATGAGGAGGGTGTTAAGCGTCCCCACATTGGTTGAGACTTGAGAGAATGAGCTAGCTTTTGGATTGAGTTAAATTCAAGGTATCTTTCGTACACATATAACTACACCTTGTGGTCCGGCCCTTCCCGGAACCCGCATAGCGGGAGCTTAGTGCACCGGGCTGCCCTTATAACTACACCTTGCCTTGTCAAGAAAAAAACAGGTGCTGGAAATGCTCAAGGGGCGTGAATGAGGCTAAAATTTATCTACGGAAGGAACTTATATACGAATCATAGGGTGTCTAGTTTTATATGTATGATTTATATTCTTAACATTGTCCTTGCGTCAACCATTAGGGTCAGTTATAATATAGTCCATTCTACTGATTCTATTTATGCTCATCGTCTCCAACATTTAACTTCTTTTCTGCAAATTCCATCTACATTGCAGGGGCTTTTCTTGTATCAATTTTGGCATCTCCAGTTGTTCTCTTAATGAATTTGCTACACTTGCCTAAGCTGTATAGTCTCTATGCAGGTATGGTATTGTGAGGGAACATTTGTGTGGTTCAAGATTATATTTGAAGCTTAAATCTAATTCTGGTAGATCTAGACCATGATGAGGTTTGACTCGTTCAAGCATGATCTAGTGGTTACTGTTGACCCTCGACTGTTGCCTGAATGGCTTTTCATCACTTGAAATTCAAAAAACAAAAAGCAGACGAATTTTCGCATTACATCCTACAATTTTTATATTTCATATTAGTTATCTCCAACTCATAGTCACATTGCCTTGGTTTGGATGTCAAATGGAGAATTATTGTTACAATCTTCTGCTCTATGATTAACATGTTGTGAATACACAAGGGTGTTGCTTTATGAAAGGAGGTTGGTGATATTAGCTGGAACAGTGAATAAATGAACTGTAGTTATTCAAAAGCTCGAGCTGATGCTAAAGTAATCAGTGGTTCCCGTTCACTCATAGTTTGACACAAGTGGAAAATGTCAAGTTTAATGAATCACTGACTTTGTTAGAGGGGAAAGAGCTCATAACCGGAGAAATGAGATTACTAATGCTTTTAAGCTGAAACGTCAACAATGACCCAAGTTATGAGCTGGTAACTGAAATGTACTGAAATCCAATAAATAGGCATGCCTATATTCATTTTTCTGGCATTTGATACACACTGGAGATATGACGTGAACATGTTACATCATTAGAAGTTTTAAAATGGGACAGGGCTTGCACAAGTCTTGGCTAGTGTAAAGTGATGTCACGTCTGTTTTTCTTTTCTTGGCTCCATCTTAACAGTGAAACAGAGTAAATAATTAGCATGACTTGTTTTCAGGTGAAAGCGAATTTTATCACGTTTTAAAGGAAAGATACTCTCATATGAACATTGAATGATGTTAATTCTTTGAGTGATTTCTTTCTTTATAAAAGAAAAGAATGATTTCCTTTATTAGACTTCTTCTGTTTATAATGAGCCTAAAACCTCACATGACACATGTTATTCCTTTATCTGCGGTGTCATTTTTCATAGTGACTGAATTTTGAGTTTGTTTGTGTAGTACGACTGGTATTGGGTGGTATCGCGCTGTCTACGTTGCGATTTTTTCGCATTCAGGTATCTGATTTTATACAAAGAATATAGTGACTATGCTTTTCTTTTATTCATCAACATTGACATGTTCTCAGATGGGTGTTGCACAATTGCACTGAAATAATTTTGGTCTCTAACGAATCTTGTATTTCTAGTGATAAGTATGAAATTTCATTAAACTACACCAAGAAGGGCTGGAAATATCTATAGTAAAAGGGATCTTAGCTTCCCCTCTAAAACTTTTGGGAATCTATGAAGTCCGCTAAAGTGTTAGTATCATTTGCAAAAGACAACATCCATCTGATCTGCTGGTATTTCTTTTTTCCAGCATTGTTTAATTTCATTAAGTTATTATTTCCTATGTTCTGTTTTATTTGATATTATCCCTGTTGGGGGGAGTCAAACATTTTTCGAACATTTTAAATATATTTTGAATTATTTAAATCTTGTGATATAGTACTTGTTATGCAGTTTCAAAATATATACGAAAAGAAATTTCTGAACAAGGGAATTTTGTTTTAATTGAGAAAATTGAATGGGTTGATTCTCATACTCAAACATTGCCCTTTTCTTTTGAGTTGGAAGATTAAAAGGTGAAGCTAATGTTGTGATGTTAACTGGTTGTGCAGATCAAGAAGAAGTTTGGATCGCAAGTTGAAGCATTCTTTGTTATCCTGACAACATCTCAGTTTCATTTGTTGTTCTATTGCACCCGTCCTCTTCCAAATATATTGGCATTTGCTTTAGGTCAGTATTTGTACATTCATACTTTTTTTCACTACTGAAGTGCTAACTATTTCTCCATCCAAATTGAATCTTGTCTTTCCTATTGATCAGCCAAAATAATGCCCATAATTCCTGAAAAGGAAACTAGTTTACTGATGCTACTAGATAATCCAAAAGTTTGACGGGACACTTCTTGCCGTTCCTTCGCTCAATAAGGCCCTTGTGTTCCTCTATTAGTACGAAAGAATCCACAAATTAACTCAAATCTTGACAATTGTGCAAAGTGAGGCCATTGATATGCTTGGCCTCTCTGAATGAATGATTTTGGTTTTTCCAAACATGATACTAGGTTTACTTAAAAGGTCTATTGATCTCTCACTTGATACTGATGATGGTCTCAAGCTGGACCTGAAGATCCGTTGCAAATGCACTAGTCTTGCTGGAAGGAGAGAACATTCATGTTCATCAAATTACGAATGTAAAAACACCATAATCTCACAAAACCTTATAAGTGAAGAAAATAGATTTTCCCCTACAATTATTGACACAATGTATATCTACATGCCTGGAGCTGGTTAGTCGGCCATTCAGATGGAAATGTTGTGTGGAGATGACGACAAATCCAACTGCAAATATATAAAAGCCAGAGCTGGTAATGGCCTGAAACTGAAAGCCCATAGAAATGAATAGGAAAGAAGTACATGTTAACCCCGGAAAGAGTGATCCTGAGTTGGATCTAACTTAGGATTTCAGGGGACGTCCAACCAAAGATTTTGACTATCCAGTAGTGAAATCCTGCAAATAAAGAAAAACCGACTCCTTAAGAAGTACATTCTAGAAATCTGCAACCACATAATAAGCATTATGAACATAATAATAATTTAATCTAATACAATGTCAAATAAAGAAAAACAATTGGATAAAGTCCTTTCGAGGAGTTTTCTTAAAATTATTGAGACAATGTTTTCTAGATATATGAGATTTCAAGTTAGACCCCATTCGATGGCAAAATGTAGTGTGAAGACAATTAAACCCGCAGCTACATTACTTGCCAAATAAATAGGATATTGGTTTTCCGAGGAGTTAATTTTTGGTAATTAAAGTTATTTTATTTACCAAAGTGATTCAGTTACAGCTCAAAAGAAAAACCAGAACTGGACAAGCCCCAGTCCTAGTTTACCCCATCTACACCATTACTCCTATGACAATCAGACTAAGGATAGCAATTCAAATTTTGTAGCAGTGGTCTGTTCCTTGGCTTCATGTTTGCTCTGTAGAATACCTCCTGTGCAACTTGTTGCACTCAGCATGTTCATTAATAATATGCTACAACACTCAGCATGTTCATTAATAATATGCTACAATTTTAAGGTTGCATTGTGCTTTTTCTTGCACTCAGCATGTTCATTCTACCTATGAGGTTGTGTTCTTTTTCTATTATATTGTGATTTTTTATAGAAAAAAGGAATTTCAATTATACGCAAACACAGGTCAAATCACGAACATTCCTTAAAGCCACAAACCAGACTGGATAATTAGTGCCCCAGGAGACTTCCGATGGTAAGGGTACAGCAACTTAACTAAACAGTGGCTTGCACAGTTTATAATCACATGTATTGATTACACCTAATGAAAAAAAGTTCTCTTTCTTGTTGATATCATGCCTAATGTTTATGTGTCTTGTACAAATGGATCATACCACACGCTATTGATGTATCATCTTTTCTTCTGATTAAAGCTAGCAGTTTAGCTGTGCAAGGGGCTATTAATTAATGAATTCGCAAAACCTTAATATCTAGTGCTTAGTCACTTCACACTCTATGCAATTTTCTTGTCTCATTTATTTCTTCTCTTAAAAGGTAAAGTTTGATTTCACACGTTGTTCTTCTATTTTCTAGTAAATTTGGCATATGGTTTTTGGTTTAAGGGAAGTCTGTATGCTGTGTTAAATTGCATGGTAAGTTTGTCTCGCCATTTAACCTTGAACATTGTTATAGATCACATATTTAACAATGACTTTGCTAGCAGCCATGTGTTTGCAGATCTTCAAGTTCATGTTTGGACCAAGTTTATCTGTTATTAGTTTATCAGGAAAAAAAATGATTATTTTTAATTTTTCTTTGAAATAAGGATGTCATATTGTCTGAAAGTTTGAAACACTATTTTTGACCATATTACAGGCCTTACTGTTCTTGTCGATTCAGTCATTTGGAGAAGGTGGTTGTGGCCTGAACTAGAAGTTTTCTGGTTCAACTCTGTAATGAACCTGAGTTCTGAATGGGGTGTATCCTGTATTCGTAAATGTTATTACACATTTAGTTTCTATGTTCTTCCAAGGTGTTCTACATGGATAACTCATGGTCATATTATCTGTCGGCACATGTGCCTTTTTCGCTTCCCACTAAAGGAGGACTTGATATTCTGCTTTGTACATTCCGACAGGTGATTTTGAGCATTTCCTGTGAATTCCTTGATTTGATTTTATTCCTGAAAGCTTGCTCATCTGCAACCTTTTTTATTTGATAGATTATGCCATTGATGTTAACGTTCAAATAGAACTGCTTTAACTAGAATTTTGTTAACAAAGGATTTAAATGTCTGAAGAGTGTGGATGGTTTTTCTCGGGTTCATCTACGAACTGCTTTTCCTCCAATATCACTGGTAAGGATTTTTAATGTCAAATGATAGCTGCAAAATTATGGGCAGCATCCTTGTTACTTTAACCTGTTTGCATCACACAGGAAAAGGCACGGAAGGTGTTTATTCATGGAAACATAAGAAACACGGACATCACAAATAGAAGTTGGCCAGGATGCTTGGTTATTCCCTGAAAGCATCCAGTAGTGGAGTGGAAAATTGTAACAATGCATCATTTCTAGTCTTATCGCGACTCCTTTTTGAGAAAACCGATAGAGACATCAAATCGTGCTCGTCACATGTGATGGAATTTCAGCTGGATATTTCAGCTGGTTGCTGATATTGGATACTCTTTGAAGAAAGATTAGTGTTTCTTCTTCTAGGTGGTCACAACAAAAAAAAAGTGGACATGTTCAAAGCTTCAACACTTCTATTTGAGGAAAACTTGTCTTTATTCTGATGATGTGGCAAAATTTGATGGTTTCTGCATCTTCACGCATGTTAATATCTCTTTGTGACGAACTCAAATTTTCTTTTCCCTATTTTTCAGGGGAGGAATGCAACACGAATTATATGGACTTATCTTTCATGCTTTCAAACGCTTTGAACATTCTTGTCATTCTGCCACTTTGCGTCACTTTTGTTGTATTACCATATCTATCATCTTACTTTCATCAAGCTTAAGTATATTTTCTTATATAAAAGTATTATATTCCCGTTCATAGCTTCTATGGTTTAACGCTTGCTAATCATATTTACATTTGGTTGGATTATGTTGTCTATGTTTTTTAAGTGTTGCTCTTTGTCTTCTAAATGAACTTTCTAGCAGTCTCCAAACCTAAGGGTAATATGAGTAATTTGGACCTTCTTCCCAATTTTTTTGAATATGTGGAGTCCACCAATTTCACGCAGAGGAAACAAAGCGTGTTAGCTAATAAGCGATGGTTTTATTGAATGCCCTTGCACGAAATTAAACTGAATTAGTGCATCTTCCTTTCTCTTTGTTGAATAGTAGAGCTCCATCCATGCACTCGTTAAAGTTACAAATGGCCTAGCCTAATTGTTGGAAATTGGATTCGGGCAATCCATGTGCGTCAACGCGGATTCATATCCATATAAGTAAATATATAATGAGTTATATATTATTTAATAAATAAAAGGAAAAGACACAACGGTTAAGAATTTACTGTAACAGTTGTATCCTTTCAGGATTGGAAGAATATAGGCATGTTTGTGTCGAAGAAACGTACGCTACTTTTTCCTTAAACGCACAAAAGACAAAATAAAAACCTCTTCTTTGTGGAAAAGAAATTCTGTGGAAGATTCATGTATTGTTCATGGAGCAATATTATTCTATGTAATTCAGGTATGACTTGGACTGTGACTTTATGCGGTGTAGTTTGTCTTTATATGTGATTACCCGGTAGATTAGTGAAAAAGAATTAGATTGATCTTGGAATAACTACGTGTTCTAGATTACCACAACACCTTTGACAATTATTACCGCCACTTGCCACCATTACTAGCTTTTAGGGGTCGTTTGGTTGGTGGTATGAGATATACAAGAATATAATTTCTAGATAAAAACAGGTAATAATTAAATAGACATTGAAATTTGATCATATGAAATTTAATAGGGACAATTTGAAAAATGAGTCTAGTTCTTTTTTAATTTAATAAGCGGACATTTTTTTTAACAAAAAAGAAAAAAACCTTAAGTGAACTTTTTTTTTTATCGCGGGGGAGTATTGAATATTTAAATTAAGGAGTAGTCTTTCTTTTATACGTGTCCGTGTTTTCCTTGTGTTTTCCAACATTCAACGGCTATTTGTTTCGGGGACTCCTATAAAAACACACATCACAACTTCACTTCTTTAGTTTCTTTCTTCAATGCCAAAGACTTGTATTTTTTTGGCATATTAATGAAGGATCTTTTTCACTTCTGTAAAAAATAAATTAAATGGGACTTTTCAAGTTTCAAGAATATGCATCTCAATCTTTGACATTGTCCTTGGTACAAGGTAGATAAAAGATGTAAGTGCATTAGCTTGGAGAATCTGGTACTTAGTTCTGTTATTAGCTTGATGCAACCAGTATTTTTTGTGAATTGGAAGCGGCCATCTTTGTTCTTGGGATTCAAGAACCCAAAAATAGCTGAAATCGGTTAGCACTTCAGAGTTAAGGATTTGTGGATATGTTTGCTATTTAGTTGTGATGAACAGTTCCTTTATTAGGATTTTCTTTCAATATTGAAAGCGTTCTAAACGTACGATTTTGTAGTGCTATGCATGATATTTTATACCACAGGCATCAGATAGAGAAAGTAATGATCTTCTATTTTCCTACTCCGCAATTCCCCCCCCCCCCCCCCAAATTTTATCATGCACATTTCAGGTGAATTTCATGTTACGGAGTATACTCATTGAGTTTTCCCGTTCTTGTTCTGCAATCATAGTACGATCATCTGGAGTTGTACCTCGCACATTTGTCGGCAAGTTTTCTACTTCAGCTAAGCTTATCAAGAAATTGTAGTACTTATTTTTACCATGTGATGATTCAGCACAAATGCCCAATTTGAAATAGTTTATTAAAAAGGAAAAACATGTCCAACTTGAATTGACAAATTACTGCAAAAGATTTCTAGCTTGTTGCTTGTAGATGCTCTAATTTATTGCCAGATGTTGAATTTTGAAATCTTCTGCAATCTATATCAGTTCATAAAGTATGACGGAAAACATTTATAACTAGATCCAGTGGTTAAGAACCTTTATTGAATATTTAATTAGTGGAAACATTCTCGAATTGTTTGAATTGGTAAGGAAAAATTATCTGGCAAATGCAAGTATTTCCGTTATTTGGTTGGATGTATTCATTAGCTGATACAGGAAAGTTTAAGGTCATTAAAATAGAAGAATACTTGTCCCCAAGGGGATGGCTTAGTGGTTGAGGTATGGGAGTTACGACTGAGATCCTGTGTCCGAATCCGAGCTACAACTCTTGACGTGAGTTTGTCTATCCCAATTTTGGTGGATAATCTTACCTTTGGTAAACCTGCCTATCAAAAGAAAAAAAAAGATCACCTTGGTAACCTATGCTGCACGCTACCCAATTGATTAGTCGAGATGAGCGCAAGTTGGCTCGGACAACACCAATATGATTTTTTTCTAATCAGATAAGATAATTAACACTTATGCAGGATGTTCAAGTCCTCCTATCAGTCAACACACTTGTGCAGATATTGTGTCTTTCCTTTCTTCTACATGGTCCCACCCTAAAAACCCAACTCCCCAAAGTTTAACATTGTGTTGTACTACTTTTCTCTTCTTTGGTGACTCAAAATTCTTTACTATTTGGTTAAAAATTGAGTGCTCTTGCTACTGAAGCAACCTCTCTTATCATTTATGCAGAGTGTTCATACCCTCCTACATAGAAGAGCAATCCTAGGGCACTGCTTTTTCTCAAGAAATTGTGATATATAACCGAATTGAGAGAGGCTTGCTCTAGTTGCGGAGCCCGCACCTCCAACCATGAGACAGAATGTTTGAGTCACCGGGGGAGGAAAACAAAGAAAAAGCCACTGTTGACATGTCTGGGGGTGGGCTATTTGAGCCTCCTTCTTGAGGTGCTAGGGAGAGCAGATTCATGTTCGATTAAATCTCTTCTCAGTATCTATAATCAAACAGATTTACATTTTCTTTAGCTGGTGAGATGCAAAAGTCAAGGGTCACTTTGATTTTAGTTATGCTATAGGTGCCAAAACATCCTTATTCTACATCTTCAGTGTTTCTTTCATGAACTGAATTTTCTTAAGGGAAAAGTAAGGATGATGGCAACATGTTTTAAGTAGTAAGAGCTTGGGCACACCAAATTTATCATAGATGAAGAGAGAAATATTACCTTATTGATTCATTTCTTATTACATATGTTGCTCGGACTCTCCAAAAATGTAGTAGCACCCGTGTCGGATCCTCAAAAAATGCACTACTTTTGGAGGATCCGACATGCACCTGTCGACATTTTGAAGAGTCAGAGCAACATAGCTTATTACTATCATTCTAGAATAATTATGCTGTAAATCATTTGTGCAGTTAATAGAACAATTTCTTTATGAATAGTAACAGCCTAACCAGGTCAGTTAATGTCTTGGAAATAGTCAATTTTTTGTCTTTTCTGGGGTGTGTGTGTGTGTTGAATAGCTGGTTCCCTGATTGAGAAGAAGTGGTCTGACCATCCTCCTATCTTCTCTCACCTCATCAGCTAGCTTTTGGAGTTGAGTTAGGGCCAAGTCAATTTTCTTCACAAGGTATCAGAGGAAGGTTCTTAGTTTACGCAATAATCTCCCCCCATGTTATGTTGGCCATGTACCGTATGTCCAGTCTTAAACATGAGGGAGGGTGTTAAGCGTCCCCACATTGGTTGAGACTTGAGAGAATGAGCTAGCTTTTGGATTGAGTTAAATCCAAGGTATCTTTTCGTACACATATAACTACACCTTGTGGTCCGGCCCTTCCCCGGAACCCGCGCATAGCGGGAGCTTAGTGCGCCGGGCTGCCCTTATAACTACACCTTGCCTTGTCAAGAAAAAAAACAGGTGCTGGAAATGCTCAAGGGGCAGCGAATGAGGCTAAAATTTATCTACCGGAAGGAACTTATATACGAATCATAGGGTGTCTAGTTTTATATGTATGATTTATATTCTTAACATTGTCCTTGCGTCAACCATTATGGTCAGTTATAATATAGTCCATTCTACAGTTCTATTTATGCTCATCGTCTCCAACATTTAACTTCTTTTCTGCAAATTCCATCTACATTGCAGGGCTTTTCTTGTATCAATTTTGGCATCTCCAGTTGTTCTCTTAATGAATTTGCTACACTTGCCTAAGCTGTATAGTCTCTATGCAGGTATGGTATTGTGAGGGAACATTTGTGTGGTTCAAGATTATATTTGAAGCTTAAATCTAATTCTGGTAGGTCTAGACCATGATGAGGTTTGACTGCTCAAGCATGATCTAGTGGTTACTGTTGACCCTCGACTGTTGCCTGAATGGCTTTTCATCACTTGAAATTCAAAAAACAAAAAGCAGACGAATTTTCGCATTACATCCTACAATTTTTATATTTCATATTAGTTATCTCCAACTCATAGTCACACATTGCCTTGGTGTGGATGTCAAATGGAGAATTATTTTTACAATCTTCTGCTCTATGATTAACATGTTGTGAATACACAAGGGTGTTGCTTTATGAAAGGAGGTTGGTGATATTAGCTGGAACAGTGAATAAATGAACTGTAGTTATTCGAAAAGCTCGAGCTGATGCTAAAGTAATCAGTGGTTCCCGTTCACTCATAGTTTGACACAAGTGGAAAATGTCAAGTTTAATGAATCACTGACTTTGTTAGAGGGGAAAGAGCTCATAACCGGAGAAATGAGATTACTAATGCTTTTAAGCTGAAACGTCAACAATGACCCAAGTTATGAGCTGGTAACTGAAATGTACTGAAATCCAATAAATAGGCATGCCTATATTCATTTTTTCTGGCATTTGATACACACTGGAGATATGACGTGAACATGTTACATCATTAGAAGTTTTAAAATGGGACAGGGCTTGCACAAGTCTTGGCTAGTGTAAAGTGATGTCACGTCTGTTTTTCTTTTCTTGGCTCCATCTTAACAGTGAAACAGAGTAAATAATTAGCATGACTTGTTTTCATGTTAAAGATAATTTAATAACGTTTTAAAGGAAAGATACTCTCATATGAACATTGAATGATGTTAATTCTTTGAGTGATTTCTTTCTTTATAAAAGAAAAGAATGATTTCCTTTATTAGACTTCTTCTGTTTATAATGAGCCTAAAAACCTCACATGACACATGTTATTCCTTTATCTGCGGTGTCATTTTTCATAGTGACTGAATTTTGAGTTTGTTTGTGTAGTACGACTGGTATTGGGTGGTATCGCTGTCTACGTTGCGATTTTTTCGCATTCAGGTATCTGATTTTATACAAAGAATATAGTGACTATGCTTTTCTTTTATTCATCAACATTGACATGTTCTCAGATGGGTGTTGCACAATTGCACTGAAATAATTTTGGTCTCTAACGAATCTTGTATTTCTAGTGATAAGTATGAAATTTCATTAAACTGCACCAAGAAGGGCTGGAAATATCTATAGTAAAAGGGATCTTAGCTTCCCCTCTAAAACTTTTGGGAATCTATGAAGTCCGCTAAAGTGTTAGTATCATTTGCAAAAGACAACATCCATCTGATCAAATTTAGCGATACTGTTGGTATTTCTTTTTTCCAGCGTTGTTTAATTTCATTAAGTTATTATTTCCTATGTTCTGTTTTATTTGATATTATCCCTGTTGGGGGGAGTCAAACATTTTTCTCGAACATTTTAAATATATTTTGAATTATTTAAATCTTGTGATATAGTACTTGTTATGCTGTTTCAAAATATATACGTAAAAGAAATTTCTGAACAAGGGAATTTTGTTTTAATTGAGAAAATTGAATGGGTTGATTCTCATACTCAAACATTGCCCTTTTCTTTTGAGTTGGAAGATTAAAAGGTGAAGCTAATGATGTGATGTTAACTGGTTGTGCAGATCAAGAAGAAGTTTGGATCGCAAGTTGAAGCATTCTTTGTTATCCTGACAACATCTCAGTTTCATTTGTTGTTCTATTGCACCCGTCCTCTTCCAAATATATTGGCATTTGCTTTAGGTCAGTATTTGTACATTCATACTTTTTTTCACTACTGAAGTGCTAACTATTTCTCCATCCAAATTGAATCTTGTCTTTCCTATTGATCAGCCAAAATAATGCCCATAATTCCTGAAAAGGAAACTAGTTTACTGATGCTACTAGATAATCCAAAAAGTTTGACGGGGACACTTCTTGCCGTTCCCCTTCACTCAATAAGGCCCTTGTGTTCCTCTATTAGTACGAAAGAATCCACAAATTAACTCAAATCTTGACAATTGTGCAAAGTGAGGCCATTGATATGCTTGGCCTCTCTGCATGAATGATTTTCGTTTTTCCAAACATGATACTAGGTTTACTTAAAAGTTCTATTGATCTCTCACTTGATACTGATGATGGTCTCAAGCTGGACCTGAAGATCCGTTGCAAATGCACTAGTCTTGCTGGAAGGAGAGAACATTCATGTTCATCAAATTACTAATGTAACAACACCATAATCTCACAAAACCTTATAAGTGAAGAAAATAGAGTTTCCCCTACAATTATTGACACAATGTATATCTACATGCCTGGAGCTGGTTAGTCGGCCATTCAGATGGAAATGTTGTGTGGAGATGACGACAAATCCAACTGCAAATATATAAAAGCCAGAGCTGGTAATGGCCTAAAACTGAAAGCCCATAGAAATGAATAGGAAAGAAGTACATGTTAACCCCGGAAAGAGTGATCCCGAGTTGGATCTAACTTAGGATTTCAGGGGACGTCCAACCAAAGATTTTGCCTATCCAGTAGTGAAATCCTGCAAATAAAGAAAAACCGACTCCCTTAAGAATTACATTCTAGAAATCTGCAACCACATAATAAGCATTATGAACATAATAAGAATGTAATCTCATACAACGTCAAATAAAGAAAACAATTGGATAAAGTCCTTTTAGAGGAGTTTTCTCTTAAAATTATTGAGACAATGTTTTTCTAGATATCTGAGATTTCAAGTTAGAACCCATTCCGATGGCAAAATGTAGTGTGAAGACAATTAAACCCGCAGCTACATTACTTGCCAAATAAATAGGATATTGGTTTTCCGAGGAGTTAATTTTTTGGTAATTAAAGTTATTTTATTTACCAAAGTGATTCAGTTACAGCTCAAAAAAGAAAAACCAGAACTGGACAAGCCCCAGTCCTAGTTTACCCCATCTACACCATTACTCCTATGACAATCAGACTAAGGATAGCAATTCAAATTTTGTAGCAGTGGTCTGTTCCTTGGCTTCATGTTTGCTCTGTAGAATACCTCCTGTGCAACTTGTTGCACTCAGCATGTTCATTAATAATATGCTACAATTTTAAGGTTGCATTGTGCTTTTTCTTGCACTCAGCATGTTCATTCTACCTATGAGGTTGTGTTCTTTTCTATTATATTGTGATTTTTATAGAAAAAGGAATTTCAATTATACGCAAACACAGGTCAACTCACGAACATTCCTTAAAGCCACAAACCAGACAGGATAATTAGTGCCCCAGGAGACTTCCGATGGTAAGGGTACAGCAACTTAACTAAACAGTGGCTTGCACAGTTTATAATCACATGTATTGATTACACCTAATGAAAAAAGTTCTCTTTCTTGTTGATATCATGCCTAATGTTCATGTGTCTTGTACAAATGGATCATACCACACGCTATTGATGTATCATCTTTTCTTCTGATTAAAGCTAGCAGTTTAGCTGTGCAAGGGGCTATTAATTAATGAATTCGCAAAACCTTAATATCTAGTGCTTAGTCACTTCACACTCTATGCAATTTTCTTGTCTCATTTATTTCTTCTCTTAAAAGGTAAAGTTTGATTTCACACGTTGTTCTTCTATTTTCTAGTAAATTTGGCATATGGTTTTTGGTTTAAGGGAAGTCTGTCTGTGTTAAATTGCATGGTAAGTTTGTCTCGCCATTTAACCTTGAACATTGTTGTAGATCACATATTTAACAATGACTTTGCTAGCAGCCATGTGTTTGCAGATCTTCAAGTTCATGTTTGGACCAAGTTTATCTGTTATTAGTTTATCAGAAAAAAGGATTATTTTTTTAATTTTTTCTTTGAAATAAGGATGTCATATTGTCTGAAAGTTTGAAACACTATTTTTGACCATATTACAGGCCTTACTGTTCTTGTCGATTCAGTCATTTGGAGAAGGTGGTTGTGGCCTGAACTAGAAGTTTTCTGGTTCAACTCTGTAATGAACCAGAGTTCTGAATGGGGTGTATCCTGTATTCGTAAATGTTATTACACATTTAGTTTCTATGTTCTTCCAAGGTGTTCTACATGGATAACTCATGGTCATATTATCTGTCGGCACATGTGCCTTTTTCGCTTCCCACTAAAGGAGGACTTGATATTCTGCTTTGTACATTCCGACAGGTGATTTTGAGCATTTCCTGTGAATTCCTTGATTTGATTTTATTCCTGAAAGCTTGCTCATCTGCCACCTTTTTTATTTGATAGATTATGCCATTGATGTTAACGTTCAAATAGAACTGCTTTAACTAGAATTTTGTTAACAAAGGATTTAAATGTCTGAAGAGTGTGGATGGTTTTTCTCGGGTTCATCTACGAACTGGTTTTCCTCCAATATCACTGGTAAGGATTTTTAATGTCAAATGATAGCTGCAAAATTATGGGCAGCATCCTTGTTACTTTAACCTGTTTGCATCACGCAGGAAAAGGCACGGAAGGTGTTTATTCATGGAAACATAAGAAACACGGACATCACAAATAGAAGCTGGCCAGGATGCTTGGTTATTCCTGAAAGCATCCAGTAGTGGAGTGGAAAATTGTAACAATGCATCATTTCTAGTCTTATCGCGACTTTTTTTGAGAAAACCGATAGAGACATCAAATCGTGCTCGTCACATGTGATGGAATTTCAGCTGGATATTTCAATGGTTGTCGATATTGGATACTCTTTGAAGAAAGATTAGTGTTTCTTCTTCTAGGCGGTCACAACAAAAAAAAGTGGACATGTTCAAAGCTTCAACACTTCTATTTGAGGAAAACTTGTCTTCATTCTGATGATGTGGCAAAATTTGATGGTTTCTGCATCTTCACGCATGTTAATATCTCTTTGTGACGAACTCAAATTTTCTTTTCCCTATTTTTCAGGGGAGGAATGCAACACGAATTATATGGACTTATCTTTCATGCTTTCAAACGCTTTGAACATTCTTGTCATTCTGCCACTTTGCGTCACTTTTGTTGTATTACCATATCTATCATCTTACTTTCACTGGGCAGTTAAGTATATTTTCTTATATAAAAGTATTATATTCCCGTTCATAGCTTCTATGGTTTAACGCTTGCTAATCATATGTACATTTGGTTGGATTATGTTGTCTATGTTTTTTAAGTGTTGCTCTTTGTCTTCTAAATGAACTTTCTAGCAGTCTCCAAACCTAAGGGTAATATGAGTAATTTGGACCTTCTTCCCAATTTTTTTGAATATGTGGAGTCCACCAATTTCACGCAGAGGAAACAATGTGTGTTACCTAATAAGCGATGGTTTTATTGAATGGCCTTGCACGAAATTAAACTGAATTAGTGCATCTTTCTTTCTCTTTGTTGAATAGTAGAGCTCCATCCATGCACTCGTTAAAGTTACAAATGGCCTAGCCTAATTGTTGGAAATTGGATTCGGGCAACCCATGTGCGTCAACGCGGATTCATATCCATATAAGTAAATATATAATGAGTTACATATTATTTAATAAATAAAAGGAAAAGACGCAACGGTTAAGAATTTACTTTAACAGTTGTATCCTTTCAGGATTGGAAGAATATAGGCATGTTTTTGTCGAAGAAACGTACGCTACTTTTTCCTTAAACGCACAAAAGACAAAATAAAAAACCTCTTCTTTGTGGAAAGAAATTCTGTGGAAGATTCATGTATCTTGTTCATGGAGCAATATTATTCTCTGTAATTCGGTATGACTTGATGTGACTTTATGCGGTGCAGTTTGTCTTTATATGTGATTACCCGGTAGATTAGTGAAAAAGAATTAGATTGATCTTGGAAGAACTATGTGTTCTAGATTACCACAACACCTTTGACAATTATTACCGCCACTTGCCACCATTACTAGCTTTTAGGGGTCGTTTGGTTGGTGGTATGAGATATACAAGAATATAATTTCTAGATAAAAACAGATAATAATTAAATAGACATTGAAATTTGATCATATGAAATTTAATAGGGACAATTTGAAAAATGAGTCTAGTTCTTTTTTAATTTAATAAGCGGACATTTTTTTTAACAAAAAAAAAAAACCTTAAGTGAACTTTTTTTTTTTTATCGCGGGGGAGTATTGAATATTTAAATTAAGGAGTAGTCTTTCTTCTATACGTGTCCGTGTTTTCCTTGTGTTTTCCAACATTCAACGGCTATTTGTTTCGGAGACTCCTATAAAAACATCACATCACAACTTCACTTCTTTAGTTTCTTTCTTCAATGCCAAAGACTTGTATTTTTTTGGCATATTAATGAAGGATCTTTTTCACTTCTGTAAAAAATAAATTAAATGGGACTTTTCAAGTTTCAAGAATATGCATCTCAATCTTTGACATTGTCCTTGGTACAAGGTAGATAAAAGATGTAAGTGCATTAGCTTGGAACTTAGTTCTGTTATTAGCTTGATGCAACCAGTATTTTTTGTGAATTGGAAGCGGCCATCTTTGTTCTTGGGATTCAAGAACCCAAAAATAGCTGAAATCGGTTAGCACTTCAGAGTTAAGGATTTGTGGATATGTTTGCTATTTAGTTGTGATGAACAGTTCCTTTATTAGGATTTTCTTTCAATATTGAAAGCGTTCTAAACGTACGATTTTGTAGTGCTAGCAGATTCTACTTGGAGTGGGTAACCCTAATCATTATACTTCATAACATTGTAACCTGTAGACTTCCTAAAATTGCAATCAGTCTTAGCCACTTTCCGCAGCAATGCTTTTTAACCAACTATATCACTTACTCTTATTTGTGGGATTCCCTTTCTCTTTTTTAACAACCTTGTGAGCAAGGAATTTTAGTGTTTTTCAGGGATTTCTTCCGGATATATAGTTTGAAGGCCATCGTATGTCCTAGAACTGCATAGTTTGGAGGCTGTATTTTATTCTCTTCTTAAATGAGCCTTTATGACCATGGTTCCCTATTTTGTTTTCCTTCTTCTGATGAAAAGTGTTGTCCCGTCCCTTGGTGTTAATCTCCTTCTTTAATTAGGCTATGCATGATATTTTATACCACAGGCATCAGATAGAGAAAGTAATGATCTTCTATTTTCCTACTCCGCAATTCCCCCCCCCCCCCCCCCCAAATTTTATCATGCACATTTCAGGTGAATTTCATGTTACGGAGTATACTCATTGAGTTTTCCCGTTCTTGTTCTGCAATCATAGTACGATCATCTGGAGTTGTACCTCGCACATTTGTCGGCAAGTTTTCTACTTCAGCTAAGCTTATCAAGAAATTGTAGTACTTATTTTTACCATGTGATGATTCAGCACAAATGCCCAATTTGAAATAGTTTATTAAAAAGGAAAAACATGTCCAACTTGAATTGACAAATTACTGCAAAAGATTTCTAGCTTGTTGCTTGTAGATGCTCTAATTTATTGCCAGATGTTGAATTTTGAAATCTTCTGCAATCTATATCAGTTCATAAAGTATGACGGAAAACATTTATAACTAGATCCAGTGGTTAAGAACCTTTATTGAATATTTAATTAGTGGAAACATTCTCGAATTGTTTGAATTGGTAAGGAAAAATTATCCGCAAATGCAAGTATTTCCGTTATTTGGTTGGATGTATTCATTAGCTGATACAGGAAAGTTTAAGGTCATTAAAATAGAAGAATACTTGTCCCCGAGGGGATGGCTTAGTGGTTGAGGTATGGGAGTTACGACCGGAGATCCTGTGTCCGAATCCGAGCTACAACTCTTGACGTGAGTTTGTCTATCCCAATTTTGGTGGATAAGATTACCTTTGGTAAACCTGCCTATCAAAAGAAAAAAAAAGAGATCACCTTGGTAACCTATGCTGCACGCTACCCAATTGATTAGTCGAGATGAGCGCAAGTTGGCTCGGACAACACCAATATGATTTTTTTCTAATCAGATAAGATAATTAACACTTATGCAGGATGTTCAAGTCCTCCTATCACCAACACACTTGTGCAGATATTGTGTCTTTCCTTTCTTCTACATGGTCCCACCCTAAAAACCCAACTCCCCAAAGTTTAACATTGTGTTGTACTACTTTTCTCTTCTTTGGTGACTCAAAATTCTTTACTATTTGGTTAAAAATTGAGTGCTCTTGCTACTGAAGCAACCTCTCTTATCATTTATGCAGAGTGTTCATACCCTCCTACATAGAAGAGCAATCCTAGGGCACTGCTTTTTCTCAAGAAATTGTGATATATAACCGAATTGAGAGAGGCTTGCTCTAGTTGCGGAGCCCGCACCTGCAACCATGAGACAGAATGTTTGAGTCACGGGGAGGAAAACAAAGAAAAAGCCACTGTTGACATATGCGGGGTGGGCTATTTGAGCCTCCTTCGAGGTGCTAGGGAGAGCGATTCATGTTCGATTAAATCTCTTCTCAGATCTATAATCAAACAGATTTACATTTTCTTTAGTGGTGAGATGCAAAAGTCAAGGGTCACTTTGATTTTAGTTATGCTATAGGTGCCAAAACATCCTTATTCTACATCTTGATGTTTCTTTCATGAACGGAATTTTCTTAAGGGAAAAGTAAGGATGATGGCAAGATGTTTTAAGTCTTAAGAGCTTGGGCACAGCAACTTTATCATAGATGAAGAGAGAAATATTAGCTTATTGATTCATATCTTATTACATATGTTGCTCGGACTCTCCAAAACTGTAGTAGCACCCGTCTCGGATCCTCAAAAAATGCACTACTTTTGGAGGATCCGACATGCACCTGTCGACATTTTGAAGAGTCAGAGCAACATAGCTTATTACTATCATTCTAGAATAATTATGCTGTAAATCATTTGTGCAGTTAATAGAACAATTTCTTTATGAATAGTAAATGACCTAACAGTCGATTAATGTCTTGAAATAGTCAATTTTTGTCTTTTCAGGGTGTGTGTGTGTGTTGAATAGCTGGTTCCCTGATTGAGAAGAAGTGGTCTGACCATCCTCCTATCTTCTCTCACCTCATCTGCTAGCTTTTGTAGTTGAGTTAGGGCCAAGTCAATTTTCTTCACAAGGTATCAGAGGAAGGTTCTTAGTTTACGCAATAATCTGCCCATGTTATGTTGGCCATGTACCGTATGTCAGTCTTAAACATGAGGAGGGTGTTAAGCGTCCCCACATTGGTTGAGACTTGAGAGAATGAGCTAGCTTTTGGATTGAGTTAAATCCAAGGTATCTTTTCGTACACATATAACTACACCTTGTGGTCCGGCCCTTCCCCGGAACCCGCGCATAGCGGGAGCTTAGTGCGCCGGGCTGCCCTTATAACTACACCTTGCCTTGTCAAGAAAAAAAACAGGCGCTGGAAATGCTCAAGGGGCAGCGAATGAGGCTAAAATTTATCTACCGGAAGGAACTTATATACGAATCATAGGGTGTCTAGTTTTATATGTATGATTTATATTCTTAACATTGTCCTTGCGTCAACCATTATGGTCAGTTATAATATAGTCCATTCTACAGTTCTATTTATGCTCATCGTCTCCAACATTTAACTTCTTTTTCTGCAAATTCCATCTACATTGCAGGGGCTTTTCTTGTATCAATTTTGGCATCTCCAGTTGTTCTCTTAATGAATTTGCTACACTTGCCTAAGCTGTATAGTCTCTATGCAGGTATGGTATTGTGAGGGAACATTTGTGTGGTTCAAGATTATATTTGAAGCTTAAATCTAATTCTGGTAGGTCTAGACCATGATGAGGTTTGACTCGTTCAAGCATGATCTAGTGGTTACTGTTGACCCTCGACTGTTGCCTGAATGGCTTTTCATCACTTGAAATTCAAAAAACAAAAAGCAGACGAATTTTCGCATTACATCCTACAATTTTTATATTTCATATTAGTTATCTCCAACTCATAGTCACACATTGCCTTGGTGTGGATGTCAAATGGAGAATTATTTTTACAATCTTCTGCTCTATGATTAACATGTTGTGAATACACAAGGGTGTTGCTTTATGAAAGGAGGTTGGTGATATTAGCTGGAACAGTGAATAAATGAACTGTAGTTATTCGAAAAGCTCGAGCTGATGCTAAAGTAATCAGTGGTTCCCGTTCACTCATAGTTTGACACAAGTGGAAAATGTCAAGTTTAATGAATCACTGACTTTGTTAGAGGAAAGAGCTCATAACCGGAGAAATGAGATTACTAATGCTTTTAAGCTGAAACGTCAACAATGACCCAAGTTATGAGCTGGTAACTGAAATGTACTGAAATCCAATAAATAGGCATGCCTATATTCATTTTTCTGGCATTTGATACACACTGGAGATATGACGTGAACATGTTACATCATTAGAAGTTTTAAAATGGGACAGGGCTTGCACAAGTCTTGGCTAGTGTAAAGTGATGTCACGTCTGTTTTTCTTTTCTTGGCTCCATCTTAACAGTGAAACAGAGTAAATAATTAGCATGACTTGTTTTCAGGTGAAAGCGAATTTTATCACGTTTTAAAGGAAAGATACTCTCATATGAACATTGAATGATGTTAATTCTTTGAGTGATTTCTTTCTTTATAAAAGAAAAGAATGATTTCCTTTATTAGACTTCTTCTGTTTATAATGAGCCTAAAAACCTCACATGACACATGTTATTCCTTTATCTGCGGTGTCATTTTTCATAGTGACTGAATTTTGAGTTTGTTTGTGACTATGCTTTTCTTTATTGGGTGGTATCGCGCTGTCTACGTTGCGATTTTTTCGCATTCAGGTATCTGATTTTATACAAAGAATATAGTGACTATGCTTTTCTTTTATTCATCAACATTGACATGTTCTCAGATGGGTGTTGCACAATTGCACTGAAATAATTTTGGTCTCTAACGAATCTTGTATTTCTAGTGATAAGTATGAAATTTCATTAAACTGCACCAAGAAGGGCTGGAAATATCTATAGTAAAAGGGATCTTAGCTTCCCCTCTAAAACTTTTGGGAATCTATGAAGTCCGCTAAAGTGTTAGTATCATTTGCAAAAGACAACATCCATCTGATCAAATTTAGCGATACTGTTGGTATTTCTTTTTTCCAGCGTTGTTTAATTTCATTAAGTTATTATTTCCTATGTTCTGTTTTATTTGATATTATCCCTGTTGGGGGGAGTCAAACATTTTTCTCAAACATTTTAAATATATTTTGAATTATTTAAATCTTGTGATATAGTACTTGTTATGCTGTTTCAAAATATATACGTAAAAGAAATTTCTGAACAAGGGAATTTTGTTTTAATTGAGAAAATTGAATGGGTTGATTCTCATACTCAAACATTGCCCTTTTCTTTTGAGTTGGAAGATTAAAAGGTGAAGCTAATGATGTGATGTTAACTGGTTGTGCAGATCAAGAAGAAGTTTGGATCGCAAGTTGAAGCATTCTTTGTTATCCTGACAACATCTCAGTTTCATTTGTTGTTCTATTGCACCCGTCCTCTTCCAAATATATTGGCATTTGCTTTAGGTCAGTATTTGTACATTCATACTTTTTTTCACTACTGAAGTGCTAACTATTTCTCCATCCAAATTGAATCTTGTCTTTCCTATTGATCAGCCAAAATAATGCCCATAATTCCTGAAAAGGAAACTAGTTTACTGATGCTACTAGATAATCCAAAAAGTTTGACGGGGACACTTCTTGCCGTTCCCCTTCACTCAATAAGGCCCTTGTGTTCCTCTATTAGTACGAAAGAATCCACAAATTAACTCAAATCTTGACAATTGTGCAAAGTGAGGCCATTGATATGCTTGGCCTCTCTGCATGAATGATTTTCGTTTTTCCAAACATGATACTAGGTTTACTTAAAAGTTCTATTGATCTCTCACTTGATACTGATGATGGTCTCAAGCTGGACCTGAAGATCCGTTGCAAATGCACTAGTCTTGCTGGAAGGAGAGAACATTCATGTTCATCAAATTACTAATGTAACAACACCATAATCTCACAAAACCTTATAAGTGAAGAAAATAGAGTTTCCCCTACAATTATTGACACAATGTATATCTACATGCCTGGAGCTGGTTAGTCGGCCATTCAGATGGAAATGTTGTGTGGAGATGACGACAAATCCAACTGCAAATATATAAAAGCCAGAGCTGGTAATGGCCTAAAACTGAAAGCCCATAGAAATGAATAGGAAAGAAGTACATGTTAACCCCGGAAAGAGTGATCCCGAGTTGGATCTAACTTAGGATTTCAGGGGACGTCCAACCAAAGATTTTGCCTATCCAGTAGTGAAATCCTGCAAATAAAGAAAAACCGACTCCCTTAAGAATTACATTCTAGAAATCTGCAACCACATAATAAGCATTATGAACATAATAAGAATGTAATCTCATACAACGTCAAATAAAGAAAAACAATTGGATAAAGTCCTTTCGAGGAGTTTTCTCTTAAAATTATTGAGACAATGTTTTTCTAGATATCCGAGATTTCAAGTTAGAACCCATTCCGATGGCAAAATGTAGTGTGAAGACAATTAAACCCGCAGCTACATTACTTGCCAAATAAATAGGATATTGGTTTTCCGAGGAGTTATTTTTTGGTAATTAAAGTTATTTTATTTACCAAAGTGATTCAGTTACAGCTCAAAAAAGAGAAACCAGAACTGGACAAGCCCCAGTCCTAGTTTACCCCATCTACACCATTACTCCTATGACAATCAGACTAAGGATAGCAATTCAAATTTTGTAGCAGTGGTCTGTTCCTTGGCTTCATGTTTGCTCTGTAGAATACCTCCTGTGCAACTTGTTGCACTCAGCATGTTCATTAATAATATGCTACAATTTTAAGGTTGCATTGTGCTTTTTCTTGCACTCAGCATGTTCATTCTACCTATGAGGTTGTGTTTTTTTTCCTATTATATTGTGATTTTTTATAGAAAAAAAGGAATTTCAATTATACGCAAACACAGGTCAACTCACGAACATTCCTTAAAGCCACAAACCAGACAGGATAATTAGTGCCCCAGGAGACTTCCGATGGTAAGGGTACAGCAACTTAACTAAACAGTGGCTTGCACAGTTTATAATCACATGTATTGATTACACCTAATGAAAAAAAGTTCTCTTTCTTGTTGATATCATGCCTAATGTTTGCGGTGTCTTGTACAAATGGATCATACCACACGCTATTGATGTATCATCTTTTCTTCTGATTAAAGCTAGCAGTTTAGCTGTGCAAGGGGCTATTAATTAATGAATTCGCAAAACCTTAATATCTAGTGCTTAGTCACTTCACACTCTATGCAATTTTCTTGTCTCATTTATTTCTTCTCTTAAAAGGTAAAGTTTGATTTCACACGTTGTTCTTCTATTTTCTAGTAAATTTGGCATATGGTTTTTGGTTTAAGGGAAGTCTGTATGCTGTGTTAAATTGCATGGTAAGTTTGTCTCGCCATTTAACCTTGAACATTGTTGTAGATCACATATTTAACAATGACTTTGCTAGCAGCCATGTGTTTGCAGATCTTCAAGTTCATGTTTGGACCAAGTTTATCTGTTATTAGTTTATCAGAAAAAAAAGGATTATTTTTTTAATTTTTTCTTTGAAATAAGGATGTCATATTGTCTGAAAGTTTGAAACACTATTTTTGACCATATTACAGGCCTTACTGTTCTTGTCGATTCAGTCATTTGGAGAAGGTGGTTGTGGCCTGAACTAGAAGTTTTCTGGTTCAACTCTGTAATGAACCAGAGTTCTGAATGGGGTGTATCCTGTATTCGTAAATGTTATTACACATTTAGTTTCTATGTTCTTCCAAGGTGTTCTACATGGATAACTCATGGTCATATTATCTGTCGGCACATGTGCCTTTTCGCTTCCCACTAAAGGAGGACTTGATATTCTGCTTTGTACATTCCGACAGGTGATTTTGAGCATTTCCTGTGAATTCCTTGATTTGATTTTATTCCTGAAAGCTTGCTCATCTGCAACCTTTTTTATTTGATAGATTATGCCATTGATGTTAACGTTCAAATAGAACTGCTTTAACTAGAATTTTGTTAACAAAGGATTTAAATGTCTGAAGAGTGTGGATGGTTTTTCTCGGGTTCATCTACGAACTGGTTTTCCTCCAATATCACTGGTAAGGATTTTTAATGTCAAATGATAGCTGCAAAATTATGGGCAGCATCCTTGTTACTTTAACCTGTTTGCATCACGCAGGAAAAGGCACGGAAGGTGTTTATTCATGGAAACATAAGAAACACGGACATCACAAATAGAAGCTGGCCAGGATGCTTGGTTATTCCCTGAAAGCATCCAGTAGTGGAGTGGAAAATTGTAACAATGCATCATTTCTAGTCTTATCGCGACTCCTTTTTGAGAAAACCGATAGAGACATCAAATCGTGCTCGTCACATGTGATGGAATTTCAGCTGGTTGCTGATATTGGATACTCTTTGAAGAAAGATTAGTGTTTCTTCTTCTAGGTGGTCACAACAAAAAAAAGTGGACATGTTCAAAGCTTCAACACTTCTATTTGAGGAAAACTTGTCTTCATTCTGATGATGTGGCAAAATTTGATGGTTTCTGCATCTTCACGCATGTTAATATACAGAAGTAAACACACGAAGAAGGATGGTATTCAACATATAGTATATATTTATTAAATTTTTTTAACCTACCTACAAAGTGTTATTTTCCAGCGCCCTTGGACAAGGATGGCTTTTGCTACTGGGTGGGATTCTTCAGGACATGCACCATCCTATAAATCAGTAAAGAGATAGTCTGAGGTGTGCAGAGAAGCAATTAGGGCTTACTCCCCTTAAGAGTGCAATAATAAAGTTAGCCCCATTAAATTGCAAGAATGAGGTTAGTTCGAGGCAAATAGCCTAATAGTTCCTGAAGAGAACCTTTTTCATTCATCTTCAGAAATATTTAGCATGTAAGAGCAGCTACTATAGAAAAATGAAAATATTGCTTCATCTCACATCAACGGGCAGGTAGCCATTGTGCTGTTGCGTTTCTCGGATGTACAAAGTATGCATACGATAAACATTTTGGAAGTGGTAATGCTACTTAGCTATTCTAGGAATGAAGTATCAATCATTTCACCTGGTCCCCTTAATTATTTTCTCGAAACTTGATGTTAGTTTTTTCCAGCTTGGGGTTTTACTGGACAGAAGGGTATTCTTCTACATCCTTCCAGTTCTCTCATTTGTTCTACTGTACTCAAAGCTTCCACACAAGGTATAATAGCTCTGTGATATAGTTGTATAGTTGATGTTAATGTTGTGGTATTTTGTTGATTTCAATAATCGTCAATGCTGTAGGAGCTCCGCTTCATCATTAGTTCCATTCCCATCTTCAATTTCGCAGCAGCTGTTGCAGCTAGCAGAGTGTATGTTACTTCTTATGCTTAGGAAGATCCCAATTGAATTTTTCAATGAGTTCCAAAAGATACCTTCATATGAGTGTATACATGTCTAGTTGCTCTTTGTAGAGTAGTATATGGCTGGCTGTATGTGGATTTTATTTGAACCATAAAGGACTGGCATTGTAAAACATTGACGAGTGGTTAGGCCTTCAGAACTTTGAACTACCTCCGTAATCTAGCATTTCCTAGTTGCATTGTAAAGTGATGATCACTTAAGCAATCAGTCAACCTATATATGCCACCAATTATTTGTCATTGATGTTAGCTAACATGTGTCATGTATTGTTGACAATAGCTAGGGGATTCTTTCTCATGGTGCTTCAGCCTTTGCCTGAGCTTTTAGTATGCTGTTCTAGCATCAGAATAAAAACAACAAGTTTACTAATCCCAATGAGAAGTTGTTTGGATTTTTGAAACCCACCCGTATTGCATGAGTTTATATCATTATTTGTCTAGAAATTTATATTCTGTTGCATTATCTCAACTTTATGCAGGTATAATAACAGGAAAAAGAGTTTCGGGAAGTTTCTGTATATTGCTATGTTGGGATTAATGCTTGGGAGGTATGATGGGACCGACTTGCTCGTACTGCAAACTGAATAATTTGGGTGTATTCTGACACATTTCTTACTTTTAGTCTAGCGTGCGGCAGTACTTTTCATGGCATCATATGAAAACTATCCTAGTGGTTATGCTCTAAAAGCTCTGCATAGGATAGGTGAGTGCTCTCTCTATGTTTTACTCGCATTCTTTTGAGTTTGAAATGAGACATGGACTGCTTGATCCTCTTATAGTTATTAAGCTCATACCAATAAAAGTCACAAACTGAGTTTTTTTTCTTTTTTCTTTTCATCTGCCTACCTACATTCATGTAGAAAAAAGAACGAAAAGAAAAGAATGGAAGTAAGCTATTCCCCAATAATGCCCTGTACCTTAGTGCTGGGGACGAGTAAGATTAAGATTATTATCTAGTTTATCTGCCATCCTCATGACAAATTGAATATCCTGTCAATGTGCCAGCTCTAGCCCATCTTGCGCTTCCAATATCCATTTCGAGAGTTATCATAGTCTTTTGGGCTTATACATGCAGCATACTTTTATCATGAATGTGACAGAATGTTCAAATGGAGTACCTCTATGTTGTCCATTAATAATATGGTTCGGCACCACAGAAACAAGTGCTAACAGCCTCTAAATCTGAAGAGATCTGGGTCTTGCATAATTAATCTGGAGGCGCTAATTTTATAGTACTTTGTAGTTCCCAAGCAGGTATTTGGAGTTCTATTATTGACACAATGTATATCTACATGCCTGGAGCTGGTTAGTCGGCCATTCAGATGGAAATGTTGTGTGGAGATGACGACAAATCCAACTTCAAATATATAAATGCCAGAGCTGGTAATGGCCTGAAACTGAAAGCCCATAGAAATGAATAGGAAAGAAGTACATGTTAACCCCGGAAAGAGTGATCCCGAGTTGGATCTGACTTAGGATTTCAGGGGACGTCCAACCAAAGATTTTGCCTATCCAGTAGTGAAATCCTGCAAATAAAGAAAAACCGACTCCCTTAAGAAGTACATTCTAGAAATCTGCAACCACATAATAAGAATGTAATCTCATACAACATCAAATAAAGAAAAACAATTGGATAAAGTCCTTTTCGAGGGAGTTTTTCTCTTAAAATTATTGAGACAATGTTTTTCTAGATATCTGAGATTTCAAGTTAGAAGCCCATTCTGATGGCAAAATGTAGTGTTAAGACAATTAAACCCGCAGCTACATTACTTGCCAAATAAATAGGATATTGGTTTTCCGAGGAGTTAATTTTTTGGTAATTAAAGTTATTTTATTTACCAAAGTGATTCAGTTACAGCTCAAAAAAGAAAAACCAGAACTGGACAAGCCCCAGTCCTGGTTTACCCCATTACTCCTATGACAATCAGACTAAGGATAGCAATTCAAATTTTGTAGCAGTGGTCTGTTCCTTGGCTTCATGTTTGCTCTGTAGAATACCTCCTGTGCAACTTGTTGCACTCAGCATGTTCATTAATCATATGCTACAATTTTAAGGTTGCATTGTGCTTTTTCTTGCACTCAGCATGTTCATTCTACCTATGAGGTTGTGTTCTTTTTCTATTATATTGTGAATTTTTATTGAAAAAAAGGAATTTTAATTATACGCAAACACAGGTCAACTCACGAACATTCCTTAAAGCCACAAACCAGACAGGATAATTAGTGCCCCAGGAAACTTCCAATGGTAAGGGTACAGCAACTTAACTAAACAGTGGCTTGCACAGTTTATAATCACAGGCATTGATTACACCTAATGAAAAAAAGTTCTCTTTCTTGTTGATATCATGCCTAATGTTTGCGGTGTCTTGTACAAATGGATCATACCACACGCTATTGATGTATCATCTTTTCTTCTGATTAAAGCTAGCAGTTTAGCTGTGCAAGGGGCTATTAATTAATGAATTCGCAAAACCTTAATATCTAGTGCTTAGTCACTTCACACTCTATGCAATTTTCTTGTCTCATTTATTTCATCTCTTAAAAGGGAAAGTTTGAGCATTGATTTCACACGTTCTTCTTTTTTCTAGTAAATTTGGCATATGGTTTTTGGTTTAAGGGAAGTTTGTATGCTGTGTTAAATTGCATGGTAAGTTTGTCTCGCCATTTAACCTTGAAACATTGTTTTAGATAACATATTTAATAATGACTTTGCTAGCAGCCATGTGTTTGCAGATCTTCAAGTTCATGTTTGGAGCAAATAATATTTCAGTATATTTTCTTTTCTTACGTAATACATGAGCTTCATGTTTTTTGATGATTACATATGTAGTACAAAAAGCACCAAAAAGGTCACACACGTGCATGAACCCACCATGTAATAAACTAGACTCTCCACATTTTCTCTGCCTGTTTTTTTTTTGCATTCTACTAGCTTCTTATGCATCATATCTTATGTTGCATTCTAACCTTAGAGCTTGAAAGTGATGTAAGTTTGCCACCTTCAGTACTTTGTACTGTAATTCTCTGTTAAATAACTTATTCATTGTCAACTATTAATTTTGGGAACTAGGAAAAAAAGTGAAGTAGCTCCTTTCACATTCTCTAAGTGGTGAACTTTGTGGCCTTTGGTGGGGAAACAAGCTTGATGGAACATTTGCAGTTATCACATTAATGACTATTTGCAGAAATGACCATTTGCCGTTATCACATTAATTGTCTGTTTTCTCGTTCAGGTGTTTGCAAATGTCTTCAGATGCGACATAAAGAGTCATTACTTGCTATTTTGAGTAGTGTTTTTCCCTTTCCCTTTGGAGCACTGCAGAAATGGTAATTTGGATATGGAGTGTTCATCACCTGAACCTAGTCTTGATAAGAAGGTATTTTACCATTTGAGCTGACTTGAGTGATGCATAATGTCATGTGTTGTAAATTTTCTGCTTGAATTAGTTTCCACAAGATCAAGGTTCTTCTATGAGGAAATTGTTCCACTTTAAAGGAATCTTGACTGCTTTTCTTGTCAACTTTTAATCTCAATGTTTTTCCAATAACTTTTAAATAATTTGGTCTCAATTGCTGGCAAAGCTTTCCTAATCTTTGTTATTGATCCCTTGCTTTTATTAGTCTTTTTTCACTCCCGCGTTGAGAATTTTGTATAAAGATTAACTCGTCCACTTAAACCTACAATATGATTTTTGTTTCTTATCATAGAGTTGCAGGCACTCAATGCATTCATGTCAGAGCTGATGTGTCAAATTATTTGAATGGGTGGAAGTAACCAATTCAAATGAAGTTTGGATGACCAAACAAAAGAAAAGTATTCAGTGCTGTGTACGGCATAGCAAAGTGGATAAATTCTTTCAGAATAAAAAAAATTATGGAATTGGTTTCGTGCCATTGTTTTGTAATTTGTGATAACCTTACGAAGTGTATGCTTACTCATCATATTCTGCTTAATATGGATATTTATTTCTTACCTGCAGACCAAATCAGTTTCTTTCTGGAAAGCACTGCTTAGCTGCTGCTTTCCTCTCCATAGGTTTGTAAACTACCATATTTAAGGAATCTCAGTCATTTGGTGAAGTATGTTGTGTAATTACCAAGTTTATCTGTTATTAGTTTATCAGAAAAAAAAATTATTTTTTTCTTTGAAATAAGGATGTCATATTGTCTGAAAGTTTGAAACAATGTTTTTGACCATATTACAGGCCTTACTGTTCTTGTCGATTCAGTCATTTGGAGAAGGTGGTTGTGGCCTGAACTAGAAGTTTTCTGGTTCAACTATGTATTGAACCGGAGTTCTGAATGGGGTGTATCCTGTATTCGTAAATGTTATTACACATTTAGTTTCTATGTTCTTCCAAGGTGTTCTACATGGATAACTCATGGTCATATTATCTGTCGGCACATGTGCCTTATTCGCTCGCTTCCCATTAAAGGAGGACTTGATATTCTGCTTTGTACATTCCGACTAAAGGTGATTTTGAGCATTTCCTGTGAATTCCTTGATTTGATTTTATTCCTGGAAGCTTGTTCATCTGCAACCTTTTTTATTTGATAGATTATGCCATTGATGTTAACATTCAAATAGAACTGCTTTAACTAGAATTTTGTTAACAAAGGTTTCCATATCTTTTAGTGTTCCTTAATAAATGTGAACAGACACATCCTTTCCACTGGTACTTCACATCAGCGCTTCCCCGTTCACTGCTTGCTGCATACCCGCTTTTTTTGGTATGTATGTTTTTCCTGCAACAATTTCTGCTTGCATGTCATTCTAAGGGGAGTCAAAATATACAGAAGTAAACACACGAAGAAGGATGGTATTCAACATATAGTATATATTTATTAAAATCTTTTTAACCTACCTACAAAGTGTTATTTTCCAGCGCCCTTGGACAAGGATGGCTTTGCTACTGGGTGGGATTTGTCAGGACATGCACCATCCTATAAATCATTAAAGAGATAGTCCGAAGTGTCTGAGAGAAGCAATTAAGGCCTTACTCACCTTTATTAGTTATCAGTTCTCTCACTTGTATATTTTGCTTGCTAACAATATCGACTTGAATCTTTGTCTAGGTGGTGTAACAAAGAATTCAGATCTGATTTGGAGAAGTCCTTTGCAGGATCTCCTTCCCTAAACTGTGTAGCGGGTAGAAATGCATATTGCACAATTATATCACTAAACCTTTGAGAAAAGACACTAAGAATTCAATTTCTTACTTAAAATCTACTCGGATAGTCATGCTCAACGTCATAATTTGAGTACCTGGATTTTCTGAAAAATAATATCTTTTAAAAATGCTCCCAAGCCTAAATAATAAGGCTTAACCCTTTTAATTAGAACTGAAAGAAATAAATTTTGGAACCTTTTTACCAAAGAAGTAAGAATAATAGAATTTAAGAATTGGATGATTCCTCTTTCAATGATACAACTTTTGATATAATAATTGAGAGAATATAGCTTTTGCCTTGCTTAAGGGAAGTAAGCTATATGGAGATATAGGCCTCGGTATTTGGTAATTTGGTAGTTGATAGAAAGATGTGACATAGGTAATAAAGCTATATTGGGGTATAGTCTATTATTTATCCTTGAGGAGCTATCTCCATCAACAAGTGCACATTGTTTCCAACTATAAGGACTATTTTTTTTCACCCTATTTAAGATGACTCAACTCTTGTAGCCTAGCCATAGCCAATTAGGATAGGATGACAAGGCAGGAACGGCCTAGATGGTGTGTTATTGCCAAGAAGGTTAGCACATAGCCTCGTCTTCTTTGCAGTTATCTTTTGGTAGGATTTGTTGTTTTTCCTTCTTTTTTTCTTGTCACTCACAATTTTCTCATTTAGGCCTCTCGGGTGAGGTTTGATTACTGTTTTCAGAGATTTGGATCGCGTTGCAACTTGAAAATAAAGAGATTTTAATGTTAAAGAGCAAGGATGAATAATGGAAGCATAAAAAAAACTTGTTGTGTCCCCTTTTAGTTTCTCCTTTTTTGTGTTTTGCATCTTCTTCATAGAGTAAAATAATTTCAATCTTTTTTTTTCGCGTGCTAAAATTCTGATGGAACATGTATCTTTTCTGCTCCTTTTCATTCCTGTTGATCACTGCCTACTTATGGATGATATAAATATCCAATGACAAGTATCTTAGTGAGGTGTGTCAATATATTCCACTGACGGAAAGGTTTCTTTCTTGTATAGCAGTTTTTACATGCTTGTGTTTTTTGCAATATTGTGGTTATTCTAGTATAAATTGCTTTTACTTACAGATGCAAGGATTATGGTTGATTGATTGTGTCTATATATATTACCCTGCTACTAATGGGCGTCTTTCAAAGTTTATGGTGTTCTTTCTTTTTTCCCTTCCAGCTGCATTTTAACTTCAAGGTTGCTATTTATTTGGGTTCAGGTACTCTAAAGAAGAAAAAAATTCTCTGCAAGACTTTCAGATGAGAAATTTCACGTATCTCCTGAAGTGAGTTTTTTGTTTTATTTATCTTATTTTGCTGGCTAATTTTTTCAGTCTCTCTATATTTTAGAGGCTAAGCCATTACAGGCAGTTGTAAGTGATTTGTTGACCGATATATGTTAGCTTCTAAGTTAATAAGGACAAACATAGAGAGTGAAGTTATTTCCAAGTATACTTGGTAAATTTCAGTGTCATGTGCCGAAGACACTAGCTTTCAGTGCCACCATTGCTCTGCTCCTCCCCAACAACGAAAACATAGACATTTGGGAAAGGAAAGTGACACTGTAATTCAGGAAGAAGGACTATACGTGTTCAGACACTCAGAGGAAAATATTGAGTAGTTGTTTGTCAGCAACTCAGCATGTAGATGCAACGATCTGGCACCCGAGATTATGCACATACCTATGAATGTCTTGAGGAAAATCTCATGTTTTAAAAATGATGCTGCTGTTTTTACTTTGAATAATTGTGAAGTATGTCCCCTAGCAAGACAGACTAGAATTCCCTTTCAGTAGAACATCAAGGCCCTTCCAATTGTTACATATGGATGTATGGGGACATTATAAGATTGAAACATATAATGGAATGAGATACTTCTTGACTATTGTGGATGAATACTCCAGATGGACCTGGATCTTCTTAATGAGATTGAAACTGATGTTTCCACATTATTTAAAAATTTCTTTATTGAAATTAACACTCAATTTGAAGTCAAAATACCAAAGGTAAGATATGATAATGGCATAGAATTTTTTAATCATAACTGTAAGGAATTGTTCTTACAACATGGTGTAGTGCATGAGAGTTCTTGCCCACACACACCACAACAGAATGGTGTTGTGGAAAGACACATACTGGAAACATCAAGAGCCATTAAAATACAGACAGATTTTAGGGTATGTGTGTGGAGGGTGTTGTGTGTGTCATAAATAGAATTCCTTCTACTAAAATAAAGAATAAGTCACCATTTGAAATGTTGTACAACAGGGCACCATCACTTAATCATCTAATAGTGATAGGTTGTCTATGTTTTGCAATTGTTTTAACTAATCAAGACAAATTCAGCCCCAGAGTTGTGAAAGCAATAGAACCTTTATGATATGAAAAATAGAACCTTCTTTATGAGCAGGGATGTGATATTCATGGTGACAATTCTAACATTAAGCAACTGATTGATGTTCAAGGCCACAAATACTTTTCTTACCTGGGGCAGAAAACTCAAATGGAAGCTGCAAACCAAGCAAAAATTGATGTTGGTGAGGCTAAAATGAAGGGTGAGATAGGAGCGAAGGAGCGAGAAGGTCTCACATGTCAAAATGCTGCCAAGATTGATGCTGAGACAAAGGTCATATCCACACAAAGGGATGGTCAGGAAAAAGAAAGAGGAGGTTAAAGTGAAGACAGATGTTAAGATATATGAAAATCAGAGAGAAGCTGAGAGGTGGATGAGGCAAATTCTAATCTGGCAACCAAGAAGGCTGGGTGGTCTCAGCAGGCAAAGATGGCTGAGATTGAAGCACAGAAAGCTGTGGCGATCCGGGAGGCTGTATTACAACAAGAAGTTGAGAGAAAGAATGCACTGACCAAGACAGAGAGCCTCAAAGCACAACACCTCAGTAAGGCTACTGTTGACTATGAGATTAAGTCAAGTTTATCATGTCACAACACTTTTCTTTTAGTACCTTTATGTGAGTTCATGGAGTTGACTTTTTCTTTGCTGATCTATCAAGAGTAGGTTTTATTGCTTGTAGTTGTCAATATTTCTTGTGATTTTAGTGTATCTTAGAAGTTTCCATGTGAGATGGCTACTCAGTTAATAGTCCATTTACATTTAGAGCTGCAAAATTCACCTTGAGAATTTACACCTATTTGTACTGCATTCCACTTTTATCAAGGTAGAATTCCTAAAATCAGTATAATGTGGTGATTTCATGTGCAACTGTTACATGACTTTGCTAGTGTTTCCTCCCAATTACATTCTTTGTAGGGTGACTTTGCCGGATATATATACTCGTGCATGTGGCTCTTTTCCTTTTGTCTATATCAGTTGTAAATCTAATACTTTATTCAGTCATGATTTCATTGTTTATGCACCATGCTAATACTCATCCAAAGTTTGCCATAGTAAACACTTTAGGTGCAAGAGGCCAATTCAGTGCTGTACAAGAAACAGAAGGAAGCAGAAGTAGAGCTTTATGAAAGTAAAAAAGCTGCAGAGGCTAAGAAATTGGCAGCAGAAGCTCAGACATACGCCGTACAACTAGCTGCTGATGCTGCAGTGCTATGCCAAAAAGAAAGAGGCTGAAGGACTAAAGGCCACTGCAGAAGCACAGGGAGTTTATGTAGGAAATATGTTGTCAGCGTTGGGAGGAAACTACAACGCCTTGCGAGACTACATGATGATCGACAGAGGAATGTTTAAAGACATTGCCAAAATGAACGCTGAAGCGATCAAGGGACTTAAGCCAAAGATCAGCATTTGGAGTAATGGTGCCACAAGTGGGCAGATGGTTGATGGAACAAAGTGGACATGCTGGAATCAAAGAGTTGGCTTCTGTTTACCAAGCATTGCCTCCTTTACTTGAGACTGCATGAACAAACTGGAATGTTGCCACCAGCATGGATGGGAAGCCTCCCTGTTTCTGCTGCTGATCCAGCCACATCCAACCAAACTACATAGGAATTTTGTGACTTTTATGACCATTTAGTAAGAGTCCAACTACCAATAAGCTGACATGACTAAACTTTGCACTGAACTACTTTAGAAATAGCTAGTATATTTGGCCTTTCGTGCCTGTACAAGTAATGCTTGCAATGCTTTATTACATACAGATTGAAATTGGGAGACTGAGATTAGGAGATGAGATAGGCTCCTAAATCTTCACTGTTAGAGATATGCGCACACACGTGCGGTGATTATCTCATCTCATGATGTTTTTTGTGATTAATTCATCAACCCGTTATTATTGTAGGGACTGTTACGGTTTTACCTCTATTATTGTAACTGTTTCATCATTAATAATTACTCCATATGTCTCAATTTAAATTGTCTTACTTTTCTTTTTAGTATGTCCAAAAAGAGTGTCTCTTTCTATATTTAATAAGTTTTTCAATTCCAAGACAAATTTAACAAGTTTAAGATCACAAGATACACATCTTTAATTTAAGATCATAA
Organism: Przewalskia tangutica; assembly: GCA_029844215.1. Taxonomy (NCBI): domain Eukaryota; kingdom Viridiplantae; phylum Streptophyta; class Magnoliopsida; order Solanales; family Solanaceae; genus Przewalskia; species Przewalskia tangutica. The sequence goes on along the minus strand of CM056731.1, from coordinate 16,991,880 downwards.
GATTCAAAAAAAAAAGTAAAACTTTATGTCAAGTCAAACTAACACACTTAAATTGAAACGGATGAAGTATAATTTAAAAGATAAAAGGGTCTTAGGCCCTATTCCTTTTCACTTAATAAAGGTTTGAATTTGAATTATTCAACTCTCAATCTATTAATGTATTTTTTTATTACCACTTTTTGCTCCTTAGTAAGTTTGAAATATTAAAATCTTATACAATAACAATATACCTAGTGAAATCACACAGCGTGAAGACGGGGAGGGTAGAGTATACGCAGACCTTATCTCTACTTTAATAAGTAGAACGACTTTTTCCGAAAGACACTCGACTCAACAAATATAAGCACAAGCAAAAGATTCCTAAAATCTTATACATATTCTTAAAATCATAAGAATAGTATTCTTTATTCACTTAAAAGATTCCTACGAATGTGGCATTTTACTACTACTTTATATATTGCAATCACTATCACATCACCAATTTTATTGTCAACCACTTTCACCACCAACCTCCAACCAACCACTATAGCGGCCAATTACCTTCACAACTAGCCACCACGGCTATCCTCATCTACCACCAATCGCCATCAACTATCCACCACTGTTAGCCACCTCTCAACATCTACCAACAGCCATCATTGATAGAATATGTATATGTTTATATATTAGTCGTGTATACTGTGTAGCACCACTGGCCGCAGCCTTAGGACAGTGCATAGTGGTCATGAGGCTGGGCCAGTGGGCAGGGCCCACGCCACAATTTTCAGCATACCCAGCAACAAGTTGGGCCAGGTCCAACGGCCCCAACAGTTCCAGCCAACCTAGCAGTCACGGACGGGGCCTTGGCAGCAAGCTGGCCTACTTGGACCTCGTCCTCAACAGGCCTTCGCTGATGTGGGTCCATCGACGGTTCCGACTCCCATGGATATCGAGGCAGCGATGTATACACTTGGAATAAATTCTCCGGACACAAATTGATACATGAACACTGGGGTCACTTCTCATATGACGTCTGCGCCATTTAATCTCTCATCTTATTTTAATTTGAGCAAAAATCGGGCATAATTGTTGATAATGTTAATTCAATTCTAATTTATAGTAATGGTCACATAAATTTATCTCCCCTGAACCCACCTTTAGCCTTGGAAAATATTCTTCATGCTCCTCACTTAATTAAAAATTTGGTGTTGTTAAAAATTTACAAATGATAATTGGGTTTATGTTGACTTTGACCCTTTTGAATTTTCTGTGAAGGATTTTATGACGGGAAAACCTCTAATGAGATGTAATAGTCGGGGAGAGCTCTATCCAATCAACATCACTTCCACTAATCAAGTCACACCGTCAACAACTAAGCCTCATCAGAGAGGAAAGATTTGCTACTTTCATACTTCTTCTTCCTGCTAAGCCTTTGCTTTCCCACCGCTCCAACTCGTACTATTTTATTGGAAAGTGAAATCGTTTTTTACTCGCTACAAGTATTTCGCTCTAGTTCTCTTAGCTATCGTTACAACGCCAAAATGGCATCGCCATAAAGAGAAGGGAGTTTCCTGCTATAGTGAGTTTGTCGCTCTAGCACCTTCCTTGTGGCATGCCCGTTTGGGTCATCCGGGGGCGTGTTACTCTCTTAAAAATAATCATTTTATTGAATGTAATAGTACGCGTAGTACTAATATTTGTTCTTCTTGTCCGCTTAGAAAACATGTTAAATTACCGTTTGTGGCCTCAAATTCTAGTACTTTATTGCCATTTGATATTATTCATAGTGATTTGTGGACATCTCCTGTTATGAGCTCTTTGGACCACCGTTATTATGTGTTATTTTGGATGATTATTCTAAGTTTTTGTGGACCTTTCCTTTGTCTAAAAAGTCTCAAATTTTTTTCATATTCCTATCATTTAGAGCATTCATCTGTACCCAATTTGAACGGAAAATTAAAAACATTTAATGTGATAATGAAAGAAAATTTGATAATGGGCCATTTCGGAAATTTTGTAATGTTAATGGCATATCTTTTAGGTTTTTTTGTCTTCATATGTCCTCACAAAATGGAAAAGCCGAAAGAAAATTCATACTATTAATAATATTGTTCAAACTTTACTAGCTCATGCTTCATTACTTCTTTTTGGCATCATGCATTACAAATGACTACTTACCTCCTTAACATACTCCATAGCAAAGGATTAGCATACCAATCTCCACTAAAAATTCTTTATCATAAAGATGCACGGAACTCTTGTTTCGAGTGAAAGAGAGTTATGGCATTTCGAGGATTAGAATACGGTCCTATTGTGGTCTTAGGGTGTTTGGGTGTTTGTGTCATCTTCTTTTTTCATCCACTACAATTAACAAATTTCAAGTCCGTTCTACCGCTTGTGTATTTTTGGGTTATCCGTGTAATCATCGTGGTTACAAATATTTTGATTTATCTTTTAATAAAATCATAATTAGTCGTCATGTCATTTTTTATGAAACTCAATTTTCGTTTGCTAAATTGTATAATTATGTGTCTAGTTCTTATAATTTTTTGAATGATCAGCTTTCACCATATATCATCCACCATTGGACCCAACCTGCTGGCCCAAATGCACACTGCCCAGATCTAGTTTCTCGACCCCAAATGCTCCATGTCCAGTCCTTGTTTCTCGTGGGCCTGCTGGCCCAATAAATCATCCTCCTGGTCCAACGTTTTAGCCAACATGCCCACTGCATACTGGCCCAGTTTTTACGTCCTCAATCAGTCCAGTCTGTGACATCCCTACACCGACCCAGGTCTGGCACACTTATATTCCGAGTCAAGGGTCTATTACTCGTAGCCAACGGGGTATTTTTAAACCAATATGATATTTTAATCCTATTACAAATATCACTAAATTACCCCTACCACATAATTCAGTGTCTGCCCTTCATGACCCGAATTGGAAAATGGTCATAGATGATGAATATAATGCTCTTATTGAAAATATGACGTGGGAGTTGGTGCCCTATGCCCTTGGTGTCAATGTTATTCTTTCTATGTGGATTTTTACTCATAAGGAAAAATCTGACGGTTGTTTTGAGAGGCATAAAGCCCGTCTTGTAGGTGATGTCAAAACTCAACAGATTGGCGTGGATTGTGGAGAGACATCTCATCTGGTGGTCAAACCGGCAACCATTCGCACTGTTCTCAATCTGACTCTCTCGAAAGCATTGCCCATTCATCAGCTGGATGTGAAAAATGATTTCTTACATGGTGATCTCAAGGAGACAGTATACATGCATCAGCCCTTGGGTTTCAGGGACTCTGATCATCCTAACTATGTATGTTTGTTGAAGAAGTCATTGTATGGGCTTAAACAGGCTCCTCGGGCTTGGTATAAAATGTTTGCAGATTATGTGTCTACTATTAGGTTTTCTCACAGCAGGTCTAATCATTCTCGGTTCATCTATTGTCGATTTGTCGTGGTACTTCTCTGGCATATCGAGATGGATATTCACTTTGTTCACGGAAAAGTAGCTCGTGGACAAGTATGTGTCTTGCATGTCCCTTCACGATACCAAATTGCTGACATCTTTACTAAGGGTCTTCCCTTGGTTCTGTTTGAAGATTTTAGGGATAGTCTCAATACGACAACCGTCCGCTATGACTGCGGGGTGTGATAGAATATGTATATGTATATAAATTAGTCGTGTATATTGGACCATATATACACGATATTCTCTTCATATATATATATATATATATATATATATATCGTCTATATTATTACCATATATACACGATACTCTCTTACCATATTGGTAGAATTGTTGTACATGTGTAATTATGGTAGTAGCCTTGTATTAAGAAAAGGTAGATTTAATTTTCATAATTATATATATATATATATCTTTGATATTAATAAAAATAATCAAGTGATTATTCTCTTTCAATACTAACTATTCACCTCTATAATTAGTTTGCATCACCAATCACCACCAACAGTCACTTCTCCCCCAACAATCACTGCACATACCCTCACAATCGCTATACAAGCACCATCTCCATAAACCATGATCACCATAACACTTTTGACAATTATTACCGCCACTTGCCACCATTACTAGATTTTAGGGGTAGTTTGGTTGGTGGTATGAGATATACAAGAATATAATTTCTAGATAAAAAATAGGTAATAATTAAATAGATATTGAAATTTGATCACGTGACATATAATAGGGACAAATCTGAAAAATGAGTTTAATTCTTTCTTAATTTAATAAGCGGACACTCTTTTTGACTTTTATCGCGAGGGAGTATTGAATATTTAAATTAACGAGTAATCTTTCTTTTATATGCATCTTTTGCATTTCATGAACAATAGTTACAATACTATGTTAATGCCAATAATGGAAGATTCACCAGTTGTCTTGAAGTTCTGTATTTACTTCCTGATTATGAAGGTGAAAATCAAAGAAATTATGCATTTTGTCACAATCGAGACTGAATCTTTTGATAACAAAGAGAACCACAAGTTTCTTACAATTTGCAGCCACAAGAACAAATGTTGCAGATAAATCCTATGAATACATGTCAAGTATAAGAAAGAGAATCACAGGTTTCTTACAATTTGCAGACACAAGAACAAATGTTGCTGATAAATTGTATGAATACCAAGTCAGTACAACAAATACAACTCTAATGCTTCGTATGATCATAAAGATCGAGGTGGCTTTTCTAACAATGCAGAAAGATAAACTTCATCCTTGGCCTTGGGAGCAATAGACCACTTATGCTTTTTGTACCTGAACTGCATAAACATGTACATAAAGTCATCCAGATCAGCCCTATTACAGAAGAATCGATCAATCCACAAGAAGCCTCCTGGTCTCAAAACGCGATCCCAGTGAAATAGGATATAATCCAACAGCTGCAGATCGATCCAACCATCCATAAATCCAGCAGTGTGGATCAAATCCATAGTGTTATCGAAGAATGGAAGTCTTTGGTTCAATGTCACATATAGTGGAATTAAACCCCTAAGTGTTATCGTCTCACTGAAAGGAGCTCCAAGATTCAGTGCAGTAGATATAATTGTCACATTCTGCTCTCTCATTCTTGCAGCAAAAGCCCCCGTACCAATACCATAATCCAGACCAATTCTGATCTCCCCTGGCTTAACTTCCAATACATCTTTGATCAAGAAATCCACAGCAAGTGAAGAATTTGTTACCCATTTTAGCTCTTCTTTCTCCATTTCAAAGCATCCGGTGCACTTAGTGTAGCCTCGTTTAGGATTCTTACTCGATAAGCACTCGTAGTTCCTGCAAAGGTAATTGCTCCACCTAACATTTCTCCCATCTGGGATCCTCCATAAGGACTCGTGAATCGAATAAGGCTTCTGATAGAGCTTCGAAGCCCTTGTCAAACACCTTCTCCTTGGCAAAGGATCACAGCCATTAATCATAAGCTTTCTGAGCAAAGTTCCAATCATCTTTACAATATGCACCATTATCATAATCCATATATTCCTCCAATTCTTTTTTCATCGACACGCAAGCATGCCCTATCGTGTTATAAATCTTCTGTGTACCAAAAATATTAACCTTCTTATGCCTATTCTCCTTCGGGGTTATATACTTTCGGATTTCCTCAACCACGAAGTTATTAATCAATGGATCTTCCTTAATGGTCATATCCCATTTCCTTCAATTCTGGGCAACCTGAATTGCCTAAGGGCAATATGAGCAGAATATAAAGGCTTAATCACCTCGTCTTCCAAGAACCTCTTGTATTCCAATTTGGGAATACTCCCTTTTTTTAAAAATCATCTTTGTTCTTCTCCATCTCTTGTACAACCAATTCAATTTTTTCTTGCAAACTATCCATCTTATCGAGCACTTCATCAACACGAGAACTCAATGCTCCTATGTTGAAACTATCATAAACATCCTTCACGCCATAAAAATGGCAGCATATATCCTCATCATGCAAGAAAAATCCAGCAGAATATCATATTGAGTCCATTTTCTATAAGCATTGCCCACAGAAATGTAATTCATATAATCAACTGAAAAGGCAGATCAAGAACTATGTATTACCTGGATTCAGGACCAAGAATGTAAAATTGGACAACAATAACTATGCCTCACTTCCAAGAAGTAGGGGTTGTCAGGGATGTAAAATTGGAAACTGGGGGGAAAAATAGTGATAATAACTCAAAGGAATAACACTAAGTTGATTTACATTTCAAGTGAAATGGCGTATATTAGCTTAAAAGTTAGCATTAAAAATTGCTTGAAACAAACACCTTGTGAACTAAAGAGATGGAAAATCGTAAATACTAAGCTTAAACCACATATAGGCATGTTCATGAGCTTGGATATAGCGATCGCGTGAAGAGAGCAAAAAAGCACTAAAAACTAAGATGAAAGTCAGGCTCAAACATTTTGAGTCTTGTTCTAATTCGTAAAAGTGGACGTTTAGCCTTTACAGTACATCTGATTAATACTACTTAATAAAAAAATTAAAAAAAAACATCCTAAAATTTTTCGTTTTTCGGAGCTTGTGCCACGGGTCCAAAAATGGGCCCTGATGAGAGTAATTACTACACATTTCTCAAGGATATACAAAATGTATTATGCATGTGAGATAAATAAAATATTTGTTAACGTTGACTTTGAGGCAGTGGGGGGGGGGGGGGTCAGAGAGCGAGATGAGTGGAATACTGGCTACTTAAATAGTTAAATGTATGGAAGTGGGATACTTGCTACTTACAATTGATTCCATATTTTCGGTACCTTCTAAGTTTGAGCATCCAACATACTATTTGGGTCATCCTGAAACCAACTGAGCTATATCCATGCGGATTAAATTATGTTTATTCGGTCAACGTTATATAGTAACTAACAAAAAAAATGATTATATTAAAAGTTTGATTTAAGAATGTTAATGTTAGATTTTATGTTATGATATTTTTCTTAATATAATATTTTCACTATTGAGTTAAAAATTAAAATGTTGGAACAAATGTCTTTGACATTCGGATGCCCTTCTTCACGGACTGAAGTTTATCTTGTTGACTCTTACCATGACGTAATTTTGACTTGGCAAGAAACTTTGGAGCATAATAAAAACGTGGGAGAAGGAGTCAAAGCTTAGAGATCAAGATGAGTGAAGAACGAGTCAAATCAGTTGAGAAACTCACGCCTCAAGCTACTACTTCACGTGCCCACTTTTAGCTCAACCTCTACAACCAATCGATGAGCTTTTCGAGGACGAACCTCTACTATAAATAGAGAGGGCAAAAGAGTGAATCGACATCCAGAAATTCCAATAGAAAAAGATCAAGAGAGAGCTCTCAAAGAGATCACGATATAAGACTGGATCAACAGTGTTGCCTGAGTTTTGTGACGACATTCTGTCCAACATTATAATTGCTACTTAGATTCTAGATTTGTTCTTTCATTGAAGCAATTGTAATGAGATGTTATGCACGTCTATTTAGATAGATTTTTTAGGCATAAGTCATCTGCGACTTAACCTTTTTAATTCATTTTGTATTCTATTGTAATATTGTAAGAGAAGGAATTTATACAATTGTATATACATATATACAATAACTTTGGTCATTGACCATCATAGGTTATATTAATATATAACTTATGTAAATTAAACATTTGTGTCTTTATTATTTTCACTGCAATTTAACTCTTCAAAGGTTTTCTCTGTTTTTTATCTAAGTGTCGTCAGTTCTACCAGACGACATTGTTAACGACATTTGCAAACTGTTTCAGAAGCAAGCAAGTTTACTTACTGATCTTGTTTGATTATTCCATAGTATAATCCCCGGGACCCAACAAATGGTATCAGAGCCGACACTTAACATAATAAGTGATATGTCCTTTTACTTGAACTATGGATCCAGCTAATCCAACAATTGGTAGACTTTCTATTTTAGATGGATCAAATTATGCTTATTGAAAAATTCGTCTACGCTCTCATATCAAATCCATTGATAGTAGAGCATGGAGTTCTATTACCAATGGATATAATGTCCCCATGCTGCCACCGGACGAGGAAGGTGACATACTTCCTAAGCCTGAGGCGGAATGGAGTGTGGAAGAAACCAATAATGCAAGCTTCAATGAAAAGGACTTAAATGCTATTTTGCATGGGTTGATATCTACATGTTCAAGCAATTACAAAATTGCTCTATAGGCAAGGAAGTTTGGGATACTTTGCAAACTCATTGTGAAGGTAGTTCAAGTGTTCGACGAACGAAGCTCCGTATGCTCATGAGCAAATATGAACGTTTAAGGATGGAAGAGACGGACGATATCAAAACTTATTTTGAAAAGTTGATCGACATTTCTAATGAATGTCAAGTTCTTGGATCTCCTCTGACCAACAATCAACTTGTGGAAAAGGCTCTTCGTTCTCTTCCTGAAAAGCTCAATATAAAGATATGTGCGATTGAAGAAGCTCACAATCTTGCTACAATGGACCTTCATACTTTAATGAGTATTCTCAAAACCTATGAGATGAATATGAAAAATCAAAGGACATTGTATAAAACAAAGATATAGCACTTCAAGCAAAATTCTTAGAGAGTCATGTCGATGATGAGGATGGAAATCTTGAATAAATTGGTGATGGTGCAAATGTTGCCCTCCTTACTCGAAAATACAATTCGATGGTAAGGAAGTTCAACAATGATAGAAATAAATTTAAATCCAAAGAGCACCAAAATCAAGGCTTCAATCAAAATTCCACTAACCCCATTCCTATAGTACAAAGAGGAAATCAACTAAGGAGAATCAACTCAGATCGTACCAAATTTAATCCCAGGCAACTCGAATCTGTGCAGTGTCATGCATGTTCTGGATGGGGTCATTATGCAAATGAATGTGCTAATACTTTGAGAAAAGCTGGTAAGAATCCGTGGATTTCTCTTAGTGACGACGAAGGAGAAGATGAAGGAGACCAAGAAATTGAGTCACAAGCAATGTTGGCCACTATTTACGAATAGTCACTCTCAGATGATGAAAATATCATCGACAGTGTTGTTCCAAATGTCACCACATTTGCGTCAACATCTGCGACGACATCTGCAGGTCCAGAAACATCAGTAAGGTATGAATATTTTAATTATCCTGATGTTAATTGCTTTACTAGTATTATTTCTTGTAGTGAGACTAGCTTTGACGATCAAGTTGATCCCAAGGATGACATGATTAAGGATTTGCAAAAACTTTGTAAAGATTTAATCCTAGAATCGAAACAACTTGACTCAAAGTTAAAAACTTTAACTCGTGAGAATGCATGTTTAAAAGACACAATAACCCGCTTAGAGGTTACACTTACCAAAAAGGATCTTGAATTTGGTAAGATTAGTGCAAAGTTGGATCTCGCCGAAGCAACCTTCCATAAGCTTAATACAGGTACCTCCAAACTAGATGAAATATTGAGTATTAGTCAACCATCACATGCAAGTTTGGGTTACAAGAACACATATAACTACACCTTGTGGTCCGGCCCTTCCCCGGAACCCGCGCATAGCGGGAGCTTAGTGCGCCGGGCTGCCCTTATAACTACACCTTGCCTTGTCAAGAAAAAAAACAGGCGCTGGAAATGCTCAAGGGGCAGCGAATGAGGCTAAAATTTATCTACCGGAAGGAACTTATATACGAATCATAGGGTGTCTAGTTTTATATGTATGATTTATATTCTTAACATTGTCCTTGCGTCAACCATTATGGTCAGTTATAATATAGTCCATTCTACAGTTCTATTTATGCTCATCGTCTCCAACATTTAACTTCTTTTTCTGCAAATTCCATCTACATTGCAGGGGCTTTTCTTGTATCAATTTTGGCATCTCCGGTTGTTCTCTTAATGAATTTGCTACACTTGCCTAAGCTGTATAGTCTCTATGCAGGTATGGTATTGTGAGGGAACATTTGTGTGGTTCAAGATTATATTTGAAGCTTAAATCTAATTCTGGTAGGTCTAGACCATGATGAGGTTTGACTCGTTCAAGCATGATCTAGTGGTTACTGTTGACCCTCGACTGTTGCCTGAATGGCTTTTCATCACTTGAAATTCAAAAAACAAAAAGCAGACGAATTTTCGCATTACATCCTACAATTTTTATATTTCATATTAGTTATCTCCAACTCATAGTCACACATTGCCTTGGTGTGGATGTCAAATGGAGAATTATTTTTACAATCTTCTGCTCTATGATTAACATGTTGTGAATACACAAGGGTGTTGCTTTATGAAAGGAGGTTGGTGATATTAGCTGGAACAGTGAATAAATGAACTGTAGTTATTCGAAAAGCTCGAGCTGATGCTAAAGTAATCAGTGGTTCCCGTTCACTCATAGTTTGACACAAGTGGAAAATGTCAAGTTTAATGAATCACTGACTTTGTTAGAGGGGAAAGAGCTCATAACCGGAGAAATGAGATTACTAATGCTTTTAAGCTGAAACGTCAACAATGACCCAAGTTATGAGCTGGTAACTGAAATGTACTGAAATCCAATAAATAGGCATGCCTATATTCATTTTTCTGGCATTTGATACACACTGGAGATATGACGTGAACATGTTACATCATTAGAAGTTTTAAAATGGGACAGGGCTTGCACAAGTCTTGGCTAGTGTAAAGTGATGTCACGTCTGTTTTTCTTTTCTTGGCTCCATCTTAACAGTGAAACAGAGTAAATAATTAGCATGACTTGTTTTCAGGTGAAAGCGAATTTTATCACGTTTTAAAGGAAAGATACTCTCATATGAACATTGAATGATGTTAATTCTTTGAGTGATTTCTTTCTTTATAAAAGAAAAGAATGATTTCCTTTATTAGACTTCTTCTGTTTATAATGAGCCTAAAAACCTCACATGACACATGTTATTCCTTTATCTGCGGTGTCATTTTTCATAGTGACTGAATTTTGAGTTTGTTTGTGTAGTACGACTGGTATTGGGTGGTATCGCGCTGTCTACGTTGCGATTTTTTCGCATTCAGGTATCTGATTTTATACAAAGAATATAGTGACTATGCTTTTCTTTTATTCATCAACATTGACATGTTCTCAGATGGGTGTTGCACAATTGCACTGAAATAATTTTGGTCTCTAACGAATCTTGTATTTCTAGTGATAAGTATGAAATTTCATTAAACTGCACCAAGAAGGGCTGGAAATATCTATAGTAAAAGGGATCTTAGCTTCCCCTCTAAAACTTTTGGGAATCTATGAAGTCCGCTAAAGTGTTAGTATCATTTGCAAAAGACAACATCCATCTGATCAAATTTAGCGATACTGTTGGTATTTCTTTTTTCCAGCGTTGTTTAATTTCATTAAGTTATTATTTCCTATGTTCTGTTTTATTTGATATTATCCCTGTTGGGGGGAGTCAAACATTTTTCTAACATTTTAAATATATTTTGAATTATTTAAATCTTGTGATATAGTACTTGTTATCTGTTTCAAAATATATACGTAAAAGAAATTTCAACAAGGGAATTTTGTTTTAATTGAGAAAATTGAATGGGTTGATTCTCATACTCAAACATTGCCCTTTTCTTTTGAGTTGGAAGATTAAAAGGTGAAGCTAATGATGTGATGTTAACTGGTTGTGCAGATCAAGAAGAAGTTTGGATCGCAAGTTGAAGCATTCTTTGTTATCCTGACAACATCTCAGTTTCATTTGTTGTTCTATTGCACCCGTCCTCTTCCAAATATATTGGCATTTGCTTTAGGTCAGTATTTGTACATTCATACTTTTTTTCACTACTGAAGTGCTAACTATTTCTCCATCCAAATTGAATCTTGTCTTTCCTATTGATCAGCCAAAATAATGCCCATAATTCCTGAAAAGGAAACTAGTTTACTGATGCTACTAGATAACCCAAAAAGTTTGACGGGGACACTTCTTGCCGTTCCCCTTCACTCAATAAGGCCCTTGTGTTCCTCTATTAGTACGAAAGAATCCACAAATTAACTCAAATCTTGACAATTGTGCAAAGTGAGGCCATTGATATGCTTGGCCTCTCTGCATGAATGATTTTCGTTTTTCCAAACATGATACTAGGTTTACTTAAAAGTTCTATTGATCTCTCACTTGATACTGATGATGGTCTCAAGCTGGACCTGAAGATCCGTTGCAAATGCACTAGTCTTGCTGGAAGGAGAGAACATTCATGTTCATCAAATTACTAATGTAACAACACCATAATCTCACAAAACCTTATAAGTGAAGAAAATAGAGTTTCCCCTACAATTATTGACACAATGTATATCTACATGCCTGGAGCTGGTTAGTCGGCCATTCAGATGGAAATGTTGTGTGGAGATGACGACAAATCCAACTGCAAATATATAAAAGCCAGAGTGGTAATGGCCTAAAACTGAAAGCCCATAGAAATGAATAGGAAAGAAGTACATGTTAACCGGAAAGAGTGATCCCGAGTTGGATCTAACTTAGGATTTCAGGGGACGTCCAACCAAAGATTTTGCCTATCCAGTAGTGAAATCCTGCAAATAAAGAAAAACCGACTCCCTTAAGAATTACATTCTAGAAATCTGCAACCACATAATAAGCATTATGAACATAATAAGAATGTAATCTCATACAACGTCAAATAAAGAAAAACAATTGGATAAAGTCCTTTTCGAGGGAGTTTTCTCTTAAAATTATTGAGACAATGTTTTTCTAGATATCTGAGATTTCAAGTTAGAACCCATTCCGATGGCAAAATGTAGTGTGAAGACAATTAAACCCGCAGCTACATTACTTGCCAAATAAATAGGATATTGGTTTTCCGAGGAGTTAATTTTTTGGTAATTAAAGTTATTTTATTTACCAAAGTGATTCAGTTACAGCTCAGAAAAGAAAAACCAGAACTGGACAAGCCCCAGTCCTAGTTTACCCCATCTACACCATTACTCCTATGACAATCAGACTAAGGATAGCAATTCAAATTTTGTAGCAGTGGTCTGTTCCTTGGCTTCATGTTTGCTCTGTAGAATACCTCCTGTGCAACTTGTTGCACTCAGCATGTTCATTAATAATATGCTACAATTTTAAGGTTGCATTGTGCTTTTTCTTGCACTCAGCATGTTCATTCTACCTATGAGGTTGTGTTCTTTTTCTATTATATTGTGATTTTTTATAGAAAAAAGGAATTTCAATTATACGCAAACACAGGTCAACTCACGAACATTCCTTAAAGCCACAAACCAGACAGGATAATTAGTGCCCCAGGAGACTTCCGATGGTAAGGGTACAGCAACTTAACTAAACAGTGGCTTGCACAGTTTATAATCACATGTATTGATTACACCTAATGAAAAAAAGTTCTCTTTCTTGTTGATATCATGCCTAATGTTTGCGGTGTCTTGTACAAATGGATCATACCACACGCTATTGATGTATCATCTTTTCTTCTGATTAAAGCTAGCAGTTTAGCTGTGCAAGGGGCTATTAATTAATGAATTCGCAAAACCTTAATATCTAGTGCTTAGTCACTTCACACTCTATGCAATTTTCTTGTCTCATTTATTTCTTCTCTTAAAAGGTAAAGTTTGATTTCACACGTTGTTCTTCTATTTTCTAGTAAATTTGGCATATGGTTTTTGGTTTAAGGGAAGTCTGTATGCTGTGTTAAATTGCATGGTAAGTTTGTCTCGCCATTTAACCTTGAACATTGTTGTAGATCACATATTTAACAATGACTTTGCTAGCAGCCATGTGTTTGCAGATCTTCAAGTTCATGTTTGGACCAAGTTTATCTGTTATTAGTTTATCACAAAAAAAAAGGATTATTTTTTTAATTTTTTCTTTGAAATAAGGATGTCATATTGTCTGAAAGTTTGAAACACTATTTTTGACCATATTACAGGCCTTACTGTTCTTGTCGATTCAGTCATTTGGAGAAGGTGGTTGTGGCCTGAACTAGAAGTTTTCTGGTTCAACTCTGTAATGAACCAGAGTTCTGAATGGGGTGTATCCTGTATTCGTAAATGTTATTACACATTTAGTTTCTATGTTCTTCCAAGGTGTTCTACATGGATAACTCATGGTCATATTATCTGTCGGCACATGTGCCTTTTTCGCTTCCCACTAAAGGAGGACTTGATATTCTGCTTTGTACATTCCGACAGGTGATTTTGAGCATTTCCTGTGAATTCCTTGATTTGATTTTATTCCTGAAAGCTTGCTCATCTGCAACCTTTTTTATTTGATAGATTATGCCGTTGATGTTAACGTTCAAATAGAACTGCTTTAACTAGAATTTTGTTAACAAAGGATTTAAATGTCTGAAGAGTGTGGATGGTTTTTCTCGGGTTCATCTACGAACTGGTTTTCCTCCAATATCACTGGTAAGGATTTTTAATGTCAAATGATAGCTGCAAAATTATGGGCAGCATCCTTGTTACTTTAACCTGTTTGCATCACGCAGGAAAAGGCACGGAAGGTGTTTATTCATGGAAACATAAGAAACACGGACATCACAAATAGAAGCTGGCCAGGATGCTTGATTATTCCCTGAAAGCATCCAGTAGTGGAGTGGAAAATTGTAACAATGCATCATTTCTAGTCTTATCGCGACTCCTTTTTGAGAAAACCGATAGAGACATCAAATCGTGCTCGTCACATGTGATGGAATTTCGGTTGCTGATATTGGATACTCTTTGAAGAAAGATTAGTGTTTCTTCTTCTAGGTGGTCACAACAAAAAAAAGTGGACATGTTCAAAGCTTCAACACTTCTATTTGAGGAAAACTTGTCTTCATTCTGATGATGTGGCAAAATTTGATGGTTTCTGCATCTTCACGCATGTTAATATACAGAAGTAAACACACGAAGAAGGATGGTATTCAACATATAGTATATATTTATTAAATTTTTTTAACCTACCTACAAAGTGTTATTTTCCAGCGCCCTTGGACAAGGATGGCTTTTGCTACTGGGTGGGATTCTTCAGGACATGCACCATCCTATAAATCAGTAAAGAGATAGTCTGAGGTGTCTGAGAGAAGCAATTAGGGCTTACTCCCCTTAAGAGTGCAATAATAAAGTTAGCCCCATTAAATTGCAAGAATGAGGTTAGTTCGAGGCAAATAGCCTAATAGTTCCTGAAGAGAACCTTTTTCATTCATCTTCAGAAATATTTAGCATGTAAGAGCAGCTACTATAGAAAAATGAAAATATTGCTTCATCTCACATCAACGGGCAGGTAGCCATTGTGCTGTTGCGTTTCTCGGATGTACAAAGTATGCATACGATAAACATTTTGGAAGTGGTAATGCTACTTAGCTATTCTAGGAATGAAGTATCAATCATTTCACCTGGTCCCCTTAATTATTTTCTCGAAACTTGATGTTAGTTTTTTCCAGCTTGGGGTTTTACTGGACAGAAGGGTATTCTTCTACATCCTTCCAGTTCTCTCATTTGTTCTACTGTACTCAAAGCTTCCACACAAGGTATAATAGCTCTGTGATATAGTTGTATAGTTGATGTTAATGTTGTGGTATTTTGTTGATTTCAATAATCGTCAATGCTGTAGGAGCTCCGCTTCATCATTAGTTCCATTCCCATCTTCAATTTCGCAGCAGCTGTTGCAGCTAGCAGAGTGTATGTTACTTCTTATGCTTAGGAAGATCCCAATTGAATTTTTCAATGAGTTCCAAAAGATACCTTCATATGAGTGTATACATGTCTAGTTGCTCTTTGTAGAGTAGTATATGGCTGGCTGTATGTGGATTTTATTTGAACCATAAAGGACTGGCATTGTAAAACATTGACGAGTGGTTAGGCCTTCAGAACTTTGAACTACCTCCGTAATCTAGCATTTCCTAGTTGCATTGTAAAGTGATGATCACTTAAGCAATCAGTCAACCTATATATGCCACCAATTATTTGTCATTGATGTTAGCTAACATGTGTCATGTATTGTTGACAATAGCTAGGGGATTCTTTCTCATGGTGCTTCAGCCTTTGCCTGAGCTTTTAGTATGCTGTTCTAGCATCAGAATAAAAACAACAAGTTTACTAATCCCAATGAGAAGTTGTTTGGCTTTTTGAAACCCACCCGTATTGCATGAGTTTATATCATTATTTGTCTAGAAATTTATATTCTGTTGCATTATCTCAACTTTATGCAGGTATAATAACAGGAAAAAGAGTTTCGGGAAGTTTCTGTATATTGCTATGTTGGGATTAATGCTTGGGAGGTATGATGGGACCGACTTGCTCGTACTGCAAACTGAATAATTTGGGTGTATTCTGACACATTTCTTACTTTTAGTCTAGCGTGCGCGGCAGTACTTTTCATGGCATCATATGAAAACTATCCTAGTGGTTATGCTCTAAAAGCTCTGCATAGGATAGGTGAGTGCTCTCTCTATGTTTTACTCGCATTCTTTTGAGTTTGAAATGAGACATGGACTGCTTGATCCTCTTATAGTTATTAAGCTCATACCAATAAAAGTCACAAACTGAGTTTTTTTTCTTTTTTCTTTTCATCTGCCTACCTACATTCATGTAGAAAAAAGAACGAAAAGAAAAGAATGGAAGTAAGCTATTCCCCAATAATGCCCTGTACCTTAGTGCTGGGGACGAGTAAGATTAAGATTATTATCTAGTTTATCTGCCATCCTCATGACAAATTGAATATCCTGTCAATGTGCCAGCTCTAGCCCATCTTGCGCTTCCAATATCCATTTCGAGAGTTATCATAGTCTTTTGGGCTTATACATGCAGCATACTTTTATCATGAATGTGACAGAATGTTCAAATGGAGTACCTCTATGTTGTCCATTAATAATATGGTTCGGCACCACAGAAACAAGTGCTAACAGCCTCTAAATCTGAAGAGATCTGGGTCTTGCATAATTAATCTGGAGGCGCTAATTTTATAGTACTTTGTAGTTCCCAAGCAGGTATTTGGAGTTCTATTATTGACACAATGTATATCTACATGCCTGGAGCTGGTTAGTCGGCCATTCAGATGGAAATGTTGTGTGGAGATGACGACAAATCCAACTTCAAATATATAAATGCCAGAGCTGGTAATGGCCTGAAACTGAAAGCCCATAGAAATGAATAGGAAAGAAGTACATGTTAACCCCGGAAAGAGTGATCCCGAGTTGGATCTGACTTAGGATTTCAGGGGACGTCCAACCAAAGATTTTGCCTATCCAGTAGTGAAATCCTGCAAATAAAGAAAAACCGACTCCCTTAAGAAGTACATTCTAGAAATCTGCAACCACATAATAAGAATGTAATCTCATACAACATCAAATAAAGAAAAACAATTGGATAAAGTCCTTTTCGAGGGAGTTTTTCTCTTAAAATTATTGAGACAATGTTTTTCTAGATATCTGAGATTTCAAGTTAGAAGCCCATTCTGATGGCAAAATGTAGTGTTAAGACAATTAAACCCGCAGCTACATTACTTGCCAAATAAATAGGATATTGGTTTTCCGAGGAGTTAATTTTTTGGTAATTAAAGTTATTTTATTTACCAAAGTGATTCAGTTACAGCTCAAAAAAGAAAAACCAGAACTGGACAAGCCCCAGTCCTGGTTTACCCCATTACTCCTATGACAATCAGACTAAGGATAGCAATTCAAATTTTGTAGCAGTGGTCTGTTCCTTGGCTTCATGTTTGCTCTGTAGAATACCTCCTGTGCAACTTGTTGCACTCAGCATGTTCATTAATCATATGCTACAATTTTAAGGTTGCATTGTGCTTTTTCTTGCACTCAGCATGTTCATTCTACCTATGAGGTTGTGTTCATTTTCTATTATATTGTGAATTTTTATTGAAAAAAAGGAATTTTAATTATACGCAAACACAGTCAACTCACGAACATTCCTTAAAGCCACAAACCAGACAGGATAATTAGTGCCCCAGGAAACTTCCAATGGTAAGGGTACAGCAACTTAACTAAACAGTGGCTTGCACAGTTTATAATCACAGGCATTGATTACACCTAATGAAAAAAAGTTCTCTTTCTTGTTGATATCATGCCTAATGTTTATGTGTCTTGTACAAATGGATCATACCACACGCTATTGATGTATCATCTTTTCTTCTGATTAAAGCTAGCAGTTTAGCTGTGCAAGGGGCTATTAATTAATGAATTCAAAACCTTAATATCTAGTGCTTAGTCACTTCACACTCTATGCAATTTTCTTGTCTCATTTATTTCATCTCTTAAAAGGGAAAGTTTGAGCATTGATTTCACACGTTCTTCTTTTTTCTAGTAAATTTGGCATATGGTTTTTGGTTTAAGGGAAGTTTGTATGCTGTGTTAAATTGCATGGTAAGTTTGTCTCGCCATTTAACCTTGAAACATTGTTTTAGATAACATATTTAATAATGACTTTGCTAGCAGCCATGTGTTTGCAGATCTTCAAGTTCATGTTTGGAGCAAATAATATTTCAGTATATTTTCTTTTCTTACGTAATACATGAGCTTCATGTTTTTTGATGATTACATATGTAGTACAAAAAGCACCAAAAAGGTCACACACGTGCATGAACCCACCATGTAATAAACTAGACTCTCCACATTTTCTCTGCCTGTTTTTTTTTTGCATTCTACTAGCTTCTTATGCATCATATCTTATGTTGCATTCTAACCTTAGAGCTTGAAAGTGATGTAAGTTTGCCACCTTCAGTACTTTGTACTGTAATTCTCTGTTAAATAACTTATTCATTGTCAACTATTAATTTTGGGAACTAGGAAAAAAAGTGAAGTAGCTCCTTTCACATTCTCTAAGTGGTGAACTTTGTGGCCTTTGGTGGGGAAACAAGCTTGATGGAACATTTGCAGTTATCACATTAATGACTATTTGCAGAAATGACCATTTGCCGTTATCACATTAATTGTCTGTTTTCTCGTTCAGGTGTTTGCAAATGTCTTCAGATGCGACATAAAGAGTCATTACTTGCTATTTTGAGTAGTGTTTTTCCCTTTCCCTTTGGAGCACTGCAGAAATGGTAATTTGGATATGGAGTGTTCATCACCTGAACCTAGTCTTGATAAGAAGGTATTTTACCATTTGAGCTGACTTGAGTGATGCATAATGTCATGTGTTGTAAATTTTCTGCTTGAATTAGTTTCCACAAGATCAAGGTTCTTCTATGAGGAAATTGTTCCACTTTAAAGGAATCTTGACTGCTTTTCTTGTCAACTTTTAATCTCAATGTTTTTCCAATAACTTTTAAATAATTTGGTCTCAATTGCTGGCAAAGCTTTCCTAATCTTTGTTATTGATCCCTTGCTTTTATTAGTCTTTTTTCACTCCCGCGTTGAGAATTTTGTATAAAGATTAACTCGTCCACTTAAACCTACAATATGATTTTTGTTTCTTATCATAGAGTTGCAGGCACTCAATGCATTCATGTCAGAGCTGCTGTGTCAAATTATTTGAATGGGTGGAAGTAACCAATTCAAATGAAGTTTGGATGACCAAACAAAAGAAAAGTATTCAGTGCTGTGTACGGCATAGCAAAGTGGATAAATTCTTTCAGAATAAAAAAAATTATGGAATTGGTTTCGTGCCATTGTTTTGTAATTTGTGATAACCTTACGAAGTGTATGCTTACTCATCATATTCTGCTTAATATGGATATTTATTTCTTACCTGCAGACCAAATCAGTTTCTTTCTGGAAAGCACTGCTTAGCTGCTGCTTTCCTCTCCATAGGTTTGTAAACTACCATATTTAAGGAATCTCAGTCATTTGGTGAAGTATGTTGTGTAATTACCAAGTTTATCTGTTATTAGTTTATCAGAAAAAAAAATTATTTTTTTCTTTGAAATAAGGATGTCATATTGTCTGAAAGTTTGAAACAATGTTTTTGACCATATTACAGGCCTTACTGTTCTTGTCGATTCAGTCATTTGGAGAAGGTGGTTGTGGCCTGAACTAGAAGTTTTCTGGTTCAACTATGTATTGAACCGGAGTTCTGAATGGGGTGTATCCTGTATTCGTAAATGTTATTACACATTTAGTTTCTATGTTCTTCCAAGGTGTTCTACATGGATAACTCATGGTCATATTATCTGTCGGCACATGTGCCTTATTCGCTCGCTTCCCATTAAAGGAGGACTTGATATTCTGCTTTGTACATTCCGACTAAAGGTGATTTTGAGCATTTCCTGTGAATTCCTTGATTTGATTTTATTCCTGGAAGCTTGTTCATCTGCAACCTTTTTTATTTGATAGATTATGCCATTGATGTTAACATTCAAATAGAACTGCTTTAACTAGAATTTTGTTAACAAAGGTTTCCATATCTTTTAGTGTTCCTTAATAAATGTGAACAGACACATCCTTTCCACTGGTACTTCACATCAGCGCTTCCCCGTTCACTGCTTGCTGCATACCCGCTTTTTTTGGTATGTATGTTTTTCCTGCAACAATTTCTGCTTGCATGTCATTCTAAGGGGAGTCAAAATATACAGAAGTAAACACACGAAGAAGGATGGTATTCAACATATAGTATATATTTATTAAAATCTTTTTAACCTACCTACAAAGTGTTATTTTCCAGCGCCCTTGGACAAGGATGGCTTTGCTACTGGGTGGGATTTGTCAGGACATGCACCATCCTATAAATCATTAAAGAGATAGTCCGAAGTGTCTGAGAGAAGCAATTAAGGCCTTACTCACCTTTATTAGTTATCAGTTCTCTCACTTGTATATTTTGCTTGCTAACAATATCGACTTGAATCTTTGTCTAGGTGGTGTAACAAAGAATTCAGATCTGATTTGGAGAAGTCCTTTGCAGGATCTCCTTCCCTAAACTGTGTAGCGGGTAGAAATGCATATTGCACAATTATATCACTAAACCTTTGAGAAAAGACACTAAGAATTCAATTTCTTACTTAAAATCTACTCCAGATAGCTGTTCTGAACGTCATAATTTGAGTACCTGGATTTTCTGAAAAATAATATCTTTTAAAAATGCTCCCAAGCCTAAATAATAAGGCTTAACCCTTTTAATTAGAACTGAAAGAAATAAATTTTGGAACCTTTTTACCAAAGAAGTAAGAATAATAGAATTTAAGAATTGGATGATTCCTCTTTCAATGATACAACTTTTGATATAATAATTGAGAGAATATAGCTTTTTGCCTTGCTTAAGGGAAGTAAGCTATATGGAGATATAGGCCTCGGTATTTGGTAATTTGGTAGTTGATAGAAAGATGTGACATAGGTAATAAAGCTATATTGGGGTATAGTCTATTATTTATCCTTGAGGAGCTATCTCCATCAACAAGTGCACATTGTTTCCAACTATAAGGACTATTTTTTTTCACCCTATTTAAGATGACTCAACTCTTGTAGCCTAGCCATAGCCAATTAGGATAGGATGACAAGGCAGGAACGGCCTAGATGGTGTGTTATTGCCAAGAAGGTTAGCACATAGCCTCGTCTTCTTTGCAGTTATCTTTTGGTAGGATTTGTTGTTTTTCCTTCTTTTTTTCTTGTCACTCACAATTTTCTCATTTAGGCCTCTCGGGTGAGGTTTGATTACTGTTTTCAGAGATTTGGATCGCGTTGCAACTTGAAAATAAAGAGATTTTAATGTTAAAGAGCAAGGATGAATAATGGAAGCATAAAAAAAACTTGTTGTGTCCCCTTTTAGTTTCTCCTTTTTTGTGTTTTGCATCTTCTTCATAGAGTAAAATAATTTCAATCTTTTTTTTTCGCGTGCTAAAATTCTGATGGAACATGTATCTTTTCTGCTCCTTTTCATTCCTGTTGATCACTGCCTACTTATGGATGATATAAATATCCAATGACAAGTATCTTAGTGAGGTGTGTCAATATATTCCACTGACGGAAAGGTTTCTTTCTTGTATAGCAGTTTTTACATGCTTGTGTTTTTTGCAATATTGTGGTTATTCTAGTATAAATTGCTTTTACTTACAGATGCAAGGATTATGGTTGATTGATTGTGTCTATATATATTACCCTGCTACTAATGGGCGTCTTTCAAAGTTTATGGTGTTCTTTCTTTTTTCCCTTCCAGCTGCATTTTAACTTCAAGGTTGCTATTTATTTGGGTTCAGGTACTCTAAAGAAGAAAAATTCTCTGCAAGACTTTCAGATGAGAAATTTCACGATCTCCGAAGTGAGTTTTTGTTTTATTTATCTTATTTTGCTGGCTAATTTTGACAGTAGCTCTATCTATTAGAGGCTAAGCCATTACAGGCAGTTGTAAGTGATTTGTTGACCGATATATGTTAGCTTCTAAGTTAATAAGGACAAACATAGAGAGTGAAGTTATTTCCAAGTATACTTGGTAAATTTCAGTGTCATGTGCCGAAGACACTAGCTTTCAGTGCCACCATTGCTCTGCTCCTCCCCAACAACGAAAACATAGACATTTGGGAAAGGAAAGTGACACTGTAATTCAGGAAGAAGGACTATACGTGTTCAGACACTCAGAGGAAAATATTGAGTAGTTGTTTGTCGAACTCAGCATGTAGATGC
Organism: Przewalskia tangutica; assembly: GCA_029844215.1. Taxonomy (NCBI): domain Eukaryota; kingdom Viridiplantae; phylum Streptophyta; class Magnoliopsida; order Solanales; family Solanaceae; genus Przewalskia; species Przewalskia tangutica. The sequence goes on along the minus strand of CM056731.1, from coordinate 16,969,390 downwards.
AACGATCTGGCACCCGAGATTATGCACATACCTATGAATGTCTTGAGGAAAATCTCATGTTTTAAAAATGATGCTGCTGTTTTTACTTTGAATAATTGTGAAGTATGTCCCCTAGCAAGACAGACTAGAATTCCCTTTCAGTAGAACATCAAGGCCCTTCCAATTGTTACATATGGATGTATGGGGACATTATAAGATTGAAACATATAATGGAATGAGATACTTCTTGACTATTGTGGATGAATACTCCAGATGGACCTGGATCTTCTTAATGAGATTGAAACTGATGTTTCCACATTATTTAAAAATTTCTTTATTGAAATTAACACTCAATTTGAAGTCAAAATACCAAAGGTAAGATATGATAATGGCATAGAATTTTTTAATCATAACTGTAAGGAATTGTTCTTACAACATGGTGTAGTGCATGAGAGTTCTTGCCCACACACACCACAACAGAATGGTGTTGTGGAAAGACACATACTGGAAACATCAAGAGCCATTAAAATACAGACAGATTTTAGGGTATGTGTGTGGAGGGTGTTGTGTGTGTCATAAATAGAATTCCTTCTACTAAAATAAAGAATAAGTCACCATTTGAAATGTTGTACAACAGGGCACCATCACTTAATCATCTAATAGTGATAGGTTGTCTATGTTTTGCAATTGTTTTAACTAATCAAGACAAATTCAGCCCCAGAGTTGTGAAAGCAATAGAACCTTTATGATATGAAAAATAGAACCTTCTTTATGAGCAGGGATGTGATATTCATGGTGACAATTCTAACATTAAGCAACTGATTGATGTTCAAGGCCACAAATACTTTTCTTACCTGGGGCAGAAAACTCAAATGGAAGCTGCAAACCAAGCAAAAATTGATGTTGGTGAGGCTAAAATGAAGGGTGAGATAGGAGCGAAGGAGCGAGAAGGTCTCACATGTCAAAATGCTGCCAAGATTGATGCTGAGACAAAGGTCATATCCACACAAAGGGATGGTCAGGAAAAAGAAAGAGGAGGTTAAAGTGAAGACAGATGTTAAGATATATGAAAATCAGAGAGAAGCTGAGAGGTGGATGAGGCAAATTCTAATCTGGCAACCAAGAAGGCTGGGTGGTCTCAGCAGGCAAAGATGGCTGAGATTGAAGCACAGAAAGCTGTGGCGATCCGGGAGGCTGTATTACAACAAGAAGTTGAGAGAAAGAATGCACTGACCAAGACAGAGAGCCTCAAAGCACAACACCTCAGTAAGGCTACTGTTGACTATGAGATTAAGTCAAGTTTATCATGTCACAACACTTTTCTTTAGTACCTTTATGTGAGTTCATGGAGTTGACTTTTTCTTTGCTGATCTATCAAGAGTAGGTTTTATTGCTTGTAGTTGTCAATATTTCTTGTGATTTTAGTGTATCTTAGAAGTTTCCATGTGAGATGGCTACTCAGTTAATAGTCCATTTACATTTAGAGCTGCAAAATTCACCTTGAGAATTTACACCTATTTGTACTGCATTCCACTTTTATCAAGGTAGAATTCCTAAAATCAGTATAATGTGGTGATTTCATGTGCAACTGTTACATGACTTTGCTAGTGTTTCCTCCCAATTACATTCTTTGTAGGGTGACTTTGCCGGATATATATACTGCATGTGGCTCTTTTCCTTTTGTCTATATCAGTTGTAAATCTAATACTTTATTCAGTCATGATTTCATTGTTTATGCACCATGCTAATACTCATCCAAAGTTTGCCATAGTAAACACTTTAGGTGCAAGAGGCCAATTCAGTGCTGTACAAGAAACAGAAGGAAGCAGAAGTAGAGCTTTATGAAAGTAAAAAAGCTGCAGAGGCTAAGAAATTGGCAGCAGAAGCTCAGACATACGCTGCACAACTAGCTGCTGATGCTGCAGTGCTATGCCAAAAGAAAGAGGCTGAAGGACTAAAGGCCACTGCAGAAGCACAGGGAGTTTATGTAGGAAATATGTTGTCAGCGTTGGGAGGAAACTACAACGCCTAAGTAGACTACATGATGATCGACAGAGGAATGTTTAAAGACATTGCCAAAATGAACGCTGAAGCGATCAAGGGACTTAAGCCAAAGATCAGCATTTGGAGTAATGGTGCCACAAGTGGGCAGATGGTTGATGGAACAAAGTGGACATGCTGGAATCAAAGAGTTGGCTTCTGTTTACCAAGCATTGCCTCCTTTACTTGAGACTGCATGAACAAACTGGAATGTTGCCACCAGCATGGATGGGAAGCCTCCCTGTTTCTGCTGCTGATCCAGCCACATCCAACCAAACTACATAGGAATTTTGTGACTTTTATGACCATTTAGTAAGAGTCCAACTACCAATAAGCTGACATGACTAAACTTTGCACTGAACTACTTTAGAAATAGCTAGTATATTTGGCCTTTCGTGCCTGTACAAGTAATGCTTGCAATGCTTTATTACATACAGATTGAAATTGGGAGACTGAGATTAGGAGATGAGATAGGCTCCTAAATCTTCACTGTTAGAGATATGCGCACACACGTGCGGTGATTATCTCATCTCATGATGTTTTTTGTGATTAATTCATCAACCCGTTATTATTGTAGGGACTGTTACGGTTTTACCTCTATTATTGTAACTGTTTCATCATTAATAATTACTCCATATGTCACAATTTAAATTGTCTTACTTTTCTTTTTAGTATGTCCAAAAAGAGTGTCTCTTTCTATATTTAATAAGTTTTTCAATTCCAAGACAAATTTAACAAGTTTAAGATCACAAGATACACATCTTTAATTTAAGATCATAAGATTCAAAAAAAAAAGTAAAACTTTACGCTGCTCAAACTAACACACTTAAATTGAAACGGATGAAGTATAATTTAAAAGATAAAAGGGTCTTAGGCCCTATTCCTTTTCACTTAATAAAGGTTTGAATTTGAATTATTCAACTCTCAATCTATTAATGTATTTTTTTATTACCACTTTTTGCTCCTTAGTAAGTTTGAAATATTAAAATCTTATACAATAACAATATACCTAAATAAATCACACAACAAGACTTTTATGAGAAAGATACGCAGACCTTATCTCTACTTTAATAAGTAGAACGACTTTTTCCGAAAGACACTCGGCTCAACAAATATAAGCACAAGCAAAAGATTCCTAAAATCTTATACATATTCTTAAAATCATAAGAATAGTATTCTTTATTCACTTAAAAGATTCCTACGAATGTGGCATTTTACTACTACTTTATATATTGCAATCACTATCACATCACCAATTTTATTGTCAACCACTTTCACCACCAACCTCCAACCAACCACTATAGCGGCCAATTACCTTCACAACTAGCCACCACGGCTATCCTCATCTACCACCAATCGCCATCAACTATCCACCACTGTTAGCCACCTCTCAACATCTACCAACAGCCATCATTGATAGAATATGTATATGTTTATATATTAGTCGTGTATACTGTGTAGCACCACTGGTCGCAACCTTGGGCCAGTGCATAGTGGTCGTGGGGCTGGCCAGTGGGCAGTGGCCCACACCACAATTTCCAGCATACCCATCAGTAAGTTGGCCCAGGTCCAATGGCCCCAACAGTTCCAGCCGACCCAGCTGTCACAGACTGGCCTTGGCAGCAGGCTGACTTGCTTGGGCCTTGGCCTCATCAGGCCTTCGCTGCTGTGGGCCCATCGACGGTTCCGACTCCCATGGATATCGAGGCAGCGATGCATACACTTGGATTAAATTCTCCAGACGTAAATTGATACATGGACACCGGGGCCACTTCACATATGACGTATGCGCCATGTAATCTCTCGTCTTATTTTAATTTGAGAAAAAATCGGGCATAATTGTTGATAAAGTTAATTCAATTCTAATTTATAGTAATGGTCACACAAATTTATCTCCCCTGAACCCACCTTTAGCCTTGAAAAATGTACTTCATGCTTCTCACTTAATTAAAAATTTGGTGTCTGTTAAAAATTTACAAATGATAATTGGGTTTATGTTGACTTTGACCCTTTTGAATTTTCTGTGAAGGATTTTATGACGAAAACCTCTAATGAGATGTAATAGTCGGGAGAGCTCTATCCAATCAACATCACTTCCACTAATCAAGTCACAATCACAACAACTAAGCCTCATCAGAGAGGAAAGATTTGCTACTTTCATACTTCTTCTTCCCGCTAAGCCTTTGCTTTCCCACCGCCCAACTCGCACTATTTTATTGGAAAGTGAAATCGCTTTTTACTCGCTACAAGTATTTCGCTCTAGTTCTCTTAGCTATCGTTACAACGCCAAAATGGCATCGCCATAAAGAAGGCGGAGTTTCGCTATAGTGAGTTTGTCGCCTAGCACCTTCCTCGTGGCATGCCCGCTTGGGTCATCCGGGGCGTGTTACTCTCTTAAAAATAATCATTTTATTGAATGTAATAGTACGCGTAGTACTAATATTTGTTCTTGTCCGCTTAGAAAACATGTTAAATTACCGTCAGGGCCTCAAATTCTAGTACTTTATTGCCATTTGATATTATTCATAGTGATTTGTGGACATCTCCTGTTATGAGCTCTTTGGGCTACCGTTATTATGTGTTATTTTGGATGATTATTCTAAGTTTTTGTGGACCTTTCCTTTGTCTAAAATGTCTCAATTTTTTTCCATATTCCTATCATTTAGAGCATTCATCCGTACCCAATTTGAACGAAAAATTAAAAACATTCAATGTGATAATGGAAGGGAATTTGATAATGGGTCATTTCAGAAATTTTGTAATGTTAATGGCATATCTTTTAGGTTTTCTTGTCTTATATATCTTCACAAAATGAAATAGCCGAAAGAAAGATTCATACTATTAATAATATTGTTCGCATTTTACTAGCTCATGCTCCATTACCACCTTCTTTTTGGCATCATGCATTACAAATGACTACTTACCTCCTTAACATACTCCATAGCAAAGGATTAGCATACCAATCTCTACTAAAAATTCTTTATCATAAAGATGCACTAACTCTGCTTTGTGAAAGAGAGTTATGGCATTTCGAGGATTAGAATACACCCCCTATTGCGTCTTGTGGTGTTTGGGTGTTTGTGCCATCCTCTCTTCCCATCCACTACAATTAATAAATTTCAAGTCTATTCTACCACTTGTGTATTTTTAGGTTATCCGTATAATCATCGTGGTTACAAATATTTTGATTTATCGTTTAATAAAATCATAATTAGTCTCCATGTCATTTTTTATGAAACCCAAATTCCGTTTGCTAAATTATATAATTATGTGTAGTTCTTATAATTTTTTTGGATGATGGGCTCTCACCATATATCATCCACCATTGGACCCAGCCTGCTGGCCTAAATGCACACTGCCCAGATCTAGTTTCTCGACCATCAGGCCCAAATGCTCCCTGTCCAGTCCTTGTTTCTCGTGGGCCTGCTGGCCCAATAAATCGTCCTCCGATCCAGCGTCTCAGCCAACATGCCCACCGTGCATCGCCCGCTTTTTACGCCCTCAATCACCCGATGCAGGACATCCCTACACCGACCCAGGTCTGGCACACTTATATTCCGAGTCAAGGGTCTATTACTCGTAGCCAACGGGGTATTTTTAAACCAATATGATATTTTAATCCTATTACAAATATCACTAAATTACCCCTACCACATAATTCAGTGTCTGCCCTTCATGACCCGAATTGGAAAATGGTCATAGATGATGAATATAATGCTCTTATTGAAAATATGACGTGGGAGTTGGTGCCCTATGCCCTTGGTGTCAATGTTATTCTTTCTATGTGGATTTTTACTCATAAGGAAAAATCTGACGGTTGTTTTGAGAGGCATAAAGCCCGTCTTGTAGGTGATGTCAAAACTCAACAGATTGGCGTGGATTGTGGAGAGACATCTCATCTGGTGGTCAAACCGGCAACCATTCGCACTGTTCTCAATCTGACTCTCTCGAAAGCATTGCCCATTCATCAGCTGGATGTGAAAAATGATTTCTTACAAGGTGATCTCAAGGAGACAGTATACATGCATCAGCCCTTGGGTTTCAGGGACTCTGATCATCCTAACTATGTATGTTTGTTGAAGAAGTCATTGTATGGGCTTAAACAGTGCTCCTAGGCTCGTATAAAATGTTTGCGATTATGTGTCTACTATTAGGTTTTCTCACAAAGCAGTCTAATCATTCTCGCTCATCTATCGTCGATTTGTCGTGGTACTTCTCCGCATATCGAGATGGATATTCACTTTGTTCACGGAAAAGTAGCTCGTGGACAAGATGTGTCTTCATGTCCCTTCACGATACCAAATTGCCGACATCTTTACTAAGCGGTCTTCCTCGTTCTGCTTGAAGATTTTGGGATAGTCTCAATACGACAACCGTCCGCCATGATCATGAAGTGTGATAGAATATGTATATGTATATAAATTAGTCGTGTATATCGACCATATATACACGATATTCTCTTCATATATATATATATATATATATATATATATATATATATATATATATATCGTCTATATTATTACCATATATACACGATACTCTCTTACCATATTGGTAGAATTGTTGTACATGTGTAATTATGGTAGTAGCCTTGTATTAAGAAAAGGTAGATTTAATTTTCATAATTATATATATATATATATCTTTGATATTAATAAAAATAATCAAGTGATTATTCTCTTTCAATACTAACTATTCACCTCTATAATTAGTTTGCATCACCAATCACCACCAACAGTCACTTCTCCCCCAACAATCACTGCACATACCCTCACAATCGCTATACAAGCACCATCTCCATAAACCATGATCACCATAACACTTTTGACAATTATTACCGCCACTTGCCACCATTACTAGATTTTAGGGGTAGTTTGGTTGGTGGTATGAGATATACAAGAATATAATTTCTAGATAAAAAATAGGTAATAATTAAATAGATATTGAAATTTGATCACGTGACATATAATAGGGACAAATCTGAAAAATGAGTTTAATTCTTTCTTAATTTAATAAGCGGACACTCTTTTTGACTTTTATCGCGAGGGAGTATTGAATATTTAAATTAACGAGTAATCTTTCTTTTATATGCATCTTTTGCATTTCATGAACAATAGTTACAATACTATGTTAATGCCAATAATGGAAGATTCACCAGTTGTCTTGAAGTTCTGTATTTACTTCCTGATTATGAAGGTGAAAATCAAAGAAATTATGCATTTTGTCACAATCGAGACTGAATCTTTTGATAACAAAGAGAACCACAAGTTTCTTACAATTTGCAGCCACAAGAACAAATGTTGCAGATAAATCCTATGAATACATGTCAAGTATAAGAAAGAGAATCACAGGTTTCTTACAATTTGCAGACACAAGAACAAATGTTGCTGATAAATTGTATGAATACCAAGTCAGTACAACAAATACAACTCTAATGCTTCGTATGATCATAAAGATCGAGGTGGCTTTTCTAACAATGCAGAAAGATAAACTTCATCCTTGGCCTTGGGAGCAATAGACCACTTATGCTTTTTGTACCTGAACTGCATAAACATGTACATAAAGTCATCCAGATCAGCCCTATTACAGAAGAATCGATCAATCCACAAGAAGCCTCCTGGTCTCAAAACGCGATCCCAGTGAAATAGGATATAATCCAACAGCTGCAGATCGATCCAACCATCCATAAATCCAGCAGTGTGGATCAAATCCATAGTGTTATCGAAGAATGGAAGTCTTTGGTTCAATGTCACATATAGTGGAATTAAACCCCTAAGTGTTATCGTCTCACTGAAAGGAGCTCCAAGATTCAGTGCAGTAGATATAATTGTCACATTCTGCTCTCTCATTCTTGCAGCAAAAGCCCCCGTACCAATACCATAATCCAGACCAATTCTGATCTCCCCTGGCTTAACTTCCAATACATCTTTGATCAAGAAATCCACAGCAAGTGAAGAATTTGTTACCCATTTTAGCTCTTCTTTCTCCATTTCAAAGCATCCGGTGCACTTAGTGTAGCCTCGTTTAGGATTCTTACTCGATAAGCACTCGTAGTTCCTGCAAAGGTAATTGCTCCACCTAACATTTCTCCCATCTGGGATCCTCCATAAGGACTCGTGAATCGAATAAGGCTTCTGATAGAGCTTCGAAGCCCTTGTCAAACACCTTCTCCTTGGCAAAGGATCACAGCCATTAATCATAAGCTTTCTGAGCAAAGTTCCAATCATCTTTACAATATGCACCATTATCATAATCCATATATTCCTCCAATTCTTTTTTCATCGACACGCAAGCATGCCCTATCGTGTTATAAATCTTCTGTGTACCAAAAATATTAACCTTCTTATGCCTATTCTCCTTCGGGGTTATATACTTTCGGATTTCCTCAACCACGAAGTTATTAATCAATGGATCTTCCTTAATGGTCATATCCCATTTCCTTCAATTCTGGGCAACCTGAATTGCCTAAGGGCAATATGAGCAGAATATAAAGGCTTAATCACCTCGTCTTCCAAGAACCTCTTGTATTCCAATTTGGGAATACTCCCTTTTTTTAAAAATCATCTTTGTTCTTCTCCATCTCTTGTACAACCAATTCAATTTTTCTTGCAAACTATCCATCTTATCGAGCACTTCATCAACACGAGAACTCAATGCTCCTATGTTGAAACTATCATAAACATCCTTCACGCCATAAAAATGGCAGCATATATCCTCATCATGCAAGAAAAATCCAGCAGAATATCATATTGAGTCCATTTTCTATAAGCATTGCCCACAGAAATGTAATTCATATAATCAACTGAAAAGGCAGATCAAGAACTATGTATTACCTGGATTCAGGACCAAGAATGTAAAATTGGACAACAATAACTATGCCTCACTTCCAAGAAGTAGGGGTTGTCAGGGATGTAAAATTGGAAACTGGGGGGAAAAATAGTGATAATAACTCAAAGGAATAACACTAAGTTGATTTACATTTCAAGTGAAATGGCGATATTAGCTTAAAAGTTAGCATTAAAAATTGCTTGAAACAAACACCTTGTGAACTAAAGAGATGGAAAATCGTAAATACTAAGCTTAAACCACATATAGGCATGTTCATGAGCTTGGATATAGCGATCGTGAAGAGAGCAAAAAGCACTAAAAACTAAGATGAAAGTCGCTCAAACATTTTGAGTCTGTTCTAATTCGTAAAAGTGGACGTTTAGCCTTTACAGTACATCTGATTAATACTACTTAATAAAAAAATTAAAAAAAAACATCCTAAAATTTTTCGTTTTTCGGAGCTTGTGCCACGGGTCCAAAAATGGGCCCTGATGAGAGTAATTACTACACATTTCTCAAGGATATACAAAATGTATTATGCATGTGAGATAAATAAAATATTTGTTAACGTTGACTTTGAGGCAGTGGGGGGGGGGGGGTCAGAGAGCGAGATGAGTGGAATACTGGCTACTTAAATAGTTAAATGTATGGAAGTGGGATACTTGCTACTAACAATTGATTCCATATTTTCGGTACCTTCTAAGTTTTAGAATCCAACATACTATTTGGCCATCCCGAAACCAATCGAGTATATCCATGCGATTAAATTATGTTTATTCGGTCAACGTTATATAGTAACTAACAAAAAAAATGATTATATTAAAAGTTTGATTTAAGAATGTTAATGTTAGATTTTATGTTATGATATTTTTCTTAATATAATATTTTCACTATTGAGTTAAAAATTAAAATGTTGGAACAAATGTCTTTGACATTCGGATGCCCTTCTTCACTGATCAAGTTTATCTTGTTGACTCTTACCATGACGTAATTTTGACTTGGCAAGAAACTTTGGAGCATAATAAAACGTGGGAGAAGGAGTCAAAGCTTAGAGATCAAGATGAGTGAAGAACGAGTCAAATCACTGAGAAACTCACGCCTCAAGCTACTACTTCACGTGCCCACTTTTAGCTCAACCTCTACAACCAATCGATGAGCTGAGGACTAACCTCTACTATAAATAGAGAGGCAAAAGAGTGAATCGACATCCGTAAATTCCAATAGAAAGATCAAGAGAGCTCTCAAAGAGATCACGATATAAGACTGGATCAACATGTTGCTCGAGTTTTGTGACGACATTCTCATTCAACATTATAATTGCTACTTAGATTCTAGATTTGTTCTTTCATTGAAGCAATTGTAATGAGATGTTATGCACGTCTATTTAGATAGATTTTTTAGGCATAAGTCATCTGCGACTTAACCTTTTTAATTCATTTTGTATTCTATTGTAATATTGTAAGAGAAGGAATTTATACAATTGTATATACATATATACAATAACTTTGGTCATTGACCATCATAGGTTATATTAATATATAACTTATGTAAATTAAACATTTGTGTCTTTATTATTTTCACTGCAATTTAACTCTTCAAAGGTTTTCTCTGTTTTTTATCTAAGTGTCGCCGATTCTACCGCGACATATCATAACGACATTTGCAAACTGCTTCGTATAAAGCAAGTTTACTTCATCGATCTTGTTTGATTATTCCATAGTATAATCCCCGGGACCCAACAAATGGTATCAGAGCCGACACTTAACATAATAAGTGATATGTCCTTTTACTTGAACTATGGATCCAAATTAATCCAACAATTGGTAGACTTTCTATTTTAGATGGATCAAATTATGCTTATTGAAAAATTCGCTCACGCCTCATATCAAATTCATTGATAGTAGAGCATGGAGTTCTATTACCAATGGATATAATGTCCACGCCGCCACCGGACGAGGAAGGTGACATACTTCCTGCTCGGCGGAATGGAGTGGAAGAAACCAATAATGCAAGCTTCAATGAAAAGGACTTAAATGTTATTTTGCATGGGTTGATATCTACATGTTCAAGCAATTACAAAATTGCTCTATAGGCGAAGTTTGGGATACTTTGCAAACTCATCGTGGGCGTAGTTCGTTGTCGACTTAACGAAGCTCGTATGCCACGAGCAAATATGAACGCTTAAGGATGGAAGAGACGGACGATATCAAAACTTATTTTGAAAAGTTGATCGACATTTCTAATGAATGTCAAGTTCTTGATCTCCTCCGACCAACAATCAACTTGTGGAAAAGGCTCTTCGCTCTCTTCCCGAAAAGCTCAATATAAAGATATTGCGATCAAGAAGCTCACAATCTTGCTACAATGGACCTTCATACTTTAATGAGTATTCTCAAACCTATGAGATGAATATGAAAAATCAAAGGACATTGTATAAAACAAAGATATAGCACTTCAAGCAAAATTCTTAGAGTCATGTCGATGATGAGGATGGAAATCTTGAATAAATTGGTGATGGTGCAAATGTTGCCCTCCTTACTCGAAAATACACCACGGTAAGGAAGTTCAACAATGATAGAAATAAATTTAAATCCAAAGAGCACCAAAATCAAGGCTTCAATCAAAATTCCACTAACCCCATTCCTATAGTACAAAGAGGAAATCAACTAAGGAGAATCAACTCGGATCGCATCAAATTTAATCCCGTGCAACTCGAATCTGCAAAGGTCACGCATGTTCGATGGGTCATTATGCAAATGAACGTGCTAATACTTTGAGAAAAGTCGTAAGAACCGTGGATTTCTCTTAGTGACGACGGAGAAGATGGGCGAGACCAAGAAATCGAGTCACAAGCAATGTTGGCCACTATTTACGAATAGTCACTCTCGGATGATGAAAATATCATCGATGTGTTGTTCCAAATGTCACCACATTTGCGCCAACATCCGCGATTTACATCCGCAGTCCGTAAACATCGAAGGTATGAATATTTTAATTATCCCGATGTTAATTGCTTTACTAGTATTATTTCAGAAGTGAGACTAGCTTTGACGATCAAGTTGATCCCAAGGATGACATGATTAAGGATTTGCAAAAACTTTGTAAAGATTTAATCCTAGAATCGAAACAACTTGACTCAAAGTTAAAAACTTTAACTCGTGAGAATGCATGTTTAAAAGACACAATAACCCGCTTAGAGGTTACACTTACCAAAAAGGATCTTGAATTTGGTAAGATTAGTGCAAAGTTGGATCTCGCCGAAGCAACCTTCCATAAGCTTAATACAGGTACCTCCAAACTAGATGAAATATTGAGTATTAGTCAACCATCACATGCAAGTTTGGGTTACAAGAACACTCTTAACGTCATATGCTCTAATTTGTTTGATAAAAATGAGAAAATGGGCTTTGTAAAAGAAAGGAAGTTTTTGTGCCATCAATGTAACAAGTCTGGTCACTTAAAACCCTATTGTTCTAAACTGGAAAAATCCAGGAGCAAAATGTTGCCAAGACAACTGTCCATCATTTCGGATAGCACTCGAAGCAACATTCCTAAGCCCAGTAACAGAAAAGGTTTAAAGAGAGTTTGGATTCCTAAAATGAATGTGCGATGTAATGTTGTTATCACTGCTTTAATGACTAACATTTCAGGTTCATGGTACTTTGACAGTGGGTGCTCTCGTCACATGACTAGGACAAAGGAATGCCTAATGAACTACAAGTCACTCAGTGGGGGAAATGTTACTTATGGAGGTGGAAGCAAAAGTAAAATCATAGAAAAATGAACCTTAAATGTTCCAGGAGTTCCAGCCTTGAAGAATGTCTTACATGTTGATGGATTAATGGCTAACCTAGTCAACATAATTCAACTTTGTGATGACGATCTAGAGGTTAAGTTTAATAAGCATGTTTGTATAGTTACAAATGAAGTTAAGTAATGTGTAATGACAGGTACAAGAACAAGCGACAATTGTTATCTTGTTGGAGAACAAGATATATGCAATAATGTTAGGACAGATAACACCACTTTGTGACATAAAAAATTAGGTCATGTCAACTATCGTAACCTTGAAAGATTAATTTCTTATAAGGCAGTAAGAGGCATTCATAAACTAAGTCCTAAAGATAAAACAGTGGTTTGTGAAGATTGTCTAAAAGGTAAGCAAACTCGTGTTTCTCATAATGTTGCCCAAAGTGACGGACAACATTCAGGTACGTCTCACTGTTTTCAGCTTTTGCACATGAATCTTATGGGTCCAATTGAGGTAGATAGCCTAGGAGGCATGAGGTATACTTATGTGATTATAGATGACTTTTTCATGTACTCGTGGATATTCTTTTTGAAAGAAAAGTCTCAAACTTTTGGCATGTTCAAAGTATTGCACTCTAGGATAAAGAATTTGTATCATTCTTTCATTTTTCGAATTAGGTTAGATCATGGAAAGGAATTTGAGAATAATATGTTCTCAACATTTTGTGAGAAAAAGGGTATTTTTCATAAATTTTCTTCTCCTAAGACTCCACTGAAGAATGGTGTAGCCGAAAGGAAGAATAGGACTTTACAAGAGATGGCTGGAGTCATGTTGAGTTCAAAGAAATTATCAAAACGTTTTTGGGCTGAAGCCTTGAATACTGCAAGTCACATAACAAATAGAGTCTATCTTAGGCCTGGTACTAGAATGACACCCTATGAGTTGTTAAATGGAAAGAAGTCAAATCTGCATTATTTCCATGTTTTTGGGTGTGTGTGTTACATCTTGAATGATAGGGAACAACTAGCCAAGTTTGACTCTAAAAGTGACAAATGATTTTTTGTCGGTTATTCTCAAAATAGCCATGTTTACCGTGTGTATAATTTTAGAACCAAAGATGCGTATTCATATTTGAATCTGAAAAGGGCCATTTAAAACCGAAGAACCAAATATACAAGAGTCTGTTAACGTTGTTTTTGATGATTGTGTTGATCTTACAGGAAATAGGCCTGAAAACAACAAACAGTAGAGAATGAGAAGAATGCAGAAGATTCAGATGTTGCCCCAAATGTCAGGACATCTGATGCAACACCTGAGTCTGAACCCGAGAAGACAGAAGGTGAAACTGAGGGATCAAATGTTGAATTGCAAGACCCAGTACGCAGGGATCCCCCATCCACGATTAGAAAGAACCATCCTACATGCCAAGTGATAGGAGAGGTATTTGAAGAGCTAAGAACAAGAAGAAAAGAGCCTCGGAATTACAGAGATATGGTCAGATATGTGTGTATGTCTACCATGTATCATAAGGTAAGTCTTTCTTATTATGTATCTACTCTAGAACCAAAGAATATTGGAGAAGCACTCAAGGACAATTGTTGGATACAAGCTATGCAAGAAGAACTTGAGCAATTCACAAGAAATGAAGTCTGGGATCTAGTTTCTCTCCAAATGATACTAAAGTTATTGGAACTAAATGGATCTTTAAAAATAAGACAGATGAATCTAGAATTGTGGTAAGAAACAAGGCTAGACTAGTTGCTCAAGGATACACGATGGTCGAAGGAATCGATTATGATGAAACCTTTGCTCATGTAGCCAGAATTGAGTCGATTAGGTTGTTACTTATTGTAACTTGCTGTTTGAAGATCACTCTCCATCAGATGTATGTTAAAAGTGCCTTCTTGAATGACTACCTTGACAAAGAAGTCTATGCTGAACAACCGAAAGGATTTGAAGATCCTCACCATCCTCAGTTTATGTACAAACTCAAAAAGGCTTTATATGGATTGAAACAAGCACCTCGAGCATGGTACGATCGTTTAACTCAGTTTCTTCTTGAATTTGATTTTAAACGTGGTGAAGCAGATTGCATATTGTTTATAAAACATCACGGAGTAGATATGGTCATTGCTCAAATCTATGTAGATGACATAGTTTTTGGTTCGACTTCACAGTCCCACCTTGAGACATTTGTCGAAGCTATGTCCTCCACATTTGAGATGAGCATGATAGGGGAATTAACTTTTTTCTTAGGCTTGCAGATAAAGCAAAATGAAGACGGAATCTTCATCACCCATAGCAAGTATGCCAAGAATTTGGTTAAGAAGTTTGGATTGGAGAATGCTAAATAGATGAGGACTCCAATGGGATCTACACAGAATATATGCAAAGACAATGTTGGCGAAAATATCGACCCAACATTGTATCGATCTATGATAGGTAGTCTCTTGTATCTCACTATCAGTTGTCCTGATCTAATGTTTAGTGTGTGTGTATGTGTTCGATTCCAAGCCTATCTCAAAATCTCCCACTTAAATGCCTTAAAACGTGTCATCTGATATGTTGCCGGCACATGTGAGTTGGGAATTTGATATTCCAAAGACACTAATCTTAATCTAATAGGGTATAGTGACTCGGATTGGGCTGGTGATGTGGATGACAGAAAGAGTACGAGTGGAGGATGTTTTTACCTTGGCAATAATCTAGTATCTTGGTATAGTCACAAACAAAACCGTGTCTCACTTTCAACTGCTGAATCTGAATATGTAGCAGCTGGAAGTTGTTGCTCTCAATTGATATGGTTAAGACACATATTAGACGACTATGATTTTTCAAATAATATCTTGGTTTTGTATTGTGATAAATTGAGTGCAATAAATATTTCCAAAAATCCAGTTCAACACTCTCGTACAAAACACATAGATATTAAACATCATTTTTTAAGAGATTTGGTTGAAAACATCTGGTTCAAATTGAACATGTTGACACTACTCATCAACTAGCTGATATTTTTACAAAAGTTTTGGATCATGAGAGATTTTCAAGTTTGAAGAACTCTCTTGGTCTCTGTAATCTCCGAATCGGCACTGATGAGGGAATGTCAGCTGAAATGTCTCTAACATTCCGGATGACATTTGCCTCTTGAAATATCAGAATCTGATCGTGTTTACTATTTTTGGTGGTTTTAATTTTGTGTTCACTCAAGTAAGATCCTAAAAGAAAGAACATGTTTTAAGAGGTGATACCATTCTCTGCGATGATATTAAATATCATAAAAATTGAGTATCTAAATAAGGCAAAGTCTTTACTAAATAGGTTGGCTATTGTGCATAATGAAAAGCTCTATGAAGATGATATTGTTCCTATTCTATAGGAGTATTGATGCGCGTAATATGCACACACTTTTAAACGCAAGTGCACGTTATCGTATCAAGTAGTATAGTCTTAGATAAGACCGAATATCGCCCCTGCAGATTAGGGTCCAAGTACCAGTTATCTATTTTTTTGTATCTATTTGGTGAATTAATAATTGATTGGGTTGTTTAGAACTAAGAATTATGAAAGCTATTTTAAATATATAGATTTACTTCAGATGTGATGAGAATAGGGCTTCTATGTATCCTCGCTATCCGCTTATGCTACTTACTAATGCATTACTTATGGTATTCTTCTTTTGGAGAAAGCAGGTTTACGAAATCGTTTTATACTCCCGTTAGGGTTATATAAACACTCAACCCCAGTATTGTTCCTTACCTACCTTTCGGTGATAAGGGTAACTCTATAGAGGATTAAGAACAAAACCTAGTTGACCGTCACGCACAATGCGCAAAATTGTGGTCATAAGCCTCTCATCAACGCTTACAAATCTAATTGAGGTATTTTCATCCCCAATTCAAGATCGTCTACCCAACTTACAAAGATATTCACAATCCCCTTTTCGTAACTGATTAGAAATCATATAGTGATAACTAGTTGTCAATTAGTTACCAAGAATTCAACTCAATTATTGGATAGATCTCTCAATAAGAAAAATAACCATAAGCATGCATTAATTTATAACATAAGTTTCAAGAAATTCAACATAGAAAGCCTATAAGAGAATTAGTTCCTAGCCATGAATATGACAAGAACTAATTCAAAGTTCATCATGCAAAACCGAATTAAAGAAAAGAAAAGGAAAGAAATTACTAATGTTTAGGTCTCCAATCTCCTAGCAAGAAAATCTTGTGTTGTCAAGAAGGGAACCCCAAAACCGCCTAGTGGTTCTCCTTATATAGTTTAAAACGCTCCCTTCTTTTCCCCGCAGTTCGCCCAAAAATCCGTCAAAAGACCTAATTTTTCCGCCGCGCGCGCTGCCGCAGATAGCGCGCGCCGGAAGTTCTCGCTCGCCGGATGTTTTGGCGCCGCGCTCGATATTCGCTGTCGAGGCGCCGCGCTCGCAATTCTCGTAGCATCTCGGATGTTGGCGCGCCGCGCTGTTGCTCGGTAGCCGCGCGCTGGTTCTTCGCAGCCTTCGAATAGTGGGCGCCGCGCTGTCGCAGGAGGCCGCGGCCGGGTCGATTTCACTGCTCGCCACTTTCTCTGTTTTCAGCTCTGGCACCTCCTCTTTTGCCCTTTTTTCGCTCCTTTTCCGCCATTTGGCCATTTTAACCACTTTGACTCAATAGAAAGAAAAACTATCCTAATACAACACTTTATATGTACAAAACGGGACAAAAGACTAATTAAACTGACTCAAAAGGTGTATATAAAATACACCGATCAAGTATCAAGTGCTTGAACAGGAAATTATGAGGATACTAAATAAGTGTTCTTATATTTTTTTTTTTGACACAAAAATAAATTTTGTATGTGTTTCTATGATTTGACCAAGGACAATGGAAAAATGTTACATTGATCTGGAAGTTAAACTTATAAAAGCACATATAAAATGTGTCTTGATTTGTTGCCAAAATTGGAAAAAATTCTTGTGGATCATAATACTTGTGTCATCCAAAATGTTGCCAACATTACGGTTGAAATTCTCAGATGATGATATCTATTGGGATACTGTTTATAACTGAGTTTTGAAAATTCTGTTATTTTTCCTATTTTTGTGTCG
The DNA here is from genome assembly GCA_029844215.1 of Przewalskia tangutica. Taxonomy (NCBI): domain Eukaryota; kingdom Viridiplantae; phylum Streptophyta; class Magnoliopsida; order Solanales; family Solanaceae; genus Przewalskia; species Przewalskia tangutica. The sequence continues at coordinate 16,951,685 of CM056731.1, read as the reverse complement.
TTATTTTTCTATTTTGTTGATGTCTATCTTTTTCATAAAATCTAGGTGTAAGTATTTGACTAAAACACAAACACCTAAAACCAAGATCTTGTTTGCCAATGTATATAATTTCTTTCGTTAATTCTACTTTCTGTATCCTCTGATTGTTTGTCTTCCAGGGAAAAAAAAAAGGCAAACATCACATCTTCTCAGTCTAACAAAGACCGATGGAACACTTTAACCATTCCACTTTCAAAACCCTTGAAAACTCTAAACCTTCTCAATCACCATCTCCCTCTCCATATTCACTCATGGAACATTTCACCAATGTCAAACAAAATGTCACCAATGAGTACAAGTCCACCCACTTGTATAGACATTGTGATCAGCCAATTTCAATAGCCGTTAGAAATAGCGTACCCCGGAGACAACAATAATCTCATAGATTTAGAAAGCACCCCATGTGTCAGTGTTGGGAAAAAGAGAAAACACTTCTAAGTTTCCTACTAGGAGATCGAGTAGGGTGTTTGAAAGGGATTTTAACACTCCACCTGTTGCAAAGAAATCAAGAGTTGAAGAGGAGGCTTTCGTTCCTGCTAGCCCTAACTATAGGTGGGACGATTCAGACTTTAACTGGTCCACTGAGGATGATGCAGAGGTAACACCTCCTGTTGATAAACATACTGAATCCCCAGCATCACCATCCCAACCTGAGCCTCTTGTTGCTGATACCGTGGAGTCGTCTGAGAAAGAAAAAATTACTGATGACACTCCGTTAAAGAAATTATGTCCGACGAAGGTTTCTCCAGCTACAAAATCAAGTGATAATTCAAATGTTGTCCCAGGTACCTCAACATTCCAAACAACATCACAACCAACTCATAAGCCGTCACAGTCACCAGCATCTACCAGCAAAAAGGAATCAGACACAAAGTCTGATGAAGATGTAACTTTCTTTTCTGAAAAATTCCATTCCAAAATTAGTTCACAGAATTGGACTTGGTACAAAAATAGAATCATCAAGTCAGAAAAGACACTAGATATTGCCTCATGTGCAGAGTATGGACTGATAGAGTTCCTCAATTCCAAACACCTCCTTGGATCTGTAACAAATAAAGGACCTTACATTGACAATACTATCATGTTGTTCTATGCTAACTTAGAGTCTGCTATTGAAGATACCAACTCTAAACATTTTGGGAAGGTATAGTTTGATAATAGAATATATCAATTCACACCTAGAGTAATTAATCAATGTTTGGACTTTCGTGCTATTGAGGATGTTAGGGAAGCTGATCCTGGAGTAGATAATAAGGATGAAGTCATTAAGTTTCTCACACAAAGAAAAATGGTAAAATGGATATCTAGATGTTCTGCTTCCAAGCTGACAGCTTTGTTCTCGACTCTACACAAACTGACGATTCACAATTGGATTCATTCCATGAACGAGTCAATTGTCACCTCAGAACAAGCCTTCTTACTGTACAAAATTGGAAAATGATTAAAAGTTGACTTGGGGAAAACAATCTTAATCAAATAGTCAACTTAGCTTAGAAAGAATCCAATTCAGTTCTACCATTTCCCTCTTTAATTTTCAAAGTCCTTACAACTCAAGGCTTTAAACCAAAGAAAAAGGATAAATTTGGAAAGGATCCGGAGCTGTACAGTGTAAATAGAGCAATTATGAGAATCAAGGATAGAGTCATTGATTTACCCTGGAAAATTGAACAAAGCAATATTGGAACCAGTGTTGGAGGAAATGTCACCAACAATACTGGCACCACAGAAGCAGAAGACTCTCACTGACCACATATTGGCTTGTCAAACAAATTGCAAAAATCATTCATCAAATTTCAGAGATTATTGATATTCAGGAAGCCCTGGTTTAAACGAGAGATAGATTCCTTATGTTGCTTTCTTCCCAAAAAGGGGGAGATAGTTCAGGGAAACAGTAACGAGAGATATAATGCAGGGGGAGCTAAGGAAGGAGCTGCTGAAGAATGACTGTGTGATGATACGTGTTGTGATTGAAGTTTGAAGTTGTTGGTGTGATTGTTGCTGCTGCTAAGTCTATTTTGATGAATGACTTAGTTATTTTTTGTTGTGTGAAGACAATGGTTAATGGTTATTGGCAATTTTGGTTTGTGAATACTCTAACTTTCAGTTCTATGGATGATGGTATGTGAATGATGTTATGAATGATTAATCTCACTAACTATTTCTAATCCTATGTGAATGACATATATATATATATATATATATATATATATATATATATATATATATATATATATATATCGTGTGTGTTTTTGTTGTTTGTATGTCATCACATGTTAAGGGGGAGCTTGTATAATTGTCATAGGTCACTCGCACTAAAAAGTTTGGTTTTGTTGAGAAAGACAAAAAGGGGGAGAATGTTAATGTCGAGTTTTATGTTATGACATTTTTTCTAACATAACATTTTCAGTACTAAGTTAAAAATCAAAATGTTGGAACAAATGTCTTTGACATTCGGACCAACATTCTGATAACAATTTTGCCCTTCTTCACGGACTGAAGCTTATCTTGTGGACTTCTTACCATGACGTAATTTTGACTTGGCAAGGAACTTTGGAGCAAAATAAAAATGTGGGAGAATGAGTCAAAGCTTGGAGATCAAGATGAGTGGAGAACGAGTCAAATCAGTTGAGAAACGCACGCCTCAAGCTACTGCATCACGTGCCCACTTTTAGCTCAACCTCTACAACCAATCGATGAGCTTTTCGAGGACGAACCTCTACTATAAATAGAGAGGGCAGAAGAGTGAATCGACATCCAGAAATTCCAATAGAAAAAGATCAAGAGAAAGCTCTCAAAGAGATCACGATATAAGACTGGATCAACAGTGTTGCCTGAGTTTTGTGACGACATTCTGTTCAACATTATAATTGCTACTTAGATTCTAGATTTGTTCTTTCATTGAAGCAATTGTAATGAGATGTTGTGCACGTCTATTTAGATAGATTTTTCAGACATAAGTCATCTGCGACTTAACCTTTTTAATTCTTTTTGTATTCTATTATAATATTGTAAGAGAAGGAATTTATACAATTGTATATACATATATATAATAATTTTGGTCATTGACCATTATAGGTTATATTAATATATAACCTATGTAAATTAAACTTTTGTGTCTTTATTATTTCCGCTGCAATTTAACTCTTCAAAGGTTTTCTCTGTTTTTTATCTAAGTGTCGTCAATTCTGCCAGACGACATTGTTAACGACATTTGCAAACAGTTTCAGAAGCAAGCAAGTTTACTTACTGGTCTTGTTTGATTATTCTATAGTATAACCCCCGAAACCCAACAAAAAATATAAGTTAATGCATAGTGCCCGATGAAATAGTCAAAATACGCCCACGCTGATTCCGAGCAATTAAAAAAAATACTAGTGATTATTGTAAGAGCTTATTTGAGTTGGTATATTGCTGAATCTACAAATTTTTTACTACCAACATATATGAATTTTCGAAAAAAAAAATATTTAATGTTTTTTAACTAGGTATATACATGCTTACGTGACACTCTACTGGCATTCAATAATGTCTGCCCATATTATCCAAAGACAGTGGCCATTAGTCAAATTTGTGGTCTTAGGGTCACAAGTTCGATTCTCGACGGATACGTTCTTCGGGGCATATGCCTCGTATTAAAGCCTCGTAGCTTAACCGCGCAGGCATGTTGCAGTGTGGGTTTGATACTCCTCGCACAATCCTCGTGAAGTCGGACCTTGTAGCATTGATCCGTTGGTGGCGATCAGACACTGAATGCGGGGCGCACATCGCGCGATTTACCTGGCGGTGGCGGCTAAGAACGGGTTTCATTCGCCTCCAGGAGCATAGTACCAGTACTTGTGCAGGTAGTAGCGATATGAGGTACTAAGGCCACCCCGAGACCTGAATTATCAAAAAAATAATAATAATAATAATGTCTGCCCATATTCAGTGGGTTGGGGGATGTCCACTATTCATCTTCATCGCAGTCCACTTATGACAACTGAACTGTAGGCTTCCCTGAACTATTGGATCCGTAGTTTTGCTAGTGGCCCAAGAAACTATTTGCTCCCATATTATCCTTATTCAAAGCCCTTAAAAGGGATGCAGTTCATTGGGCTCAGTCTAGGACTGTCAAGTAGTTCTGATAATCCAATGTACTAATTGGGCCTCCATCTTGTTCTAACTGCAAACCTTTCAGCATTAATAGACAGTTAGAGATTCATTACTTTCTAGGATCCTGCCATGGATTTGTATGTCACTAAAAAAAGATACAACCAACTTCTAGTCTAACACTTTCATTTATTTATTTTTAGGTAATATTGGACCTAATATGAGTGTAAATGTAATGATAAGAATAGTGAAAATTCATATAATCAACTTCAACTTGCTTGGAATTGAGTCACAATCAGGGATGACAAAAACACGATCCTCCCAACCCGCCTATTTATTAATGGGAAAAGGACACTGTAGCATTCACAAATTTTAACCTAAATACCCCAAAATGAACATTAGGCCCAAATTATTTACAAAAAAAAACCCGCCGACAGGCCTATCCCTTTAATTTGCTTTGCCGCGGCCCACAAAATAGCAGCACTTTGTCCTATGTTCTGGGCTTGATAGAACGGGAATCGAGGCTTGTATATCCTGTAGCATGTAGTTAAGCAAACTAAAAGTAACACTTCAACACAAAAACAAAATAACAAATTTAATTTTATCCACAAATCTCCCAATATATATATTATTGTTAAATTAAATATCAACTTTTTCTATTTTAAATTCAGAAAAAACATTTCAACCTTCAAGAAATATCCCTAAAATATGTATAATATGTGTATAATTAGTGAATATACATTGATTAAATATTCATTATACAATTGTTATACACAAATTATACAATAATGATACATTTTTGTACACTTATTGTCGGGATACATATTTTATATAATAATGATACAATTTATATACATATGATGGAACTAGTTTTAAAAAGGCTACGAAATGGAATTATTTTAAAAAGGCTAACACATGTATAAAGTTTCTTGTGTCATCCGGTTGTCAATAGTTTCACCCGGATGACCATTTATGTCTTTATCCCCTTATTAATTCATTCCATTTTGACCCGCTCAGATTGAATCAAACCCGTCTATTTGACACCCCTAGTAAGACACGGAGTTTAAGAAATATAGACTTATTAAACTTGTCATGTAGAATGCTGAAATTGAAAAATTTATTAAATATATAAAAAATATATATTCTTTTTGGGACAAACCAAAAATGAAAGAAAGACAATTAAATTGGTACATGCATAGTATTACTGTGATAAACAACAAGAGTGTTCACCACAACGTTCATCGTACAAAAAAAGAAAGATAGGTTATCTCTTAGCCAGTTGCATCCACATTGTTGTTTGCTTGGGAAAAATATTCAAAAAGTTTAGGAGATCATCAAAGTTTTCTAATTCAAGTATAAAGATGTCATCCTGCAGTTGTCTAAAGTATAAATTACTACTATATGTAGTATATTTCAACTTAGAGATCTATTATCTTTCTTAAACCTATGGAATCTATTTTTTTAATCATAATTAAGTTAAATTTCTAAACGTACGTTATAATAAAACATATGAAACTACGGAGTAGTAAACCAGCAGGCTTACATTCATACATGAAAAAATATGCTAAGTACTAAAATGATATACTGTATTAATTAATTAATATACGTTTTCAGTGTTTAACACTAACCTTTTTATGTCCCACTTGTAGAATTATACTGGGTATGTTATTATTGTTGTTGTTTCAGTGTTTCACTCCTTTGCAATGCTTTTAGTTTTCCCCCAGATAATTAAGATATCGAAACTACCTCTACACCCCATCCTCCTCGGACCCACTTATGAATTACGCTACTATGTTGTTATTGATGATAATTAGAGATTCTCAATCTAGCAATATTATTAGAATTTAGAGAGGGATCTTGTGGTCCCCATTTTCATTTTTTTCTTCTAATTGTCTGAACAGTAAGATACTCCACAGGTTCCCAAAAACGTGGTGCTTGAGAGTCTCTTTATGGGTTTTAACATAAAAATGACTTGGAAACCTATAAAGTTGCTAACCCTAGATGTGTCGATAAGAGAAGCTTGCTGTTTCTTTAAAATATACTAATACTAGTTTATTCTTAAGCAATATTAACTAAGAATAGATTAAGCTAATTATAAAAGCTAGTTTGTCAGACCAATAAGAATGTTCTGCGCAACTTTAATTAAGTTATACTATATATTACCACAACAATAAACTCAGTGTAATCCCACAGATAGGGTCTCGACAAGGTATAGTGTACACAGATCTTACCCCTACCTTAAAAGGTAAAGCGATTTTGTTTTCGATAAATCATCCGCTCAGGATAAAACAATAACAAAGCATGTCAAATAGAAAAAAAGTAACAGTAATTACAATAAAATAGTACGCTACGCAAAGAACAAGAGACAATAGATAATGACCGAAATCGAAGGACAATAAACTACAGGAGAAATATTACGACTACTAGTAAGGAAAGATAAGCGAGACAATATTCTACTACCTATTAATCTTCTATCCTAATTTGTGTCATCCTCAACCTCCTATCTAAGTTACTATATATTACGCAAATAATTTTTACACTATCACAGCATGAATTTGATAGGCTATAATAGGTTACGTAAAAAGTATCTTGTGCCATATTAAACAAACAAAGGGGTAAAATTCTAAAGAGGGATGATAAGTGGGTGAGACAGTATAAAATAAATTATAATCTCGGCTGAAATGGAATTCCCATCACTTAGGTTTTGCAAGTTGCAACCTAGACCAATTTATTGTGATCTTGAAGCAAATAAATATTAATCCTACTACAAAGAATACTTGGATTAATATATGGAGGGAAAATAATAGTAGTCCACTAAAAGCAGAATCTGCATCAAATGGTGATACAGGCTTAGTAAAAACATAACAAGTACAAATGCAACAAAGGAGAAATTAAGGTGTTGTGCCGACAAAAACCTAAATCTTATGTGGTAATCAAACACTAGGGCTTCGTACATGCAAACGTGCATAAATGTCGTCCATTCATTTCAATTATAATAGCTTAAGGGAATTAAAAATTAATATTTAAATATACAATATACGGGATTTGAGGGGGGCGGGGACCATTTTGTACTCTAATGGTAATGGATGACTAAAAAGCTTTACAGGTTTTTAACCTTTAAAAAGGATGTTTGCCCCAAAACAGCTTGTTGATTCAATTGGATTTTCACTTAAACCCCTAATCTTGGTTAATTTGTTTTGTTAGAATAAGTACTCATGATACAATCAAAATATAGATAAATTTTAAATAATCAGATCGTAAATAGCTATGTCATTTTAATCTGGAGTATATATTTTTAACAAAAAAAAAAAGACGATATACTAATATTTGTGCTTATAGCGAGTTAGTGTGACCACTTCGATATTGTTTGATTCTTAATTAACTCTTCTAGTGAATATATATATGGAACTAGATATATCCAACACATACTAGCTATGGCCAATCACTTGGTAGTCACTAAGGTTATATATAGACCAACACGTAGGCCATATATCCATCTCATTTAAAAATTTAAATCGTTAAAAAGCTTATTCACTTAATTATATATCCAACATTACTCAGTGTATGACACGTTATTCCATGCACATGCCTGTTAATAAGTACATACATACAATACCATGAACGAAATTCACTTTATCCGGTACGGATACAATGTGCACCCACTCTAAATTGAAATTTATTATCATATAAAAGTAACAGATATATCAGTGATTTTTCTAGTTAGGTTGAGTGGAGAAAATTAAAACGCACCGTTCCACCCACCGTTTCATTTAAAATAACGTCGTTTTGATCGAAATTTTTCAAAAAATTAGTGATGCAGTTGCACCACCTTGCTTTACGTGGCTCCGCCAATGCATATATCCATCTCATCTAAAAATCTAAATCATTAAAAAGCTTATTCACTTAATTATATATCCAACATTACCCAATGTATGACACGCTATTCCATGCACAAGCATGTTAACAAGTACATACATACAATACTATGGGCGAAATACACTTTATCCGATATAAATACATGTGAATCTATTATTTCCAATTTAAGTTATATATACATTTGAAAAGATATAATATATGTGAATCTACTATTACCAATTCAAGTTATATATACATTTGAAAAGTTATAATATATATATATATATATATATAGAAATGTGCACCCACTCTAAATTGAAACTTATTATCATATAAAAGTAACAGATATATAAGTGATTTTTCTAGTTATGTTGAGTGGAGAAACTAGAAACGTGTCTCCATTTTAGAAGATCAACAAAATCCACAACTATCTTTCACCTTTTAATCGATCGTGTGATTAAGATGGTGGATGAACATGTTAAATTGGTTCCAATAGCCAATGTGGGAAGGATAATGAAACAAATATTGCCACCAACAGCCAAAATCTCGAAAGAAGCTAAAGAAACAATTCAAGAATGTGCATCAGAGTTTATAAGTTTTGTTACTGGTGAAGCATCTGACAAGTGTCACAAGGAGAATCGAAGGACGGTTAATGGAGATGACATCTGTTGGGCTCTCAGTTCACTTGGTTTTGACAACTATGCAGAGGCCATGTTGAGGTACTTGTATAAATTGAGGGAGTTTGAAAGACTAAGGGCCAATCAGAACAAAGGTTCAAATGACGATGAAGATAATACGGATGAAGAATGTGCAAGTGAATCTGAGAAACAAGAAATTACTACTACTAGTACTTCTCCAGCATCATTGAAGTTTAATGTAATTGAAAGGGTGGAACGCTCCAATTAATAAGTAACTGTGTAAGTGCCGAACCATATCTCGATTTGTGCAGAATCATGCTAATTTTCTCTGTATCGTTAAGTTATCTAATTTTCTATGTATCCTTCAGTTATCTAGAGTTTTTGTCCGACTAGCTGGTAATCTACAAAAGGAAATTTATTTTCAGGTGTTTCTAGTTCATTGCCCCCTCCCCGCGCACACCTTTTGTCGATCAGCAAGAGATTCCATGTATGGAATACGGATCTAGAGGTTTGGAATATTTGAAAGAGATAAATCTATCCTTTGGTTCCAATTTTCAACATACGGCTAGAGTATTATGAAAAATAGAAGTGTGTATTTGTACTCTTAGGAGAATTGCTGATTATAATGAAAACATATGACTAAAATTCCAGCATGCTGTCATATTTTCCACTAAATTAAGTTCGATTTTTATTCTTCTGGTATGCTGTCATATGTTCTTCATTGAAATTTTATGGATTAAGCCCTAGCTAACACCTAATCTCCAGCTGGACATTATTAGAAGCATGGAGTCAATCTCCAGTTGGAGCATGTTAATACCATTCTGAATACACCATTGGATTCCAAAAAGCATGGCTTTAGCCTCAGCAACATTACTAGATTATTTGCCAAAAGAAACATAAATAGGCCATGATCGTTCTTCCTATTTGGAATCAAACTCTAACAATTCCTCCTCCTCCACAATTTTCAGCTCTATGGCTTCCATTACTGTTGATTTTGTAAAACCTAATAGCAAGTTTATTCCAATTATGATCGAACAATTCATCATATATACTTTAAAAGCCATCTTTTTGTCTTGATAAAGTGATAAGATTATCCCAAGATAAGTCATTCTTTAAGTTTGGGAATTGCTTCCTCACAATGCATTTTTTCCTAAAGATGGCTGTGGTAGAATTGAAAAAAAACACTTATACTACTTCAACCCTTCAATCCCAAGCAATGTTGGAGTCACCGTAAGAATTTTCACTAACAATATCGCTACATTAATTAAGCTCATCATAGTACTAGATGTTCTCTATATTTTTTATTGGCACATAAATTAACATGACTAAAAGACTCATTGAATGCATAGGATTCGGCCTAAAGTTAATATACTACTCCTAACATAAATGACTATAACATTACCAGCTAATTGATATCGCATATATAGATTCTTTTTCTTCCATTATGTCGGATTTTCACTAGGTCGGCGAGGATTCCAGGAGATTGTAAATCCTTCGAGACAGGTGCCTTTGCTTCCATGTGATTCTAGATCCGTCTCATTCAATTCCCTAGCTATTAATGCCTTTACTCGCCATATTTTTACAATTTATATTTACGGACCTAAAGGTCAACTCATGACATGATCATACTTCTCAAGCGATATGACCTGATAAGATTCTCACATTTTATCTTAGATGTGATATTGCACCGGAATGCATTCCCCACCGCAGACAAGAAGACTCGAGGAAAACTATTGATCCCTTTGATGACTCTCCTCTTCATCTTCCCGGGTTGCAGAGAAGAATCCGAACTGAGGAAATTGGAAAAAGAAAATAAAGTCTCTCTTTCTACGATCACCTCTAGCGTCCAACAAAAGTCTTAGAAGGAGAATCTAACTATTCTCGAAGAGATTCTTGCCAACACCATTAGGAAGATGAGGGAAAGGGGAAAAGAAGTAAAATTCGCTATTTCCGACAGCTACGGTAGTAGAGAAGGAGAGGCACTACTTATGAGAAAGAGGAGTTTTCTCTTCTACTCCCGGGTATTGAACCGGGGTGCTTTGGTACTAGACTGGGCGGGCGAGCCATAATCACAGGGGGAGAAAGGCGCAGATCTGCTACTTCACCTACTAAATGTGGCACTTTTAATCTTTTCTATTCTTGTACGACGGTTCGTCCATATTAACACCCATATCTCTATGATACTCAAATATGGACTCTAGTATTCCAACATTCACTCCATATAACGTTGGAATCAGGATATTCTTTCACCACTAATCGGGCATCCTACCGCTTCTTAGCCATTTAATGTTTTGGTAATTCATCCTACTCCGATCCAACCTCTTCAAGACACTTTAAAACTTATGTGCCATCTAGATCACAGGCTTTTCTAATCATCATATTTTTCATAGTATCTTTTATTTCTACCAACAATTTTTTGAGTATATATAGCTAAAGTTTCTATCATGCACACATGTATGGATCTATAAAATTATTCTCGTGGTTCTAGCTAGTAGAACGGAAAAGCTTCAAAATGCCATTTTTTGGACCACAATGGTGTTCATAATTCCTGAACCAGGCATATAAGTCTAGCTAGATATTTTTTACACATTCTTACAGTAAAAATGGACGACAAAGTACGATACATGCTAATATTTTAGTAGTCTGTATCGACAAATTGAGTTTAACCTAGGGTTTCTGTAAAGGCATTTTGGGACCACTCTTCCAATATCATCCTGGAAGAGGGATTCTAGCTAGTGGGGAGCTTAACCTCTGTATCAAGTATCAACTAGCTGAAACCACTGATCCTCCATCCTTTTTTACCCGCTTCACTAAAAAGTGATTATATCATATTATAGTATATTAATTATTTTTAGTGAGAAAGTAGAAATGCAAGCCCTAGTTGTGATAATCGATGAATTGCACCATGTAAATGACATCGTGCATGATGTGTAACCATTAAAAGGCCTGAAGAGATAAAAACTACTAGTAGTTGAAATCAAGATGATATTAATCTCCCTTAGGAAGTCTTCTCATTAATATCACAGTATATATAGTGTACAATATTCATCTCTTATACAATAGGAATCTTAAACCTAATCACAAGAGGAATCTTAGTCTTACCATAATTATATTTACACAATATATGGAATATATTCTAATTATGGGGTAGGGATGACTAATTGACTATATACACGTTTACACACCGCCTCAGTCGAAGTGGGAGGAGGTCGGACGCTGAGACTGGATCTGAAGTCAAGAAATAATTGTCTGAAAAGTCCTTTGGTAAATATATTTGCATACTGATAGGATGATGAAACATGTAACACTCTGACATGGCCTAGCGCAACCTTCTCACGAACGAAGTGTAGATCTATCTCAATGTGCTTGGTTCGTTGATGTTGAACCGGATTATGAGAAAGATAGATGGCAGAGATGTTATCACAGTACACAATAGATGTCTGACGCAAAGGACACTGAAATTCTAATAGTAAATTTCTGAGCCAACAAATCTCAGCTACCACATTTGCAACGCCTCTATAATTATGGGGTAGAGATGACTAATTGACTATATACACGTTTACAGATATGTTGGACAAATTATGTAAAGTGAAAATGAGTTTTTAAACCATAGCAATATTAAGAAAGTCATAAAATTACTTGGGGTGCGGGGTGGGGGGATTACTAAAACATAATATAATTAAATGATTAATTAATTCAGAGTATCTTGTTATTTTTTGCTAGCAGTTAAAAATTTTAGATGATGTGGTCACAGACCTCAACACACCGGTTCTCCGACATGAAATGATGGAAGAATGGTGCTTTGGCATTAGTAAGCTGATGGAAACTTGCACGGCATAGTATGCAGATCTGATCTTTGAACACTAGGTACATCTGTTTTCTTTAAGATATTATGAAGTCTTAATTTACCTCTGGTAGACCAATCAGGACATGATTATGTGTTCCTATGTGTGTGAGGATGTCATGGCATGTTCATAAGAGTTATAAAAGCAACTAGTTTAAAGGTTAATAGAAATGGCAGAAAAAGGCTGAAAATTAGCTAGTTCTCTTCAGATCTACTAATTAGAATGATAAGGATTCTCAAAGAATTTATGAATTATTATGGCTCAATTCAAAGTCTCAAACCAATCACCAATTCACCATCATATAAACGGAGCTCCACAAAGAAATAACCAATGCTAAAGGAGTGTTGCCTTAATGCCTCTTGAGAAGATACGAAAATAGACACATACATCTAATTCTATTCTCTTCCAACTTAAATTCTTTCATTCTCTTCCAAAATGCTAAAGATAAGTGCATGCCAAAAGAGATTTAAAGGAAATCCTAATTTAAGCAAACCCCTTGTTATAACATATGTTCTTTATATTGATGTAGATCGCTTTCAACTGCTATTATATTAGATATTCTCAGATTTTTCCTTCTTTTTCTGGATGATCTATGGTAATTTAAAAGAGAGCATTTCAGTACTGGCCCAATAACATTTGTTGGCTTATGGGCCTGTTGGCTCAATCCAACTTGATCAACAACTAAAGAAAGCCCGACCAACGAATAGGGCAGCCCGGTGCACTAAGCTCCCGCTATGCGCAGGGTCTGGGGAAAGGCCGGACCACAAGGGTCTATTGTACGCAGTTTTACCTCACATTTCTACAAGAGGTTGTTTCAGCGGCTTGAACCCATGACCTAAAGCCCGACCAACGAATATTGAAAATTAAAGATGCAGCTCAGCAGTATGATTATGCCTCTATGATATTTCTCAGCAAAAGCAGAAGATAAATCAGATATCAATTTCAGGTTAATCATACAAGTTGGTAAATTTCAGCAGACTTACTATGAAGATCAGTTTAGGAAACCAATAAGTTAAAACAGACACAGTTGAACCATCTTCAACGAGGGAAACCACTAAGTCGACCATTTGTCCATTCATACATACATATCTTTAGGATCGTCTAAATCCTCGATCCGCCTCTGCTTCTTCTCTCAGCCTGATGTAAATGTAGCAGACTCTGTTTTCCAGACTAACTTGATTTTCTACTCTATATTAGGAAACTGATGGGCAGCAATGAGGAACTATTTCCACCGGCCAAATAACATATGCTTGAAGCTTACAAACTTGAGTTAGAGCGGCTCAAGAGATGTACGTGACCTCATGAGTTATCTTTGGATCTATGCTTCCTTTTCTTACTCCTGCATTTATAAACCAGCATCATTTTATGTCTGGTCTATAGACAGACCGATAGATAAATACAGAAAAAGGACATCCCACAAACAAGTCTATGTGTGTATGGCGAAACCGATAGACGGATAAATGACAATCAAATCAGAGTCGATTGAACGTACTTGTCATGTGAACCCGGATCGAGACATGATTTGAGTTTCCGATCAATGTGTTTTACATCTTTGGAAGTAGGAGTCGAAAGTTTACCAATCTGTTCACCCAGGAGTTCAGGCAGTAAAGAGGACTATGTTAAACCCAAACATAGATTTCGGGGAAGAAGTCAGTAATATTTCTAGAAAGAAGAACAACAACATACCCAGTGAAATCCCACAACGTGGGGTCTGGGGAGGGTAGAATATACGCAAACCTTACCTCTACCTTGATAGGTAGAGCAAGCGGTTGTTTCCGAAAGACCCTCGGCTCAAGACAAAGCATAAGCACAAGCAAAGCAAGAGACGCAAAGCAAGAGAAATGGTCAGACCCGGACACGAAATTTAAAGCAGTATGAAAATGATGGTAACAAAAGTGAATAAGTCATGATAGCGCGTTCCGAAAAAGAAAGCAGTAACTAACGCAGATAAATAAAATAAACAAAGTACACTAAAGAACTCATAGCAACAGAAATCAAGCGACAAGAGACCATAAAAAAATAGTGTGCCTACTAGGATGATAGGCTAAGCAGGCCTACAATAATAACATTCTTCTACCCTAATATGTGTCCTCCACAACCCCTATCTAAGGTCATGTCCTCAATAAGTTGTGTTAGGATTTGAGTCTCAAATCCGACCTAGTCAGAAAATAGTAAATAAGCGAAGAACAAATAACACACAGATTTATAGTGATTCACTCTCAATGCGAGAGCTACGTCCACTTTGCCGTTGCAAATTTTACTATAATCAAAATAGGGAGTTTGTGTTTACAATTCTCTCTTGCTCACACACAAAGAAAAACGGCGCCCCGGAATATATATCGAAAACTAGGGTGAACATAATACAAGCCCGAAATTTCCAACTAGGCACCCCAGGTCGATTAGCGTTCCACACTCTGTGTAGGGTCTTCATAGTGTCCGCGATGAATTAGGCTCAACTCAACAAGTTGCACATGTGTCATATCCCGTCTAATCACATCTCCCCAATACTTGTACAGCCTACCTTTACCCCTCCTGAACCCGTTCATAGTCAACCTCTCACATCTCCGGAAAGAAGAAGAGAAAGATAAACAATTCCAGGCATGCAGTAAGAAAAGGGTAAAGTACTTGTCAAAGAATCAATGGCATTTATAGAACCAGTAAGTTCTGAAATGGCATGAGCTGGCTGACTACGTGATAGGACACTTCTCCAGGTATCCAGAAAGAAGAAGAGAAAGATAAACAATTCCAGGCATGCAGTAAGAAAAGGGCCAGGTACTTGCCAAAGAAACAATGGCATTTATAGAACCAGTAAGTTCTGAAATGGCATGAGCTGGCTGACTACGTGATAGGACACTTCTCAGGTACCTGGTTGAAGAATCATTATCATGTCAATCAAGAGTGTTAAGGGATTATTATGAATTCTGTCCAAATGAGAAAGGGACTAAGACCTCTCAAAATCAAATATGCCATGCACTGCGTTAGCTCTATGCAAAGCTGTTAATGCCAACTGAAACAAGGAAAGAGAAATTTAAATCAGAAATTTATATAAGAAGATGTGCATGTGAGCATTATCTGTGGCCCACTTTAAAAGAGCAATTCATCACACAGAACACACAAGCCAGAGTTTTGCTTCTATGGTGAAATGCCAGTTAATATCCTCTTCTGGGCTTGAATAATTAATGAAAATCCTATTACTTTTCTTAGGATAATTTCTAACTCAATAAACCACTACAGTATATTAGTAAAATCACTAGGACAATACCAATCCTGAACCAACTATGGCATCTCATTTACTATTGGTTAGCTCATCCACAATTAGGGTAAAACAAGTAGAGACTCAAGATAGATCCCTGGTGTAAACCCACATGGGAAACTACTATGTTCCTTCCCCACCATACTTGGTACTTACACTTGTGATCGCTCCTTTGCACATATCTTATATGCCATTTAAGTATTTATTAATCCTTTGTTCTCCCGAAAAACTCTGATCAATCATCAGACAAAAAATATATCCTCAGTTAGTTGCCAGAATAGTCATGTGAAACCAGAAATAGTCATGGTTAATTGCTAGGGCTAGTTAAGAGGAGATTATGGGAAATTATAGCTAGATTTCTTCTTTTTAAATGTCAAACGAGCTAGATTTGATCAAGTTTAACCATACGAGAAAAATTATCTGTCAAGAATAAAGGATATATTCTCCATGTCCAAGCTGTACATGAAATCAAAAAATATGACCAGGTAACAAACTAATTTCAAAAGTTTATGACTGAGTGGAACATGAAACTTTTCTTTATCTGTTAATATAATCCTCTGTAGGTAGGGAGATTCATCAATTATATTCATAGAAAATAAAATCATTTCAATAGAGGATGTAACTGATAAAATAATACCTGCCCATGTGGGAATAGAAGTGGTCCATCGGTACGCATAATCTTATCTGCTTCCATCCTAGCAGTTTCAAGTGAACCCTGTACTTCAGACGAAAATAAACTTAGCTGGTAGATGATTCCAGAGATCAGAACAATACGAACTGAACTATTTCCCATATATGAGGTAATTAAGAACTCCATAACGAATTACCATATTAATTCATTATAAAGAAAATGATGAATCACAGTTCATAATGCATTGATGCATGTCCAAAATGTTCTTTTTTATGAAGCGCATGTCCAAAATGTTACCAGCTACTTATGAGGGAAGTCTATCCTTCTTGTCGGAAGTTGAATACACATAAATGTTTCGGACAAATAAATTGCAGTTCAAAAGAAAGATTAGCTGGTCGGTAGCTCAATGTACAGATAGAGATGTGAAATTCAAAGAATAAATTGAATTACTAATAATCACTGAATCTCCAAGATGCCACCAACTTAGATATGTCCAAAAGAATATTGATGATAATCTATCAAGAAGATGCATTAACCTAGATTATCTAAGGAAGAATTAAGAAATAATAGGTATGGGAGGATTGAAATAAGCATTTGTTCCATTTGACGGAGAACTGGAGATTTTCAATATTGCATATAGTTTCCCATGGTTTGGGTGGTTTAACTGCAAAGCTACTAGCTATTGAACAACATTGGATGAAATTCAATTGTTAGAAGCCAGAATTTACAAGGAGCCGAAATAGTCAAAGAACATTTTATTTGATATGAAGAAAATTGTATGGCAAGGGGAATAACAGTTTTTTTATATGTCAACCTACATCTACCCCACCACTAACCCCCTCCCAGGAGTCGATTATTGGCCCTTTTCCTCCATTTGCTTCCTTGGTGACTTGAATGCTAAAACTCAAGGTTGGAGGCAGGGGGAACTTTTCACTTGAACTTTCTTATCGTGTCCAAAGGAAATAACAATTACCTTCAGTGCCACAAGCTGGTCGTCATCTTTAGCTCCACAGAACTCCTAAAGTTTCAAGAGTTATAGTCAATAATTGCAATGAAGGAATCAAACAGCACAAGGAGTCGAAATAATTACCAACTAAAAGGAAGATATCAATAGGCAACAAAGCAATTATTACTCAAAGGGGAAAGTGTAACAGATCAACAGAAAATGACCTCTAAATCACTGATATAACCTTCAAGTGCACGATATGGAGAATAAACAATAAGATCAAATCCTAGACTCTGCAAAAGAGAGGTTAGAGAAAAGTTTATTAAAGCGAGATCTAAAGGAAAAGATAGAAGGAAATGACCTTTAGACCAAATTCATGCCTGGAAAACCAGCATCTCATTATTGAGGATTACGTGATGATCCTGTCCGATCCCCTTACCAAGCTCCTCAGCTGATACGTGATTTTCCTCTGCCTTGCAAACTGCATATATGCAGGTTAACCTATGAAAAGGAAAAAGGGGGGGAGAGGCTAGTAAGAGTTGTCTCTGTCAAGTATCAACTACTTTATGCATCATTATATGTGGATTCCTGGAAACTGTTTTTGTTTGTAGGATGCACTTCAACTTAAATTTGGCAAAAGTAACTATTGTCCAAATGACAACCAAACATTGCATAAAGATAGGGGGAGACCAGTAAGATCTTCTTACATTGGGAGTTGGGGGGAGCACAGAGAAGATAGATAAGACGCTTACATAATGTCTTTGGGGTGATGTTCCATCACGGACCACTGCAGATAAAACCTCTTAAAATAAATGAGAGCCGTTGCCTGCAAACAACCATGAGAACTGTTTAACCTTCTAGTCAATTCATTATAGTAGCAGATTCACTAATCAAAACTTTATACCTGAATCTTACGTGGGAACTTAAAGGCATCACAGACGTCTTGAATTTTGAACTCGTAGAAAGCCCTTAGAAGTTGTTCTTCTTCAACCTTGAGTGGTTTCGGACACTTTTCAGCTAACATGCCAACAAAAATAGCAACCAAAAGAATGATAAGAATTATGACTATCTTCCAAGATTAAAGGGAGGTAAAACCTAAGTTGTTCGGACTCTCCAAAATAGTTGCCGCACCCGTGTCGGATCTTCCAAAAATGCATTATTTTTGGAGAATCCGACACGTATCCGTAGACATTTTTGAAGAGTCCCGAGTAATAGGGTAAAACAGAAACTTTATTGTTTCTCTAGTTTTACTTTGATCTGAATAGATACAAGCTTACCACTATCTTTTGTGTCATTTTGGCTTTCAGCATACAAGAAGGACCCATCAATATCAACTTCCATTCGCGTTGTTCCATACTTCACAATAGAATTAGCAATCAGTATTGAGAAAGCTAACATAATTGTTTGAAGAAAACATAAAGCATACATGTAGAACTTCATACACATTTGCAGTTAAAAATAAATTCTACTAACAGCAGAAGGTCAAATAACACATTAATATTGCCTTCAGCAAAACAAAATCTAATTAAGAAAGAAACATATCCACAAGCACACAGAAAATGAAAAATTAAAAATTAAAAAAATGGAACTAGCATACCTTTTCTAGTGCTTGTTTGGCTCTTTGATTAGCAACTTTATACTTATGTTTCTGTGAATATAGTAAAACATTCATAAACCCAAAAACGAAAAAAAAAAATCCAAGGACCAAGATTGAATATTGATGAAGTTGATGGGTGATTGTAACTCACAATATCTTGGGGAGTAAGAATCCACTTGATTCTATGAGTAGATGTCATGAAATCAGCCATGTCCTCACTACTCTTTCCAGTAAACTATGCGGCCCATCGTTTCATATTTACAACACCTTCAAACATATAACACATCAGTGGAACTTTGAAGCCAAAAAGTACATATTTTAGGGTGTATTTGGTAGGTAAAATGTTTTTTCAGAAAATAAGTAGATTTTTCACTTATATTTTATGACGGGTGAGTAAAAAAATGTTATGTCTAGAGTATTTATACGTAATTTAATAAAATATGATGGTGATGGGATAGGGCGGGAGTAATAGGGTGGAAGTGAGGGTTCTGAAAGTATATGTATGTCCTAGAGATAATCTGTATTATGACATAATATATTTTATACACATTCATTTTTATATTAATGATGATTAATATTATGATATTTGCATTTGTTGAATTATTAGTTGATTGTTTATAATATTCTATAAATGCATCCCTAGAGTTTACGTGTTTATTAATGATGTGAAAATTAATGTTATAACGTTACTCTTAAATTACCTCGATTAATGATCATCGAAATTGAGATATCGATGATATGTGATACGTCGACATGTGGTCTGCATCATATCCTTAGGTGATGTAGTATGTCTCACTTGCTACGAGTTATGTCAACTCGTGATGGACACATGGATAATTGTTGAAGTATTAATATACTCTGCTGATAAACTATTTGTTATATGTCTATAATGTCATCGGCATGTGGGAGATAGAAGTCCTTAGACTTGAGGTCAATATCACATTGTTTACGGAGCAATGTACTTTGATCATGTCCTAAGCTCAAATGTCTTATATGTTGAGACGCGGCTTGTTTTGGGTGCGTTACGAAGTAGATTAAAGGTGGTATGTGAACCAAGATTAGAATTTATTCCTTGAATTTATATTCAAGTGAACACTCAGATACTCATATGGTATTAAGTTGACTAAGTCATTGGTCAATGCAATGGACATGTCCGTGATATGGTTGTTAGGCGTATTTTGTATACGCCTTTTGAGTCATTTTTAGTTGGTATTTTAGTCGTTTTTATTGTGTTTAGTATAGTAGTAGGTTTATTTTTCTTTCTTTTGAGTCACAGCGGTGCAAAAAGTCAAAAAGGAACGAGAAATGGGCAGAAAAGATGCTCCTGAGGCGAAAAGGACGAAAGTTGGCAACTCAGAGCGAAGAGTAGCATCGCGCGCCACTACGCAGAATCGGTGCCATTTGTCCGAGAAGTCGCAGAGTTTCAGACCGCGCCAAGCGGATGCAGAATCAGCGGCCGACACTCGAAATTTCGCTCAAGGCAAATTGGCTAAGGACAGATTGGTCCATAGGGCACAAAAAATAGAGGATATTTAAGCCCTAGAAATTAATGCTATGAAGGAGATTGATCATTCTACAACACAACACAACACAACACAACACAACACAACACAAGGCGGATTTAGAGCTACAATTGGAGACGTTCTACGTAATTTTCTTTCTTTTATTTTTTAATTCAGTTTATGTATGAATTTTGTGTTAGTTCTTAGCGTGACTATGACTAGGAGCTAAACACTTTAATAGAGTTTTCCTTATGAATCACTTGAAACTTCTATTCATGAATTAATGCAGTAGTTTGATTTCTTCTTCATTTGATTAAAATTTAGTAAATAATTGGTATGAATGCTTGATAATTAATTGATCACTAATTATCATAATATATATGATTTCGAATCGAGAACCGAGAGGAGAGATTCGAATATGCTGTAATTGACTAGACATATGTTAAAATCGCGGACGACAGTACCCCGATACTTGTGTAGCATTATAGGTTAATGTTCTTAATACTCATATGTGGTAAATTATATCATAGAAATATAGAAGAGTTCTGCACTGGGGTTGAGTGATTATATGTCCTAATCGTAATATAAGACAGTTTAGTTAACTGTTATCTTAACGTAGAAGAAGAAGTCATTGTAGTTGCATTAAGGATTGAATAAAGTGGATAGTCGAAGATTTTGGAAGCCCTAATTCATTCATAACTGATTACAACTTAAATAGTTCAGTAATTCTTGCAATTATTCTAGTAGTTAAACAAAACCCCAATTTAAACATCGATTGCCAAATAGATAACATAAAATAAATGAACGGTACTTAGAAACCAGTCTCTGAGGACGATATTCGGTCTTATCATACTATATTACTTGTCAACGATGCGTGCGCATTCAAAATATCGCTAACAATGGTCCTGTTGTCAACTAATATAGATGAGTCATAATGATCAAGCCATTTGGATAGACACTTGACAGATCCTAAGCTTGATTGAGTATGTCGTGAATGAAAAGATTTTATCTTGCCACATAGAGGTTCAATTCACATGTTTTGTGTAGCTAAACTTTACATATTGGGTTCGTCTTCCGGCACAGTCTAGGAGTTCCGTGAAGATCCTAATGTAATTAGTGACGATATGTAAAGACATGAAGGGTAACACTAAGTCAAATGTTCCGTCGATTGAAAGATGTAATTAGAAGGAGATTAAATATATGTTCGGTTGATGACCGGGACATTAGAAATGAGAACAAGGCTGAAAATGGGGCGGATGCGATCACGAACGCTGCGTGTAAACACCGCAGTGCCACTTACTTGGGTCGATGCAGAGGCCTTTTCGGCAATCAATTTTAGCAAATCTGGGTTATGCTGGGTCTAGCCCATGGAAACCCTAATGACTCTATTCTTAATTATAAATAGAGGTTTTCCCCTCCCATTTTAACACACCAAAGCGAGAGACTTAATCTCTTCTAAAGCTCTGTCGGAATCTCCAACATTATAGACTTAGCAATTACATCATAGTTTTCAGAAACTTGCAAATCGAGGGACGTTTGCGTGTGCATCCTCGGACTACACAAAGCCTCAGATTAAGCGGATTGTTATCTCCAAAATGTAAGTCTTGTATCGAAATATTACATTTACTTTGTGTTTATTTTACATTACATATCATACTACAGTTTGATCGCCTATGTCGGGTTTGAAACATAAATTTTTAAATTCCGCTGCGTGTACGAACCC
This sequence comes from Przewalskia tangutica, assembly GCA_029844215.1. Taxonomy (NCBI): domain Eukaryota; kingdom Viridiplantae; phylum Streptophyta; class Magnoliopsida; order Solanales; family Solanaceae; genus Przewalskia; species Przewalskia tangutica. The sequence goes on along the minus strand of CM056731.1, from coordinate 16,929,567 downwards.
GACGTAAACACCTACATATTCGAGGGTGGGATGGTCGAGGCGTAAGTTGGGTCTTTGTGTGGGTGGGTGGCTGGGGAGGAAATAACAAATTTGGAAGGTAAATTATTTTTCTTATTTTTAAATAATTTATTTTCTAGAAAAAATATTTCGACTAATTAAATATAACAAAATTGAAAATTATTTGCTGGAAAATCCTATATACCAAACACACCTTAGTCTAATGAGAATTATCTTTAACTGATGAAATTGATATATCTCTGTTTGCGGATGCAGCTTTTGAGTAGCTTGTACATCTGAGCCCAATATTTACCTAATTGATAAATTTATTAACCTAAAATAGTTTTCCCTTAAATGAGACATTTAATTATAATAAGATTAACAGAAAAAATAGAAAGAAAGGTCAAAAAGGAGAAAAATATAAATAGTGTTATGAAATAATAAAATTAGAACAAGTATATTATGGAGAAAGAGAGAAGAGGGGAGAATAATGTATTTATTTTGAGGGATGTAAATACAGTAAATGGAACATCTTCGCAGGTATTAACCCAATTAAAGGCTCACTTTTACGAATTAGAACAGAACCCCAAAATGTTTGAAACTGTCCTGTAAATATATATTTCCATCATTAAAAAGTTTTCTTCTTTATACAAAGCGTGATTAAAAGTAAATTTTCATTTTTTCATTTATAATAATTTTTATTTAATAAAATATTGTTGTAGATGTATAACAATAAGTGCTATAATAACTAAAAAAACTCGAAATCAATGTTGATATAAAAAGATTTAACCGTACATATATTTTTGATCAAATAATTCAAATATCTACTAAGGTGGTGTTTGACCAAGCTTCTGAAAGTGTTTTTATTTCTCAAAAATACTTCTTTGGCTAAACACCCTCTTTCCAGAAGCCAAAAAGTGTTTCTAGATGGGAATAGAAGCAGAAACACCAATTTGGTGCTTCTGGAGAAGCCCTTTTTGCTCATTCATTGAATTTTTTTGGACCAATTTACCATTTTTTTCCACAAAATTCCTTTTAATCTCATATAATATCCCCATATAAAATAAAAATTTGGGAATAGGGATAGGGAGTAGGGCGGGGGTAAGAAAAAAATTCATTTTTTTTTTTATAAAAGTAACAAAAAATATGAAATAAAAATTTGAAGACGGGTAGGGCAATGGGGTGGGGTGGGCAGGGTAGGGCGGGGTAAAAAAACAATTCATTTTTTAATAAAAGTAACAAAAAATCTGAAATAGAAATTTGAGGACGGGTAGGGCAATGGGGTGGGGGTAGGGCGGCGGTAAGGAAAAAAAATCATATTTTTTAATATTTTTTATTTATAAAAGTAACAAAAATATGAAATAAAAATTTGAGGATGGGTAGGCAATGGGTGGGGTGGGGTAGGGCGGGGGTAAGAAAAAAATCATATTTTTTAATTTTTTTTTTATAAAAGTAACAAAAAATATGAAATAGAAATTTGAGGATGTGGTAGAGCAATAGGGTGGAGGTGGGGGTAGGGCGGGGGTAAGAAAAAATTCATATATATATATATATATTTTTTTTATAAAAGTAACAAAAAATATGAAATAAAAATTTGAGGATGGGGTAGAGCAATGTGGTGGGGGATAAGGGTAGGCGGGGGTAAGAAAAAAATTCATATTTTCAATCATTTTTTAGAAAAGTAACAAAAAATATGAAATAGAAATTTGAGGATGGAGTTGGGGTAGGGCGCGGGGGGGGGGGGGGGGTAATTGGAAGAAAAAAAAACAAATTTTTTATAAAAGTAAAAACAATATGACATAGAAATTTGAGGATGGGGTGGGATAGGTGTGGGTAAGGCGGGGTAGGTTTGGACATATTTGAGTCATTGACTATCATATTGTCGTTACATTTCTTATGTACAATATAATATTATTTTTTAATTAAATGTTGCAATTAAATATATATTTTTAATTAAATTGTAAAGGTATACTAATTTTTAGAAACATATGATAGAAACGAATATTTTAAATAGTTTTAAATCTATTAAAAAGAATATTCTAGTAAATTTGCATAAATGTTGGCCAAACAGAAGCATTCGCTTTCGAAGACTTATAATTATAGGCCAAACATGCTAACGGACTCTCCAGAAACAATTTATGCAGAACTATTTTTGAAAAACAGAAACACCTTTCGAGAAACTTGACCAAACAGACCCTAAATAATTCTATCGCGCCACTATAAATGATTCACCAACCAAATGAGTTGTGAGAGTAACAAAAATAAAAATAAAATAAAACAGATTCGTAGAACTAGAAAGAGCGGTTTGGTGATTCCCCTATTTGAATCGGGTTCATTCCTATAAATTAACAAACAAACCGGGCTCACAACTCAAAAAGTACTGAACCTTTCAACAAATTTTGCCTTCAGCCCTATCTCTTGGACTCCAACCATACGGACCCAATTTTTGAAATTAACTCCTAATTTCCCTCTCATTACTGTTTCTTGAATTCTTGATTTCCAATTTTTAGATCACTCATTCATAGACATTGTAGGACTTTAGTGAATATGTTGTTGTTAGATCGCTTCATTTGTTTATTATTTCTTTTCTGCAAAATTAACGTTTAGGGTCTTATTTGGAGAGGAGAAAATAAAGTGAAGTTTGCTGTTCCAAATGCTCTGAGGTCTGTTCCAGAATCAGGTTTGTCTTATCTTCTACAAGTTTCATGCTCTGAGGTCTTGCCTATTGTACACGGAATTCACGGAATTGTTTGAAAATATAGACAAGGGGAAAGAAGGAAATAAGAGAGAATACAAGGGAGATTGAGAGAGAAGAGAGTTTCGATTCATTCCATTGTCCATTAAATCCTTAAAAAATGAAATATAAAGTGGCAGAACTGAAGATTTTGCAAGGAACTGAGTCGGAACCAGGCATTGGTAAAATCTTACAACAAAAGGGCTATTAGCTTGAGTCTCCGATGTTTAAGCACCATTTCCAGGTGATGCAAGTTATCACTAGTCTTGAGTCATGTTTTACTGGCCTTCTGTTGTGCTTTCAGTCATCGTTATCATGTTCGACCCCCTAGTTCTCTATTTTGCATTTTAGCCTTTTTATTTTTATACTTACTTTCCCTTATTTAATTTCTTGTCAGTCTTGGGATGAGTTCTACAAATATGGTTGGCTTGTGTAATAACAATCTTGGAGGTGGGGAGATAAAGACTGTTAAGTTGGAACAAGGATTGGTTGAAAGTTCAATACCCCAAAGGGAATACTGTGAAGCTGATTCCTTGCCATATAAAAAATCCTCAAGCAGTTGTGGGAGGCAAGATTCTGCAGCTACTGAGCAGAGTGGCACCACTGTCTTGGATCAAGATCAGTCTCCGATAGATGATTCAAGCCTTTGTTCTACATCACAAATATGTTCAGCACCCCTATCTCGCCAGTTCTGGAAAGCTGGAAATTATGAAGAGGGGCTTGCTACTAAGTCCACCCTTAAAAGTATTATGCTTTGAAGTATCGATTTTTTCCTTTTTAATTTATTCTTAGCAAATGATCCTTTCTCAACTATGTTGTATGGGGCAGAGCGTTGGCTAGACTTCACACATACAAAAGATGAGAGTTGCGGAGATGAGGATGCTGAGATAGATGTGTGGGCATACAAGGAGAGTTAGGATTAGGAATGATGATATCCGGGATAAAGTGGGAGTGGCCTCAGTGGAGGATAAGATGCGGGAAGCAAGGTTGAGATGGTTCGGGCATGTGCAGAGGAGAGACACAGATGTCCCAGTGCGGAAGTGTGAGAGGTTAGCTATGGACGAGTTCAGGAGGGGTAGAGTAGGCCAAAGAAGTATTGGGGAGATGTGATTAGACGGGATATGATGCAGGTGCAACTTACTGAGAATATGACCTTAGATAGGGGGTTGTGGAGGACACGGATTAGGGTAGTAGGTAGTCGAGCGTAGTCCTCTTTACGTTTACAAAATGATAGTGTTGTGTTATTATTGTAGGTTCGATTTGTCTGTCACACTTATAGGCGCATTATTGCTCTTTAGTACTCTGTAGTTTGATTCCTGCTGCTATGTGTTCTTTAGTGTAATTTATTTATCTTATTTAGTTGTGTTAGCTCGCTCGTTAGCTACCGCTCCTATCATAGAATGCGCTACCATTGCGCATTTGATTTTTACTATCTGCATGTCCACATTGCTTTAATTTCTCGTCTGAGTCTGACCGTTTCTCATACTTTGTTTTGCTTTGCCTGATTATGCTTTGTCTTGAGCCGAGCGTCTCCCGAAAACAACCGCTCTACCTACCAAGGTGGAGGTGAGGTCTGTGTACATTTTACCCTCCACAGACCCCACATTGTGCGATTTCACTGGGTATGTTGTTGTTGTAAATGATCCTTTCTCAATCTTTTAAGCAAATGATTATTATGTTCAATTGGGTATAAGACCATATGAAGATTATATGTAATTGCTGGTTGATTACAATTAGTTGATTAACCATGCATAATCCATGCCTGCTGAGTGAGTTATTTTGAGTAGTTGGTCAATCTATTTCATGATTTTTCTTACACTTCAATATTGCCTTATAGCCTAATCCTTTGTCTGTAATTCAAGTATGTGATTTGCATCTAAGGTTGTTATTATCTTTTTTGTGGCATTACAGAAGGCTCCAGTTTCCTGCACATTCACCCCAAGTTCCTTCACTCAAACGCCACTTCCCATAAATGGGCATTTGGTGGTATGTGCAATTGCTGGTTGATTTTTCATTTATGGTCATAGGATTACATGTATTACAAATGCCAATACCGGAGTATTAACTTAGTTATTATTTGTCTATGGTGTCTAAAGCCTTGGCAGAGCTTCTTGACAATGCTGTTGATGAGGTAAGCCTCTTTTCAAGCTTATTCGTTTTTTTTGTAGCACAAGCTGTCTTCCACTTTTGGTGGGCTATTGGGGCACATGATTATCATAAGTGGCAGCTGAAACTTTCCAAAAAATGGAATACATGGAGAGAAGGTTGTTCACTTTGAATAATGACGGTATCTGGAATACATGAAAAGAAAGAAAAAGTTAAAAGCATGCTGAAGAAGCAGTAGTCCATAAAAGTAGGGTAACAATAGATAGATATCAAGGAGAAGGAAAATAGTAGAGGTAGCTGGAGAAATAGAGGTGGCAAGGAGTCTGCCCTACCAAGAGGACTTAATTAGTCGATACTCTTATAAATTTATACTCTGGTGAAATGAAGCTCTATAGTACTCATATAGCAGGATCTATTAGGCATAACAGGGTAATGTCAAAAGCAGGCTTTGAGTTCTTTAAATGCCGGAAACATCTGAGAATGCTGCAAAGTATGAGCATGTCATGAAGTACACATCCAGAGACTCAATATGTTACTCATTGGCCGGTACCACCAGCCGGAAGCGGAAGCTATTTGCGTCTCTACCAAGATCGCAAAGGCTCTTATACCATGTGGTATAGAAAAACTTATTGTCTTAATGAACAATGTTCAAAAAGTGCTTCTAATGTAGAAGTCTTCAGCCATGTATAATATAGTAGGTAATCCTTATTCTGCTAAAGTAAGTAAATGCTTAGCTGGCCTGAATAGTAAAATTATAATGAGTAGTACATTGGATGAGACTCTATGTGACATATTCTTGGCATCTGGATGCGTACTTCATGACGTGGTTATGTATATGTTCAAAATTTTGCGCTAAGAGTCCTGAATAAAGTTTATTCTGGGATCCCCTGATGGTAATGTGCCTTATAAGGTATCAACAATGTTGAGATACTGTAATCCTTTTGTCCAAACCGTCATGCTAATGTTTTCCTTTCTATGTTGCACTCTTGTTTCTTCCACTGTTTAGATACAAAATGGAGCCACCTTTGTTATTGTAGATAGAACCCCAAATCCAAGGAACGGAAGGTCAGATTTATTGGTTCAAGGTATTCCATTTCTTTCTTGTTTGTGAATAGCAACTGATACTGATGCTTTGGTTGGTCTGGTTGTGGTTGAAGAAAATGGTTAGAGTTTGAGATTGTAAATATTTCTTATCTTTGTTCCAGATGATGGCGGTGGAATGGACCCAGAAGCCATACGTCGTTGTATGAGCTTTGGGTTTTCGGATAAGAAGTCAGCTTCAACTATTGGACAGTGTATGCATGTTAATAATCATGGTGTCCTTTCTATGTCATGTCTTGTTAATTCCTAACTTTCAGCATTTTAGATGGAAATGGTTTTAAGACCAGTTCAATGAGACTTGGGGCAGATGTTATTGTCTTTAGCCGCTCCACAAAGAACAGGTACAGTAGTATCTTGCACGTGCTGTTTTATCTTTTCCTTGTTCTCCCTTTCTTTTTTATTAGCTCTTTTCATTTTTCACTGATAAAAAATACTGTAAAGTCTTTTAGCAATTGTAATGAGTCTTTTATGATTTCTTTGACTTGTATTTTGTGAGACTCTCACAACTTGTTTGTGACTGAGACAACAACAACGACAACAAGAAGGTAAGGGTAAGGTCCGCGTACACTCTACCCTCCCCAGACCCCACTTTGTGGGATTTCAATGGGTATGTTGTTGTTGTTGCATTATCTCTACATGGTTATGACTGCTTATTGGTGATAGTGGAAAATCGGTGTTATCATGCTGGTCCAAACATGATGGTATGTAAATCTCCTCGTGTACATCTTTGTTTGTTCTGTATAGTATTGACATGCCAAACTCAAGAAAATCTCCTATAGAAGTTCCTCTGCGGTAGGTATGTTGTGCAGGAGCAATGAAGATTTTATTCTGGCGGAGTTCTAAGGTGAGTTCCCTCTCCCAAAAGCTGGATAGTTGAAGGGAAGAGAAACATTCCACAGATTAAGATTGGTTATATTTATATATATACCAACAACATACCCAGTGGAATTCCACATAGTGGGGTCTAGGGAGGGTAGAGTATATGCTGACCTTACCTCTACCTTAGGAGGTAGAGAGGTTGTTTCCGGTATACACACATATGTATATATACGGGAGTGACGGAGCTTGAGTAGATAAGCTCATTTTTAGAATTGCCAAAGTGGCTGTTATTGTAGAAAACAGCTTGCCGCGTTTAAATATTTATTCTGATGAAAGCCATAGACTAAAACATGCTTTGCAGACGTCCTTATGTCAACAATGTATATACTTTTGGGCATTGTTAGCTCCGTATTTTTTGCTTACGAGCGCAACGTCATATCAGAGATGCTGCTCATATTGACTGGGGATCAATTCCTTTGTATTTTTCATGCATCCTCTAGATGAAAAAAGGGCAGCCCGGTGCACTAAGATCCCGCTATGCGCGGGCTCCGGGGAAGGGCCGGACCACAAGGGTTTGTTGTACGCAGCCTTACCTTGCATTTTTGAGGCTGTTTCCACGGCTTGAACCCATGACCTCCTGGGGTTCCCAATGCTTCTCCACACTCAACGAGATGCGCCAACCTCGGGATGCTTTACTCCTAACCCCACAAGGTTCAGGGAAAGCCCCCTTCTTTTATGTGTAAGAGACGGAATGGAAAAGGGCATGTGATCTTTGATGAATTCTCATTTCCATTTGCTACTTTTCCTCTTCCCAACAACTTTACCAGTTACTCCAAAGCTCCCCTTCAAATTCAAGTTCTTAAGAGAGGGGCATTTCGAGAATTGAACTCAGGACCTCTTGCTGATAATAAAATCCTTAAACGTAAATAAAACTGCTAGCCAAAGTCCTGCCCAAGAGACCGTCACATGATCTTGCAGATCTATTTGTTATCTTTCCAGGTTATCAATTTTGATCTTTGCTTACTAATTGGAGTATCCTAAGGAGAACTTCAGATTTTTCTAAATATAATTTGAGGGGCTTGATTTCCACTTTGAGGAGCATGTGCAATTAAGGTTGAACAGAGAAATGTTCATTTTTTGACCTACTTGATTATACTTCTAAAGATTCACAATTTAGACACTGAGTGAGCATTTCTGTGAACCTCCCATTGACAATAATTTTTTGTCTGTAGAAAAGCTAACTATTTCTTGTCACATATCGCCTTCCTCGAACCTTTTTCCTTTAAGCTGCTCTAGTATATCCTGTTATAACAGAGTTATCTACAGAATGATCTGCAATCTGTCTGATGCATATAGCTTCAGGGAGGGTATTGCCTTGAAATCTGTAGGCCTACCCCAACAACTCCCCCTCCCCCTGAACAAAAAAGAAGTAAAACACAATTTAAGTTGACGGTATGGAAGCTTTATTTCTTTTGTGATATCAATTGCTCACCCAGGCTACTGGTCTATGCTCAGGGTAACCCCTTCTAATTCCGTGTTGCTATTGTCACCAGGAAATTGACACAAAGCATTGGGCTTCTATCTCAGACATTTCTGACTCGAGCAGGCCTTGATAGAATAGTGGTTCCTTTGGTAAGCTTTTTCCCCTTTCTCCGTCTAAGCGTGCATTTGGGTCTAAATAGTCTTCAATAGCTCAAACCTTTATATGGTTGTTTCCCTATCACTCTTTAACCTTTTCAACAATATGTTGTTCCTCTTTTACTAATATGATACAAAAGTCAAACGATGTATCAGAGTCCTTCTATTTCATCTAAAATCAGATGGATATGTGCTTTTTCCAATTAAAACAGTATTGCTTCTACTGTGTTTTAATATGTAAAGTTATTAGCATATATTTTAAATTGTGCCTTTTCTCCATATACTTTAGTTGGTTTTCATAATTTGCTTCTCGTGATATATTGGTGTCATCAGGTGCTGTATTAATTAGTAAGACATATGTGGACTTCCCCGGACCTCGCACATAGCGGGAGCTTAGTGCACCGGGCTGCCCTTTTTTTACGAGACATCTTTATCTTTGGACTCCAGAATTTGTTATGCATGTCTTATTATTACATAGCTCCTTCTGTTTCCCTGAAAGAAAAAGGAAAGAGGGCAAAATAAGATAGTTACTGCTGGTTACTTTCTTGCTTTTTCTTTCTACTTCCAACCTTCATGATCCTTTTATTTAAAAGTATTCGTTCTGGTCATGCAGCTTGACTTTGAGTTCAGTGCAGCAGCTAAAAAATGGAATCAGTTACATGGAGAACAACATTTTAGGAATAACCTCTCGTTGTTGTTGCGCTGGTCTCCATTTGCAACAGAGGCAGAGCTTCTTAAGCAAGTAAGTTTTTGCGGTCTTCAAGGTTGTTGCCTTCTTCTGTCAGTTTCTTTGTACTTTTTATAGCACCTTCCTTGGCTTTCTTCATTTATGTGAGTTCTGCTCCTCGCATATTGGTGGAGGAAAATCAAATCAAACAAAAGAAAGAAAGTGAAACAATTATAGATAAAACTTGCTTCTTTTGTCATTCTTTAATATGCTGTCAACCTACAAATCACTCTGTGGTGATGATCTATGTTAGACTCATCTGCCAAATTTTCCTTGTTAGTCCTTGGTTGTATCAGCTTTATTCAGCTTTTAGTTTCCATAATTGGAAGTATACCTGAGTATTTACCTGTACCTGAAAAATATTCCCAGAGATATAATAAAGTCATTAACTTTTTCTGATAAGGTTGAATTTATAGAAGATATAGACAACACTAGGTAGTGCGTCAAAAAACACGGACTGTGCAAGTCTTCGAACATTTCTAACTAGGAATGTTCGTCTGTTTGCATTAAGGTTAGCAAAAATCTTAATGCTAACTAGGAACATTTCTGATAAAGCTAGCAAAAGTCACATCTTTGCTTCAGGTTATATATATTCGTCTGTTTGCATTAAAAAAATTATGGTGTGTTTCTCTGTCCAAATTGTCCACCAAATAACAAATGGTTATTATAGTATTCCAAATCTTGTGTGCCAAATTGTCCATTCTGGAATGTCTGCATAGCAGGAAGAGTGTTGAGCTCTGCAATAAAGGCATTGAATTTTGTTTCTAACTTGTCTTCATATTGTTATTTATGAATGCTAATGCTGCTTTCAAGTTAAATATTCCAATCTTTTGGTTATCGGGAAAAAAGGAATGCTAATGTTGCTTTGTCTACTGGTATTCTGATCTATCAGTTGTTCTGATGAGCAGGCATGCTTCCGGTATTACTTTGATAGATATATAGCATTTGGAACTTCTTTACACACCCCTTTTAGCCACCTGAATGAAGTAATGACGAAAACAATGTCCTTATTTGCCCAAGTACAAGTATGTTTTCCTCTATAGAAAAGACCTTGTGTCACAACCCAATTTAGGGCCGTGACCCGTGCTAAGGGGTAGGATCCCAAAGCAGGCTTTAACGGGAAATTACAAAAAGTCTTGCAGAGTTTTCCCTATATCCAGAGCTATCCAAAAAAATCCCAGTCAGCTAAATCATACAACATCTCAACCAAACATATGTTACCACCATAATCGATCATCCAATTTCAACACCACCATCAAATTATGACAAACTAATATAGCACAATTGTAATCATTGAGTCTTACACGAACCAAAGTACTAATGGAACTGGACTGACCAAATTGACTAACAGAGTGACAGTTTTAAAGAAAGTACGATAAGAAATAAATACTCTTTGCCCATGCAAACCAATGCGGGGATCACCAGAAACTGTCAACTCTTGAGCTCTATCTAGTTCAATCCTCATCTGTGCCAACTGCTGTCTGTGAAAAAAACATTAGCGGGGAGTGAGCTGCTAGCTCGGTGAGTAACAACGCTTAACCACAACTGTTTTTAATGGGAGACAAGTCAGTGAACATGCCAATGCACCTGTAATATTAAAAGAAGTATCATTAGAATGCCCTGTTTCATCTAAGGTAAATGGTAATCAAATCTGATAACAAATACATCATGTAACAGTATTCAAATAACAATAGGGTAATATCTTAACCCCATCATCACAATCACAAGATAAATTCTGTAGAACACGTTATCATGTCAAACACATACTTTGGGAGGTTTCCGAGAACGTACCATGTAATCAGCGTGATTCCCTACCTCGAGAGAAATCAGTGACGACATGCTAGTTCTACCTTTCACTAGCGAGGGCTGTAATGGTAATCCAAAAATACAAGTGCATCAGGTCTAATGAACCCCCCTTAGCTACGGGATCCGCCAAAATCTCCTACCAAATTAACTTTTTCTATAGAGGGTAAAATACTTGTATAAACATTTTCAAAATGGTACAGGGCATTTAAGTTCTTATCAAATCATGCTATATGTCAAATGACTGAATTCTCATGGGTTTATGCAATCTTGTAAGGAAAAAGTCTCATGGGTTTTCGACCACTATTTGCTTTTCTCTCTTTTATTTTGTCTTGGTGAAATGACTTATATGACCTTTGTTATTTAGAGTTATTACACCTATTTGTTTTTGAAATTGGTAACTGGAGTTATTACACCTTGTGTTGGGATTATTCCATACCTTAATTCCTTCCATAGCACTTCTATTTTCAAAATGATGCATGACGATGTGTGAATAGGTAAATTGACTCTTGCCTTTTCATGCATTAAATAATGGTGCAGATTCTTAAATCTAGCAAGTCTATGAGTGTCACAAGTGCAATGGTTTAAGTTGATTTTGGCTGGATTTTATAGTTGAAATTGTTAATTTTTTTGCCAAGTACTTGAAATTGTTTTTTAGACTAGTTAATTTTCATTTTCTAGCCGTTTTGTTTTTGTTATATCATGGTTGTCCGTTTAGCCTACGATTAGGTTTTGCTTGTATCATTTGAATTTTCCAGCATGCAGTCCTCCAACGTTGAGACTTAGCAGCAGGTTTTAGTGGCAGAAAGTTGTTAAATAACTTTCAATTCACACGGTTTTTACATAATACAGTACCTTCCAAAAAAATATCATGCAGTTTTGCGGACATATAAATTTAGCCACCAAACCTTGACTAGCACCTTCTGAAGTTGTCAAACCAAATATAGCTCTCAGCTTTGTTCCCTGGAAATTCCCTATTTTCCTGTTAAAGCTTGCTGTATTGCATTACAATCCTGTGAGGCTATTCCTATCCTTTTACCAATATCGACTTGGCTCCCTCCCTTATGTAATTTGCAGTTTGATGACATTGGTGATCACGGCACAAAGGTGATTGTCTACAATTTGTGGTTTAATGATGAAGGTAGAATGGAGCTCGACTTTGAGACCGATCCTGAGGTTTGGTTTGGATACCTATATGGGATTTCGGATTTCTGATTGTGTCATTTATAGCTTTATTTTATGTCTTCTTTTGCTATAACTGCAGGATATTCGCCTTTCGGGGGATGCAAATGATAAAGAGAAGATTGACTCTCGTATTAAAGCAAGCGACCAGCATCTTGCTAACCGTCTTCGTTACTCACTCCGTGTAAGTTATCTTCCTAGTAGTGTCCACTTGGTATTTCCATTTTTAAATCAAAGGATTACTGGTCATTATCGTCTTGGTGTTCCCATACTGAGCAGGCATATTTATCAGTGTTGTACTTGCGGATCCCAGACAACTTCTGTATTCTGTTACGTGGCCGGGTTGTTGAATTCCATAACATTGCGAAGGATCTCAAGTACCCTGAATTTATCATGTATAAGCCTCAAACTGTTGGATTCAAAGAGGTATGCACTAGATTTTGCCTTTAATATGAGTGGTATTTCTGGTGCAATAGATATTATAATATATCTACACACTCCATCCCTTTCACGTGGAAGAAGATGACATGTTATGAAGATTAAGAAGTTCTTTGTTTTGTATATAATATTGGTGGTAGAAGAAGTAAATGTCAATGTTCTAAAAAGCAAAGCGGTAATCAACAATAAAAAAAAGCAAAGTGGTAAAGTAATGCGAATCGAGGAGTTATTACTTCACGGGTGAAGCCATGCGTATTAGATAAGTGTCCACTTCAAACCGTGCACAAGGCGATTCAAAATAAAAGTGATGGTTCCTTGAATCTCAACCTTGAGAAGTTGGCTAATATTGGCATTATTGTATATTGGAATGAAATAAGTCATCTTAATTGCAATTTAATTATTACAGTAACTATTCCATAGATTGTGCGCCTTTGAAGAAGGTGCACTTCACTTTTCACTTTCGCTTAATGTCCCATGAACCTTGTTGCTTTTAAAGACACCGGTGAATATTACAAGTTTTTGAAAAGTTCGTTTGATCAGGAATACATTGTATGATGCTTTAAATTTGAATTGCTATATGAACTTTAACTTGTGAAATTTTATCAGGAGCAAAATATTATTCGAAGAGTGTCAAACATTTTTGGAATTTTGAAAGCCAGAAAGCGTGTTTTGAATATGTTGGGAGGGAGCACTTGTAACGCTTTTTCACATTGATTAGATGGATCTGCCTTTCATTTTTCTTGAATTGCAAGACCATCATATGCTTGCTTATAGTTTGACACTTTCTGCACAGTAGATATTAAAATTATGCTCATAGATTTTCTTCATAGGTACAACAACAACAACATACCCAGTGAAATCCCACAATGTGGGGATTTTCTTGATAGGTAATAAAGTTTTATTAACTAAAAGGGCCAAGCCCGTTTAAAGGGATGTACACAAGGTTGGCTTAAGTATCAACATTCCTATCTACAGTGCTTTACCTTTCTTGATAGTTATAGAGAGAGTAGCTTGATCTGGGGTTTAGAGGTCGAGACATTTAAGGAAATTCTGGAATTGTTCAAATGTTGAGTTACTAATTGTGAAGTCTTATATTCTAAGTGCTCCATACTGTAGCATGTGTATTTCCTTATTCTCAAAGTTGTCTCCAAACTGGATCAGATACATATAATGCTTGACCTTTGACCATTAAATTACTTTTGCTTCCCATAATTTTGCTAGTAACCTTTTAAGCTCCAACGTTTCCAGAACTTCTCTAAATGTTTTCTTTGTTTTGGTTGTTGCAGGGTTCAGCCATTACTACTATTGGCTTCCTAAAGGAAGCTCCAGTTGTGAATGTTCACGGGTTCAATGTCTACCACAAAAATCGTTTAATACTGGTGACTAGCTTCTCAAGTTGCTTTATATTTTTAAAAATTTGTGAATTTGAACTTCTGAGAAAAATAGTTTTGTTTGTACTTATCTCTAAATCTTGTAAGTAAGCTGGATAAGAGTCAAATAATTCCACATTTAGGAGACTGCTGAATCATGAGATAGTTTCCTTGTTAGGTAACATAACAGATGTACAATACAAAAAAGAAAGAGGAATATTTATGTCATATAAGGAGTTGAACATCTTCTCCATTGAACTACACACATCCACCTCCATTGATCTAATCTATGTGAGAAATCACAACTAAACTTCATTTTTCCTGGCTTCCTGAATGGGTTCTATGGTCACTTTTCTTAGTAGTGGTTCTTTTGATGGGAAACAATAGCACCATTGGTCAACCTGAAGGTGAATATTTGGAGGTGAAGGAGATATGTTTGCAGAAAGAGGTAGAATTGTAGACTAAAAAGGGTCTCAACTCTCAGTTTGTAACTTGTCTTATAGAACGTTAGAAAATGCAGGAAACCATTATGTGACGGTGACGGAGAGAGGAAAGCAGGTAGGGGTAGAATATTGGTAGGGCTAGCATCAACTTTAGGAGAGTTGCATGTTATTGAGAGTGAGAGGAGGTCAAAGAGGAGGAATATGAGCTCTAGATTTTTTTTATTGTGTGTTATAGAAATATTGTCAACATGGGGATGAGAGAGTAGGGAGAAAATACATGACAAATACACTTGGGGGATGTTTGGTTGCATTACTAAGATGTTATATTTCCTGCATAAAACTGTATATATATTCTACTCAAGAATTTCCATTTCTTTTCTTCTTCGGGTTTGTTCTTCACTTTACCTGCTCTATCCTGTAAGAATTGCTTTCTGGGCTAGCAATGAACAATCTACAATTTTAATGTATTATTCTTCTACAAACTGATTCAATAGACAGGCATTCTTTACGTACCTTTTCCTAACTCCTAAAGTCTTACATCTTCTTTATCCATCTCTTTGCAGCCGTTTTGGCATGTCGTGAGGTACTCTGACAGTAGAGGCAGAGGAGTTGTGGGTAAGAAGCCTATGAACCACTTTACATTATTTTACTGT
Source organism: Przewalskia tangutica (assembly GCA_029844215.1). NCBI lineage: Eukaryota > Viridiplantae > Streptophyta > Magnoliopsida > Solanales > Solanaceae > Przewalskia > Przewalskia tangutica. The sequence continues at coordinate 16,914,556 of CM056731.1, read as the reverse complement.
TCCTTATGCTTGTAAGCTTTTCCGCTTAACCCGGCTAGAGAGGTTATTTGTTGATTTCCTTCCCCTTCCAGGTGTTCTAGAAGCCAACTTTATTCAGCCAACTCATAATAAGCAGGACTTCGAGAAAACCCCTCTTTTTCATAAGCTTGAAGTACGCCTAAAGGAGATGACATGGGAATACTGGTAAGCAACTACTTGAACCAGGCCAGTGAATTGTTTCTGTGTTGATGGAGGTAACTTGCAAGCATTGAGGGGTTATATTTTTAGCTTGTCTGTATGGAATTAAGCAGCTTTTACTTGCAATTTCTATGTTTTTTGGGATTAGATGGGAAAGGCAGATATAAGTTCTTCATAATCAGCTACTTGTATATTTTCCTCACTTAATGCTCATCCTTTGACAGGGATTATCACTGCGGGCTCCTCGGTTACTTTCCAAAGAAAAAACTTCAGGGTCCGATAACTCCTCAGGCTTCATCTGAATCTAGACAACAATATGGGACATATAAACCTGTTGTCTTGGGTAATAACTTCTCCAGTCAGGGACCGATAACTCCTCAGGCTTCATCTGAATCTAGACAACATGGGACATATAAACCTGTTGTCTTGGGTAATAACTCCTCCAGTCAGGGACCGATAACTCCTCAGGCTTCATCTGAATCTAGACAACATGGGACATATAAACCTGTTGTATTGGGTAATAACTCCTCCAGTGCTGTTGGTTCAAACATTACAGTACGGGGAACTGTTACACCAGTCTTTCAAAATAACTCTAAACAAGGTAATGTGTCCATGAGAGAGCTATGTCTCACCTATATAATGGACATTTCTCTCTTAAATTGTGTGTTCGATCACTTTAGGTACCTTTGGGATACTAGATCCATTGTGCTTGGTATTTAACAACCTTGAAAATCAGAAAGGAGCTTTTCTTTTTCCTGTGTAGGTGGTTTAGCTTATTTTATTGATGCCTCTCTTTCGAGTTATGGTATCGAACTTTGCTGCTTCTAGCATACCTACTGTGATAGGGCATGACATGGCTGCTACAAGGGAATGTTTGTTTGGTTGGTCAAAGCCATAGTGTTTTGGATATTGCCAATTTTTTTTATAACTTACCAGCATTAATAGTGAAGCATTAATAGATTTCACTGACTAAGAAGAAGATATTGGACTGCATTAGTAGACTTATGAAAAGCCACATACTTTTTATCTTTGAACATTGGATTGCACTTGGTAATTGCAAACATCATGTACAAATGACCTAGTTTTCATGCTTAATGACCATATCCTCGCGCACAGATTTTGTGCTCTCCTTTTATGTTCTGTTGGAAGCTCATATTGATCCATCTTAGTAGAATGAAAAGAAAGAATTTCGAAGAAAAATCCCAATCATTTCCTTCACATTAATTCCTACTCGAGTTGTCCATCTCCCCTGAGCCCAATCAGTATTTCTGTGCAGCTAGGTATTTTGGATGTCCACTCGCCAAAGCTCTATACCATGCAATGTCTTTCTTTATTGTTAATGGTGATGTTTAGGCCAATTTACACGTCATGGATAAGGGGTGGGGGTGGGGAGAAGAGAGAGAAGAGGGAACGAGAGTGTGGATAGAGAAGATTATTTTGAAGATCGAACAATGTTGCGATAGTTTCTGAGCTTACACAAAATATCTTGCCAAAGAGACATGCCAATACTTCAAATTAGGGGCACACAAGGTGGAGAGACTTTATGGGACTTAAGATTTAGGAGCGACTTCAACGACTGGGAGGTGTCTGAGTTTCAAAGATTGCCGGCTCTACTCCATAAGTAAGCTACAACGGTAAATAATCTCGATTCTTTGAGGTGTGTTCTAGGGAAGAAAGCTACATTCTCCATCAAATCTTTTTATGAGAAACCATTGGTTAGGAAAGAGGAAGCTTTTCCTTGTAATGCAGTTTGGATACCAAATGTGCTGAGGAAAGTGTGTTTTTTCACGTGGTTAGCAACTAGAGGGGTGATCTTGACGACGGAAAATCTTAGTAAGCGGAATGTTGTATGTGTCGGTTGGTGTTATTTGTGCAAGGAGACGGGCGAAGACGTGGATCATCTTCTTCTACATTGTAGTTTCACTATGAGGCTATGATGGGATATGTTTAGATGGTTTGGTACTTCTTGGGCTATGCCAAAAACTTTGAAAAATTTGATCTTCAGTTGGAAGAGCGGCAGAAGGAGGAGAAGACGGAGGGCGTGGAATATGGTTACGCTCCCGTTAATGTGGGTGGTGTGGGAAGAGAGAAATATGAGAGCTTTTGAGAGGACAAAGTTTTCTCAATTAAGCAGTAGCCTTCGATTTCTTATTTTCTTTTGGTGCACCTATAGAGTTCCCAACTGTATAGAAAATTGGGTGCAGTTTGTAGAGAATCATCTCGCTGTGTAGATCTTTACTTTTGGTATACCCATTGTATACGGCCAGTTCTTTGGCGATGTTTATATATGAAAATACAGTTACCTGATTAAAAAAAGAGTTCTAGAGAGATAGGGGACTTTCTTTCTCTAGATTCTGTTTATAACTTTCCATCACGGAATAGATTCTCTTAATAACACAACTATTTCCAAGTTTCAAGATAGGTGTATTTGTCCTTGAGCCGAGGCTTATCAGAAACCTCTCTACCTCCCAAGGTAGGGTTAAGGTTTGCGTACACTCTACCCCCATACACCACTTGTGGGATTACACTGGGTATGTTGTTGTAGTAGTTGTAAGATAGGTGTATTTGGGATTTGAGTCATTAGGGACCTTTCTGGCAAATCCTTCTCTCCGGTAGTACGATCGTTAAGTCTTGGGCTTTTCCCCTCTGCCCTCATCTGGGAGGGGCGTGATAAAAAGTAGACATCTTGATTTGGTTCCTTGTCCATGAAAGACTAAGTACTACTACAGACTTCAGAATCTCATAAATCCTGATGGTAAGATGAATTTCAATGTTATATGGCTTGTATATATAGTTATGTTGCTCCTGTTTAGTGTTGAGGTTTTTTAGGCCCAACAATAGTGGAAAGATCCTGTGGTTAATGTCGAACATGCATTTTCTGGGGTTCCTTACCGCTGAAATATCTGTGCCACATAAGTTGGCTCTGTTGGAGATATTAGTGTTTGTGACAGTCTATTCTCTGCCCTTGCCCTCCAATTCTTCATGACTACTCAGTGAAGGTTTCAACATATGGTGTTTGTAGAGTTCCCCATTCACTAACTTTCATACCCCAACCACGGCTTGTAAATTCAGGGTCGCTTGCTTCATTTGCTGACTATCTTTCATACCCCAACTGTCACTTCAAATTTCAATGCTTTGGCTTCACTTCCTGCCATCGAGTTATCATAATGCCTTTATTAGTTATCAAAGTGAGATGATTGCATGTGCAATGGGTTCTGTAGGTTGTCAATGATTTAATTACACTACAAATACGTTAGTTATGATGCAGGAGTAGGAATTCCCCCACAAAGCTCATGCAATTTTGTATAGTTTCCTGCTTGGATATATGAATCACCATCTTTTACTTTTTGACATTAGATGAATCACCATCTTTTACTTTTTGAAATTAGAACACTGTATAGACTTTTTCAACCATTGACAATATTGGCTGCTTTGAACTCAGGAGCTTCAAAAAGGAAAGCAGTTGATCGTCCAATAGAACATGAAAACTTGAAACGGACAGCTGGTCTAGTAGTTGATTTAACTGGTGGTGGGCGTCAAGAAATTCTGGTATGTATTCTTCTGTATCCTCTCCTTCCACTAGTATTGATTTATGTAGTTGCATCCATAAAAACCATGGCATCACTATTCCTGGGTGTCTTGAAATTAGAAATCATGACTTTTGGATTTGGCTTGTGAAATTGTTTAGGCATATTACCACATCCCTGTTTCTCCGTCAGACCTAGTATTTGCTTTTGACAATTGATTGCATGTTGAATGTGTGTTATAGCTTGAAGAAGGTATAAATCTACATAGTATATCGATTGCATGTTATCTACAGAACAACAGACTTAATTAGCTGAAGTTCTTACTCTTGGATCTCAAGTTTAAGTAGCTTACAAAAAAATATATTTTGTGACTCACACAACTGAGACTAGTTGTGTGAGGCTTCTTTTGTCTCACGAAGAAGCGGACCCAAAAATGTAAGATTTGGGTCCACCAACTTGTGAGGCAAAAAGAAGCCACAGAAACTAGTCAGTTGTGTGAGACATATGATAAGGGTTTTCAAGGACTATGAATACCTATTGAAAAGGGACTATGGGTGAAGATGTTATTCTTTTTATGAATTGACTGAGTTCCTTTATCTTTGATGATGATGACATGCCAAAAGCTACATACTGCCAAAACCAACCAAGGCTTTGATCTAGTGATAAAAGTGCAGCGTGTGATGTGCATGTCATAGGCGTGAGACTTGTTGCATGCAATAGCTTGATATTTAAGTGGAGAAGGATAGAGGGACAATCACATTATCCACCGAGTTTCATACTGTGCCTGCCCCATTGGCTGAATTTTTAGGATAAAAAAGAAACTCACAATACTACCAGAAGAAAATACCTTGTACTACAGTTTCAAAAAAAAACTTGGTACTTTTGTGTTAGGAGTTTTTTTCTCGCGGGTGCATTGCTCATTGCTTGTGTTAATGTTTTCAACTACTTTCCTATTTGTACTAACAGAACCTAAATGACCTTGAATTCATAAATAATAAGTTACATGTTAATGTGGATTTTCTCCTCGATAATTTCTTCAAGATCTTATTATGGACCTTAATCGCTTATCTTGCATATAAGTTACTTTGCCTGCAGAACTAAGATTGATAACAAAGATGAGACATAGTGAACTGGGCATTTATAATGAATGTATTCTTGTGTTATTTCTTCTTCCTTTCAATAATTTTCTGTCTTTTGACCGTTAGACTCACACTTCAAGTGGCATACAAGATCAAGAGGCTGCCCACCTTATTCAAGAGAATGAAAAGCTCCGCGCACAGTAAGTATATTCTTCATTAATGAGTGTGTTATCTTCTCATAATACAATAACAACATTCCCATTGTAATCCTGCAAGTGAGGTCTGGGGAGGGTGATGTGTATGCGGGCGGACCTTACCCTTACCTTGTGAAGGTAGAGAATCTATTTCCAATAGATCCTCGTCTCAAGTAAAGCATATCAAAGTAGGTTTGAAAAGAAATACAGTAGTGAAGAAGCCATTTTGAAAACAATATATAAAATAACAATATCAACAAGTAGTACAATAACTGAAGCAACGAAGCAACATGTAATAATATAGTCGAAGAATAAGATAGTTGGAGAGCAATAATAATAATACGAATAATGTAACTAGACAACTCTCGACTACCTACTAAGCTTCTACCCTAATCCTCAGCCTTCATATCTTCCTATCTAGGATCATGTCCTCGGTAAGCTGCATGTGTTATGTCCTGTTTAATCACCTCTCCCCAATACTTTTTCGGCCTACCTCTACCTCTCCCAGACCTACCATAGACACCTCTCAGACCTCCTCATCTCATAACGTGATTTCCAAATTATGCTTTTTATCTTTTTTGAAAAAGGGCAGCCCGATGCACTAAGCTCCCGCTATGCGCGGGGTCCGGGAAAGGGCCGGAGCACAATTGTACGCAGCCTTACCCCACATTTCGCAAGAGGATGTTTCACAGCTTGAACCCATGACCTCCTTGTCACATGGCTTACTCCAAGGTTCCCCTTCAATGCTTTTTATCTTTTTAATAGAAGAAAAAGACAAAACATGTTATGTAGTCTGACAACTTTTCTTTTCTCCTATTTCTCTTCCTTCTGAGGGAGGGGGTAGTGCGTTTACGTAGAAATATAAATATATGTATATAGAAATAGGGATAATACATAAATTTCCGTTTCAATTTTGTCTGAATTATGAACTGCATACTTAAACTTTGCGCAGACCTATAAGCCTCATGTACTTGTCCATAGTGGAATTTACACCCTCATATGACAAAGAAAGTGTATGCTCCCACTGACGCTTGTGAAAAGTTGAAAAATAAAGACAAAAATCTGATGCTCCTCTTCATCAAGTGATTAATGGTCCCCCAGCTTCACTTCTTCACCCCCCATTCACTCACGCACACACAGAAAGCTTCTTTCAGAAAATATAATAATTAACACACTCAGTTTCATAAGGAAATTCCCGCTCACTCATGCACATTCCACAGATTTTCTCCATATTGCATAGGCACTCAACTATTTTCTCTAGCTCTTTCCCCCTGTTTTTTCCTGTCTTTGTAACCTTTATACTCCAAATTCTGTTCCAATAATTTTGACCTCTTTTTTTCCCCAAAATAAATTCCAATGAGAAATTCTCTTCTAGCAATTTTCACAGATAAGCAAAGATTGATAGAAGAGAAGGCCTTATGCAATGAGATGAGATTTGAACCCAGGATTTCTGCCAGCTCTGATAGATGTTGAATTGTGTGATCATTTTTTTTGAACATGTAACAACTTTGTATTATAGACCAGTACTTAGGTAGTACTGAAAAAACCTTTACAAAAAAAGAAAACTAAGAAGCTAAGAAAGTAAAATCCTAACAAGAGTCTAGAACTTCTAGGATTGCGTCTGCATCTACAGAGGGATTCTTTGTACACCAAAAACAAAATAGCAACATACAGTCTTGCTTGATCTTCTGTAGAGTGCTAGTTTTATCCTCAAAACATCTGGAGTTCCTTTCTTTCCAGATAGTCCACCATATGCACGCTGGAATGATTCTCCAATAGCTTCTGTTCCTCGTCCCAATCCTAGCCTCCTCCCAACTAGAAAGAGTGTCAACAATCTTGCTAGGCATTGTCCAAGATATGCCTCTAAGATTGATAAAAATCTTCCATAGTTGATCAGTAATTCTGTAATGTAAAAACAAATGTCCTACCGTCTCAGTTGCTTCCCCACATAAGCAACAATTTGAAACTAAGATAATCCTTCGCTTTCTCAAGTTTTCATGTGTCAAAACAGCCTCTTTGACTAGCAACCATGTAAAGCATGCCACCTTAAGAGGTATCTTTACTTTCCAAACTTCTCCATGGCAAATTGTAGTTTTGTGGCTCAGTCATGTTCATGATCTCATATCCTGAACTCACTTTGTTATGCCCAGTCTACCACAAATAGTCTAGGTATTTCCCAGTCATTTAACATTCTCTTAAAGATCAAATCCCAACCGTGAGATGACCACATTCCGGCCACTGTTTTTTTATGATGTTGTGTCAGAGCACAGATATCAGGAAATAGCTCTCCTCCAGCACCTATCCTTCCAGAAAATTATTTTATTACCATTATATACTCTTATAACCGTGTGGCTCTTTAAAAAAGGCCACCATGCTCTGATTGACCTCCAAACAAGTTTTATTAGAGAGAGCACACTTTATTTACTTAATTATGTCTAACAAATTATAAACTTTCATAAAATTCCAATATGTGTATAACTTATAAGTACATATTACAAGTACTTAAGCACAAAGGCCAAGCAAAACCCACGCTCCCAAGAGACCTATTTTCCATTAAACGCAGAGACCATGTTCCTATAAACACCGACCCGTAACCAGTTAAGAGACCCCATTCCTTCGCACAACAAGTTCATACCAAAAAAATGCAATACCTATCTTCAAGAAGCAGTGGGTATGGTGATTATGAAGAGTTAGCATTAGAGAGTTACAGACCATCATTTCTTTCACCGGAAATGATGGTGTTTGCCGGGTTGAAAAATGGGATAAAGGGGTATGTTTTTCTCGAAAAAGGTGAGATTTAAGGATTGGTTTTCAATTCTTTGGAGCAATTGGAGTGTGGAGAAGATCATAATTGTAGTAAAAATCAATGTAGAAGATGACCAGAAGCAGGAGAAGATACAGGTGAAAAAGAAGTGAATAAAAAAGAGTAAAGATCACATTTTGAATAACAAAATGAGATGAAAAGGCAAGGGTAGTGCATGAGTTGCACTGTCACATTTAAATATGGTTTTGGTCTCAGGTGGTAATAATTCTACTTCAGATAAGTTTAGGGCGGGTAATAGGACAAAAACGTATATAAAATACATTACTATCAAATCAAATACACACACATGTGTGTGTTTGCAGTGCCATTGTGTATCCCTGAAATATTTTTGTGACTACTTTGTTCTCGTCCCAGGTGCTCGGAATGTGAGAAAAGGGAGGAAGAACTTCATTCAAAGGTGTGACTAGATAACATTTGCCTTCGTATCATTGTTGCAAGTCAAGTATTCAATTGTACCTGATTTCAAAATGAAAATCATCATATGTTCTGTTTATGTGGTTGTTGCAGGTTAATAAACTTCGGAAGGAGCTAAAAGAAGCACAACGCACCTATGCGCACCTGCTAGTGGAATCAAGACTATTAGACAAAGTAAAGCCGGAAGACGATGTAGTTCTTTAAGGAAGTGCACATACTTTAGTTAGTTCTTTGCAAATGAATTTTAACCTTAGCTGTTGTCGATAAAATCTGGTTCCTTTCTTCGTTCTGGCGGAATTGTGCCATTGATTCTTGTTTTATTCTTTCGCTTATGGACCAGAACGGAAGGTGGAACCAAAATTTTCACAGATTAGTGTTTGCCCCATTGATATCTGTGGCCTAGTAGCCATTTATTTTTATTGTTGTAAACTTGTAACTCATTTTTCGAGTTAATGCAAAAGAAGATGGGTTTAATTTGTGGACTCGAATATGTTCACTTTGTTACTTAATTGGAAATAATGGTTTCTTCTTTATATCATTACCGAGTTAATTAGCCAGAGAAACATTGATCTACAACTGGACTCGATAAGTTCATTGGCAAGAGGAAAACAGTTTATTACATAATCTACCACATTGTGTATTCAAAGGGATGGACAGTGATTACGCACTTTGAGAGAATAATATTATGAAAGATCATCCTTTGTCTTGCACTTATAAAGAGATCTCCCTGTCATTTGATGGGACTTTAGTGAGTCATTGATGTAAGTCTCAATCTCTTCATTTCTACTTTTCACTTGTCACAAGATATCTACGCTCAACAAGAGAGTTCTTTTAAGTCTATTCATTTATCATTACAAGTCTTTTAATGCTTCGACTATCGTTCAAGAACTATGTTGGAGTGGGCCTTATTTGATAAGTCAGAAATAACTTGATATATGCTACTCTAATTCTTGATTCATTAAAGGTGTAACAAAATCATAATCTAATTACTCCACATTTTAAGCATGCACCGAACGTCCCAATGAAAATCCATAATTATGAAGGTAGTCTAGTCACAGACTAAAACTAACAAGAACGACACCGTTTAATGTACAACTGGAAAACAGCTTTTGAGGCAGCTTTCAACTTTACTTTTCCCCCCAGTTTTCATGCATAGAAACAAATAGACGTTGGAGCAAAGGAATACTAAATTTCCTTCCATTGTAAAATTTTCACTGATTCATCGCTCATTGTTTTCTTCTTGATCTTCTTATTAGAAAACTAAAATGTACATGTATACAGTGATGGTCGTACAAACAGAATGTGTGTGTGTGTATATATATATATATAGGGTTTGTATAGAAAGTAGAATTGCGAAATACTAGAGAATAAAAGTGTTTATGTGTTGAAGGAAAGGGGATGTATATGCACTGATGAATGAATGTGTAGGGTGATGTGAGTTGATGTACCCTGTGCTTGTTCTTTTGTACTTTTTAGGGTTTGCACATTTGTTTATTTTTAGGGTATATTCGGAAACAACCTCGATATCTCTACGAGGCAGGGGTAAGTTTTGCGTACACTCTACCCTCCCCAAACCGTTGTTGTACATTTGTTTATTGTTAGAGTCTATCAGAAACAACCTCTCTATCTCTACTAGGTAGGGGTAAGGTTTGCATAAACTCTACATTCCTCAGACTACCTGTGTGATTACAATGAGTATGTTGTTGTTGCGAATTTGTTTATTGTTGGGGTTGTTTTGTTGGTTTTGTAGAAATCTGAATATGTTGAAGAATTGAGAGAATGAGTAACGTGAAGAGGCTGGAAGAGAGCATGAAGACGCTAGAGGAGGGAATTATGAAAGTGAAGTTGATTATGGATGGTTACCCTGCCTGCAAGCTGTTCACATCAGAAGAATACATGAGATATTATGAGTATCCTTGAATTTTGTTATGCTTTTCTTATTGCTAGTTAGAGGCGAATCCAGGATTTAAATTCTATGGGTTCAACCGTTAATTTTAGCATTGAACCCATTATTTTTTTAAAATTATGGGTTCAAATATACCATTTGTTGCAATTTTAATGAATTTTTACACATAAATTTATGCTACGCATCAGAAGTACTTGGTTCAAATGAACCGGCCACAACTCTACATCTGCCCCTGTTGCTAGATGTTGGTTTTAATGAGCATAACTTCAGAAGTGGATGTTGGTTTTGATCCCCCCCTTAAAAATGTAAAGGAGGATTGTGAATCACTAATACAAAACCACCACAGTGAAGGAGGTCTATATTTTATTATTTCTACCTTTTTACTTGTCCTGGTTGTTTAATTCTTAGAAAGCAATATAGTCTCAGAAACTTTAGTATGTTATTATTCTCTTGCAGTTTGCATCTTTAACTTTTGATAGCTGTGTTTATCTCTTGTGTATTGAACCTCCCCCATATGATTCGTCAACAGAACTTCTTCAAAGGTATCATGCTGCCTTGGATGAGAGTATATACTTCAAGGTGAGAATTTATGGACCATCAGTGGGGTCATATTTTCTCTAAACAAATTATCACTTCAGTATTATCTTAACTAGGACTATATCTGCTAAAGTATCTTAATTCAACGTAAAAATTATCGTCTTTCATTTACCTCAAAATTAATGTCTTTCATTTGGTCATCACCGTACAAGGTGTCACTCTTTCATTTTGAACAGGTAGAATGCAGATGATGTACAATTTATTTCTGTTTGGTTAATTTGGATATGAAATACTTCACAAAATTGAATTTTCTTTGTAATATGGTAACTAAATGCAACCAAGATCTGTAGTAACAAGGATGACATGGCTAAGAAAAACTTTTTTCACAAAAAGAAAAAAGAATAAGAGAATTTATATGAGAGCTTCAGCTATTCAAAGAACACTGTTCCATTTTATCAGCACAAACTTAAGTTTAAGAGTATACTCGGTGGTAGGGTTTAGTAAGTGATCTAAGGTGCTCATTGACACAGTTGACCTCTATCATAATAGTTGTGATTTGAGTAAACTACATACCTCTTTTATACTTTGACCTATGCAGCATTTTCTTCATGTTGTAATGAAGAGTGCCAAAATATTTGGAGAACAAATATTCTCAATATGAGTTCTGGATCCGAGGTTATTTTAGCGAAAGGAAAAATGTTGGTCCTCACCTCGTGAACTTTGGCCATGGATTGCAGACTAAAACATGTATCCAATTTTAGTGGTTTTCTGCTGCATTGGCAGTATAGCGATGCAATGAATGTGGGTTTGTCTATTATTAGCAACTTATTCTCCTTGTCTAGCACTTGGCTAATATCCTGTGTTGAGTATCACTTTTCACTTTGCTTCTAGGTTCTGCCTTTTCTGGAAGATAAGAGTGGTACCTCTCTGTCTGGACAAATTACAAAGCAATGGTGAAGTGTCTTGGAGGGTTTTTCCATTACCTTGATAAAAAATGCACCGAGCAGAAAAGTTCTGTACCCCCTTAAAGAGGTTGCTCTTTCTTGTTTCCAGAATAGGGTAAATGTCTCTGTATATTCTACAGGAAATAATCACTCTTTAAAATTTTTGTAGATGCAAAAACACGTAATATACTGATTTTCATTTGTCCATCTCAGGTTTGCTCTGATCTCCTTCCAAAACTTTTTGATGCTGCACTTTTACTGATACTTTTAAGTAGCATGTCAAGTTTGTTGTTGATTCCAACTATGCACAGCTAGTGATTTACAATATGCCACATGTAGATAAGTCAAGACCACAGGGAGGAACCAATTGACAGGAGCCTACTACAGGGCCTCTCTACCTTTTTGTTTGGAAAATGGTGGGGCAAAGAAAGGAACGTACTATGACATGTTTGAGGAGAGATTGCTTACAGATACATCCAGTTGCTTCTCTCAATTTGCCTCTGAGTGGCTCCTTAGCTATTCTTCGACAGATTATATGCTGAAGGTTTTTCTATGATTGTCTTAAAATATAGCAGTGTGCTGGATGAATTTGTTTCTTTCATATGATTTCTTATATCTAACAGACCATTCTTCTCTACTATCGTTCTAATTGAAGGTGCTATTGTTAGGTCGAACGGTGTTTGAATGATGAAAAAGGGAAGTTGAGTCATTTCCTGTATCCTTCCTCTGTAGAGAAGCGACTTCAGGTCTGCTGTTTATTCCTTACTTTCTTATAGTCTGATCAAGTTCTTAATATGTTATTTGATGATATGAGCGATAGACTTCAAATATTTTGGATATTCTGCCAAACTCGTCTGTTCTTATCATAACGGCGAGAAATATGATCGAAGTTTTTATTTTGAGGGTATAGAGGTTCCTGTTGGAAATTTACTAAACGTGAAATAAAATTAATCCTATTAATTATGACTCGAACAATTGGGGCCCCGCATGTCGGAAACATGGTTTCCACAAACGTGCACATAAAGTACCAAGGATCGTAATTTCCTTAAATGGAAGAGATATTGGTACGTATACGAATTGTTTGAGACGTAAGAGAATAAACGGTTATTGGCCAAATGACAATGATTTCACGTTGGTAAACGAAGGGAAGACGTGTATAAAGTGTAAAAGATGAAACGAGTCTAAAAAATGCCGCGGCGCCAGAGCGCCACGACGCCTTCCTGCGAGTGGCCGTGGCGACGCCCGAAAACTCTGAAATTTGGCGCGGCGCCGGGGCCCGCAGCTGCGGACGTTTCAGACCGTTGGAAGATGAACGAAAACTGTTTTTTGGGCTGATTTTGGAGCATTAATTCTCCATTATTTGACTGAATTATTACTCCACATTTATGGCCATTATATGGTCTTTATTGGCCATTACTTGGCTATGTGGAAGATCATCTTCTCTACACTATAAAATGGAGCCTTGGGCTCATTTGGAAGATACACTTTTGACACTTAACAATTCTCTGAAATTGTCTTTCTCTCTTACAATCACAAAACACTCAAAGATCTTTCTCCCTAAGCGAACACTTGAGTTCCCTTTGCTCATTTGTTTGATTGCTGATTTATCTTGGGAGATAAGTTGTCATTACTCCGTTGAAAGGATATACGGGGCAATATTATCTTAAGGATAGGTTGAGAATTCAGTCGACTCAGCAAACCCTCTTATTTGTTTATTTCCAGATTTCTTCCATACTTGTTATTGTTACATTCTCATTTCCTTGTTTCTATACTTTGTTACCATCTTAAGATAATATCCGCTGCTTTCAACAACAACATGTCTGCTGAAGATCAATTCAACGCTATGAACGTCACTTGCTCAAGGCAATCACACTGCCTTCAATCCCACTGCTCAAGGCAATACTAATGCCTTCACTTCCGCCACTCAAGGCGATGACGTTGCCTACACTCCAACTAATCCAGGCATTCCAAATGCCTTCCAAACTGCTGGTTTTGGCACAACCAATGCCTTCACTGCTGCTCCGGGCACTTATAGTGCCAATGCTACTGCCCAAGGCGTCCAGAATGCCTATGCTCCTGTTAGAGGCGTTCCCAACGCCTTTGGAACTACTCAAGGGGGCATCACTGCCCCTACACCCGCTGGTTTTCATCATGAGCGTCCTGAAAAGTTCATGGGTGCTCACTTTAAGCCATGACAACAAAAGATGTTGTTTTTCCTGACGGTTATGGGAATGTAACGTTTCCTAACCGAAGACCATCCACTAGTTGGGGAAGATGTGGACCCTCAGCCAAATGATTTGGCGGGAGGGGGCCAAGATAACCATGTCGTTGACGACATGAGTATGGTTCGCGAAGCATGGAAACATAGCGATTTCATGTGTAGGAACTATATTCTAAACAGTTTGTCCGATCCTCTCTACACGGTATATTGTACCGTTGAAACTGCCAAACAGTTATGGGACAAACTTCAGAAGAAATACAACACCCAAGATGCGGGTAGTAAGAAGTTCATCATTGGGAAGTTCTTGAAATTTCAAATGGTGGACAACAAAAGTGTGTCATCCCAAGTCCAGGAATTTTTAATGATTCTACATCACCTGGATTTGAAAGGATTGAAGCCCAACGAACAATTCTTGGTTGGGGCATTAATCGAGAAGTTGCCTCCCTCGTGGACTGAGTTTATGAACTATTTGAAACTCAAAACGACTTAGACGAACTTATTGTCAAACTCCAGATTCAGGAGGACAATAAGAAGGCCATGCCAAAGGGGAAACAACCCGCTAAGGCTAAGGCGAATCTGACGGAAGTCAAAGGGAACTCAAGCAAAAAGCGAAAGTTCCAGAAGGTAGGCAATACCCAAACAACTGAAAAGTTCAAGGGAAATTGTAACCATTGTGGTATAGTTGGTCACATGGCCAAAGACTGCCGCAAGCTCAAACGTGAGAATAAAGAGAAGGCCAAAGGCAAGGCCAAGACTAACATCGTCGAAGACACGCTCGTAGACGATATGATCGAGGAGTTCTCAGCGGTGGTTCTTGAAGCAAACCTCGTTGAGAATCCGATGCAGTGGTGGTTGGACACGGGTGCTACCCGTCACATTTGTTCCAATAGAAACGCCTTCTCCAATTATACACCAGTCACCGATAAGAAGTTGTTCATGGACAATGATTCTTGAGGTGCTGGGGGTAGGAAAGGTAGTCCTCAAGATGACGTCCGTAGGAGGCGACTTAAAGGAAGTGATCGTGTCAAAATTCAAGAAATTCGACTGTGTTGGTCAATGCTGGTTTTAGACTAGTGTTAGAGGCTAACAAGTTTGTAATCACGAAAAATGGAACTTTTGTAGGAAGAGGCTTCGTTTGTTTGTGAAGGCCTCTTTAAGGTTAATGTTGCACCTGTAATGCCTTCTGTTTCAACCATCAATAAAATTGCGTCTTCTACTTGATTGAGTCATCTAATTTATGGCATCATAGATTAGGACATGTTAACTATCAATCTATCCAAAGATTGGTAAAGCTGGAATTATTGTCGTCTATCGACATAAACCCTCAACGTAAGTGTGAGGTGTGCGTAGAGGCAAAACTTTCCAAGAATCCCTTTAGATCCGTCGAAAGGGAAACCGCTCCTCTAGAACTAATACACACTGATATATGTTATTTGAAGTTCGCTCAAACTAGGGGGGAACAAGTACTTTGTGACTTTCATAGATGATGGCACAAGGTTTTGTTACCTTTACTTACTAAAAAGTAAAGATGAAGCCTTTGAAACATTCAAACGCTACAAAGCAGAAGTTGAGAACCAACTAAGCAGACGGATTAAAACAATCCGTAGCGATAGACGGGGAGAATATGTAGCGCCTTTTGAAGAATTTTGTACCCAATTGGGTATAGTTCATCAAACGACGACTCCTTACTCACCTCAATCAAACGGTGTTGCTGAACGCAAGAACCGAACACTGAAGGAAATGATGAATGCTTTACTCATCAATTCAGGCCTTCCCCAACACATGTGGGGAGAAGCTGTCCTTACCACAAATAAGATTCTTAATAGAGTCTCACACAAAGATAAGGACAAAACTCCATACGAATTATGGAAAGGAAAGAAACCTACCTACAAATATTTGAAGGTATGGGTTGTCTGGCCAAGGTAAAAGTACCTATGCCAAAGCAGGTCAAGATTGGATCTAAGACTGTGGATTGCATATTCATCGGATATGCCAATAACAGCAGTGCTTATCGCTTCCTAGTGCATAAGTCAGATGTACCGGACATTCATTTGGTACGATCATGGAATCAAGAAACACGAGTTTCTTTGAAGACACGTTTCCGTATAAGGAAAACAACATAACCTCTTGCAAACGAAGTTATGATCAAACAACTGAGGATCAAGGAGTCGATGACTACCTAGATCCGAACGGTTCAGACCTAGTGAATTCTAAAGTAGCTGATTATCTGGAATATAATATTCCAGATTCTCAGGACTTGGAAGATTCAGAAATGGAACCAAGGAGAAGCAAAAGGGCCCGGAAGGACAAGTCCTTCGGTCCAGACTTTGAAGCTTATTTGGTTCAGGATGAACCACGGACAATCGCCGAAGCATTGTCAACTCCAGAAGCACCGCTCTGGAAGGAAGCTTTAGAAAGTGAGATAAAATCCATCCTGCATTACCACACCTGGGAGTTGGCTGAACTTCCCCCGGGACACAAACCTTTGGGTTGTAAGTGGATCCTTAAACGGAAGTTAAAGGCAGATGGATCTATCGATAAGTACAAAGCTAGGTTGGTAGTCAAGGGCTATCGCCAAAAGGAGGGTCTTGATTACTTCGACACCTACGCTCCGGTGTCTAGAATGACATCCATACGTATGTTCATAGCTATCGCCGCCTTGCGGGATCTTGAAATACATCAAATGGATGTTATGACAACCGTCTTAAATGATGATTTGGAATAAGAAATATATATGGACAACCCGAGGGGTATGTGGTTCCAGGACAAGAGACAAAAGTGTGTCAGCTTGTTAAATCGTTGTACGGACTGAAACAGGCCCCTAAACGATGGCACGAGAAATTTGATAGTACTCTACTATCAAAATTGTTCGCCATTAATGGAGGTGACAAATGTGTCTACATGAAAGAAAATGTCGAATCCTTCGTCGTGATATGTCTTTATGTAGACGACTTGTTGATCACTCGAAGCAGTCCTGGAATAATCTTAGAGACTAAGAACATGTTAAAACAATGTTTTGACATGAAAGATATGGGCATTGCAGATGTCATCTTAGGGATCAAGATCTCTAAGACATCTAATGGACTGGTCTTGTCTCAATCTCACTACATTGAGGATGTACTAAAGAAATTTGGGATGTTTGACAGTTCACCGATATCGACACCATTGGATATAAGTCAAAAGATTGACAAACATCTTGGTGAGCCCGTACGCCAGGAGCGATATGCGCAGGTGATTGGTAGTCTGATGTATATCACAAACTGCACTCGACCTGATATCGCTCATGCAGTCAATAAATTGGCTAAGTTCGCCCGTAATCCAAGTGAGGATCACTGAAAAGCGTTGAATAGGGTACTACGGTTCCTGAAGTTCACGCTAAATTTCGGGTTACACTATTCGAGATATCCAGTTGTACTAGAGGGGTACAGTGATGCAAATTGGATATCTGATAGCGACGACATCAAGTCCACCAGTGGATATATTTTTATAATCGGTGGTGGAACTGTGTCTTGGAAATCCTCTAGGCAAACTCTGATCGCCCGATCCACGATGGAGTCAGAATTTATCGTTTTAGATAAACCGGGAGAAGAAGCTCAGTGGCTTCATGGTTTTCTAGAGGATGTCCCATGTTGGGATAAACCCGTGTCTTCTGTAATGATCCACTGCGATAGTCAGTCGGCTCTAGGAAGGGCACGAAGTTCTATATACAACGGCAAGTCTCGTCATATTCGACGGAGACATGAGTCTGATCACCTCGGGTATTATTTCCATTGATTACATAAAATCTAAGGAAAATATCGCAGATCCCTTAACGAAGGGAATACCCAAAGATCAGATGTTCTGCCTGTCTAGGGGAATGGGCTTAAAACCCAAACAATAAGCACTGATACAGTGGACACCCAACCTTACAGACTGGAGATCCCAGGAATAAGGTTCAATGGGAAAACTAAATTGTAAAGGTGTTCCGTGAGCGCTTCGGTGGAAGCAAAAGCACTTCGGATAATGTTTTCTTCTTAAGAAACATAATCCAAGGCCGTTCCCATGATAGACATAAAGTGCTACCTGTAAGAGAGGTAAAGGATAAGTTTCCAAACCTTTTAATGATCCTCAATACTTGAGGTTAGGTTGGAGAAATTTTTAATGGTTCCTAATGCTTGTGTAGCGGGATATTGCAGGATACCTTGTAGGAGATCACCTATTTAAGTGCGAGGACAGGCCGCCTCAAATGAACGCAGAATCCAAGTGTGTCCACGGCCCACGATGGACAAAAACATAAGAAGAATTGGGTAGGAAAGGTGTTGTGTTGATACCATTGTCTTGGCATATACTAAACACTGACGGTTCAAGACATCACGTTCATCGCGCAGTAAATATGTCCGATGGTATTCTATTATGGAAGGTTCAAAGCTACGGCTACCTCTCCAGATGCAACATCGATCCGCCGAGTAATTGCTCGAAAAGCACCATGTATGTGCGTCAAAATCTCTTCCAAGAGGGGATTGTTGGAAATTTACTAAACGTGAAATAAAATTAATCCTATTAATTATGACTCGAACAATTGAGGCCCCGCACGTCGGAAATATGGTTTCCACACACGTGCACATAAAGTACCAAGGATCGTAATTTCCTTAAATGGAAGAGATATTGGTACGTATACGAATTGTTTGAGACGTAAGAGAATAGACGGTTATTGGTCAAATGACAATGGTTTCACGTTGGTAAACGAAGGGAAGACGTGTATAAAGTGTAAAAGATGAAACGAGTCTGAAAAATGCCACGACGTCACGGCGCCTTCCTGCAGGGCCGTGGCGCAGGCGACACCCGAAACTCTCTGAAGTTTGGCCATTCTGAGGGCCACCGCGAACGCTTCTGCATTGGAAGATGAACGAAAACTGTTTTTTGGGCTGACTTTGGAGCATTAATTCTCCATTATTTGGCTGAATTATTACTCCACATTTATGGCCATTATATGGTCTTTATTGGTCATTACTTGGCTATGTGGAAGATCATTTTCTCTACACTATAAAATGGAGCCTTGGGCTCATTTGGAAGATACACTTTTGACACTTAACAATTCTCTGAAATTGTCTTTCTCTCTTGCAATCACAAAACACTCAAAGATCTTTCTCCCTAAGCGAACACTTGAGTTCCCTTTGCTCATTTGTTTGATTGCTGATTTTGGGGAGATAAGTTGTCATTACTCCGTTGAAAGAATATACGGGACAATATTATCTTAAGGATAGATTGAGACTTCAGTCGACTCAGCAAGCCCTCTTATTTGTTTATTTCCAGATTTCTTCCATACTTGTTGTTGTTACATTCTCATTTCCTTGTTTATACACTTTGTTACCACAGTTCCGTCCTCGTTGTTTGATATCCTACATGTATGAAATTCGTAATCCTTGGTTTCACGTGATTTATAGTTTTATTAATTTTCTTTTTGAGAAGCCAATGGTATGGTTTCACGAGGTTTATGTTAAATTGTTAATCTCATCTCACACATTATCACTTTAGAATTGTGAATGGGGAGATGTTACATGGCTAGGGATATATTTTTTATGAAGTAAGCAGTAATTAAATGGCATCAAGTAGATGCCAAAAGTACAAGAGTGCACCATTGAGATTACAAAAAGAGATTTAGTTAGTTCCTGATAAGTAAATTAAATCTAGGGAGCTAAAAAATTGGTCTAAGCTATTTTCAGGGGTCAATTTTGACCAACTGAATAGGTTTGTAAGACATCTAGCCTTCAAAGAGTAATTTGGAGTTGAGATGCAATCAAAATCAAAACATCTCCTTTTCCTCTCTGTCAATAAACACCAAACGATACATGGCTAGGGATATTTCACCACTTAGTTTTAGCTGATTGTTAAATGCTGTTGAGACTGTAGCTTTAGCACTTATGACTAGTTAAATGCTCAAGTCAGAGACCTCCCGGCAACCCTTTGCTGACGTATTTTGTATTTACTGCTCTACGTATGAGAACCACGAGGATAGACCATTCTTCTTGAGTTTCATGTGCTTACATGAAGCCACAACATTGTGCCAACAAACTTTTAATCAAGTATATTTCTCTCTCTGGAAGAATATACCTTTTAACAATACTTTTTGCCCTAATGTCGCTTGGTGGAAGAATGGTTGTTCGTTTCCTCTCTATGTTAGTAATAAGTGAGTGCAGCTGCACGGGAGTTTATCAGTTTTGTGACTGAACAAACCCTTCCAAACAGTGTATAACTATAGTACTTGAAATAACTTCTCCAGGTGCTCACTAATTTTCTGTCACCTAATCTATTTTGTTTGATAAAATATGTTAGTGAACAACTCATTGCATCTAATTGATGCCATCAATGAAACTACTTATTTCATATAAAATAATGTCAGACCAGTTAGTGATTCTCGACCGAAAATTCTTTTCAGGTTGTGCACCTGAAGTTAATTGGTGAAACTACAAGGCAGCTGATTGAAAAACAGAAGGCTGAGAACCTCAACTCAACAAGATATCAGGTTGCTTCTTTTTATGAGTCTCTATATGCTAAAGAGAATACATATAAATGCTCTCAATAGATTTAGCTTTTCATACCTATCTTGTACCATCTCCAGCAATGTAGGTGACCCATATTAGTCCTACTATCTTGCTTTTGGGTAAGTTTTGATAATTATAAAGTTTGTTGTTGCTTTTGGGTATGACACTTGATCGATGCATGGGTAGTAGTCAGTAGATAACATCACCTCCTACAAATTTATGTGGCATCAGTATATGCAAAACCTCACAACTTGCACCACAACTGTCTTTACGTTTCTTGAGAAAACTAAGATGTGTTCTGTCCTAACTTTCTCTTAATTTTCTTTTAATGTGGAAAATTAAAAGGTAGTGTTTCTGAACTCGTGAGATTTAGGAGAAGTCCAATCCTATTTCTTAATCCTACTATGCAAGTAGGGAAAAAAAGATCTAGTTTTCCGCAGATCAACTTTGTCTAAGTATGGACTACATCTAGATTGGTTTTTCCTGAAGACATCCTTTGAAAAACTTAATTACGATCAAAGCTAGTGTATAAACCAGCATACTGTTCTAAGTGCTTGATAATTAAATGCATCAATATCAAAGCTAGTATATCAACCAGCATATGTTTATACGTACTTGAATTTTTAGTGCATCAATAACCTATGTTCATTGTGTAGTATACATTAAGAAGTAGTTATACTATGTAATTAAGTGAGGATCCTGTAACTAATCCAATATCAATGAATGTCCAGAAAGATCCTTCTAAGTCAAGATCAACCTTCAAATTTAGCCAAATGATGATTAAATGCAAATTGGATTAGACACTAAAATCAATCCCGGCCCAGTTTAAAAATGATTTAGATTCTTTTCTTAAGTAAAAAATGAATTTATATTTAATATGGTCATAATTTGAGAGTTGAGAAGGGGAGCCAAGCTGTGTACACAGTCTCTTGTAGAAATGTAGGGTAAGGTTGCGTATAGCGGGAGCTTAGTGCACCGGGCTGCCCTTTTTTATAATTTGAGAGTTGACATATTGAGTATTCAAAACCAATTTTACTTTACATGTGAGCTCTCTCTGTAGAATCTGTAATACTTTAGGCTCAATTCATCACATGTTTTTTCTCGCATTGAATATTAGTTATGTTCTATTTTATTTCTGTGAACGACTAAAGCTGTTTTCCTTCCACCTCGGTCATAAGTTTCTGATGTAGCATGTCTATTGTTTTTCAAAATATGCTGCTAAGAGTTTCATGATAAATTTATTCAAGTTTTGGGTCTTTTCCTTCCCCCCGTGTACTTATTTTTATCTTCCCACGTGATTCTCTAAACATATAGGAGGGTAGCATATGGATGACCCTGGTTCTGGTGCCATGACGTGTGGAATTTTTAGAATAATAGCAGTGCTTTAGGACAAATATACTCTAATAGCTTTTTAATTGCTACATTATCCTACCAAGTCTGAAGTCTCTCTGTCCTCACATCAAAGATCTTGCAGAAGTTTACTTAATTGTTAATTGCATGGTCTTTCATTTAACCTGAAATTCACATTTGAAGAATAAGAAAAGCTCACTACCCCGGCTTCCTCCTGGTTCTTTATCCCTGGGGGAGAATATGTATTATGTGGTAGTTCTGCAGTACAGTTTTTGTAACATTACTTATAAAAATCTAATAAGTAACTACTGTGAAAAATAATTACATATAAGTAATTCCTGATAAAAAATAACATTATTTATTTTGGATTTCTTGCAGGAATTACTGTCCAGATGTGCCAATTTAAGCATAGGGTAAAGAAGTGCCACATTTTTCACCAACATTATAGTGTCAGATGAACCCGCATGGGTGTAGCTCAGTTGGTTCCACGGTGGCAGATTGCTCCCAACATTATAGTGTCAGATAGTACCCCAGGAAAGGGACAAACAACACTGACAAAAAGCCCCAATAGTGTTATTGACCAGTGAAGATTCTGATGATATCTCCCACCATCTATTTTTGCGGCTCCTCTCTTGGTGCTGTTTGGGGTTAAGCCCCTAATTCCTTTTTTGGTGATACTCATATCTGAAAGTGTCTAGGTATTTAGCAGAGTAACACATATTTACTAGTTAGGAGTAAATACACTCTACCACATTTCTGCGGTATATGCTATACATCTCTTACGGGAGAAGATACTTCTAAGTTGCACAGATGCAGAAAGCATACATATTTGCCGACTGATGAATGGAATCGTAATTACCAAAAACCTGAAATAGCTCAGATATTATAACAAATTTTGCTTTTGCTTCTAAGTTGTTGTTATTGTTGTATTTTGCTTTGGCACATGCTTTGTTTCTGTATTTGCCTGTATATTATTTGATTTAGTTTAAATTTGCCAGCAAAAGTTAACCATTCTACTGTCCTTGGCCCAGTCTCTTGGTGATTCTCTCTCTAGGATGACATATTATTCAGTGAGTTAACATGCAGCATATGAACTTGCATGGGAACTTTTAATTGCACATGAGAGAGATATACAAGCTTTTGTATCCATAAATTGAAATGTCTGTTAAAACAATATCCACTGTTTACTTGAGTCGAGGGTCTATAGGAAACAATCTCCTACCACCTTCACAAGGTAGGGGTAAGGTTGCGTACACATCACCCTCTCCAGACCCCACATGGGGGATTTCACTGGGTGTGTCGTTGAAACAAAATCAACTGTAGCTGTTGCATAGACCTGCAGACAATTTTAAGGTTGAAAGCTATGGGAGTAAAAGCAGTTTGAATCGCAAATTATTTTCCTATTGTTCATTCATACCATCAACAAAGACAGCTGGATTTGACATTCATGGATTCATTTTCATAGATCGCCGTTGGTTGTATTTCCCCATATTCTTTTCCTCTTCCTGGAGCCACCTTAACACACCATTCTTCCTTTTGCTCGCTGTCACAGATGTTTTCCCAAATTCATAGATTGTATTAGGAAATACTTTGCAAGATCTAAGTTTTGAGCTCTGGCTATTGTATCCTTCATCATTCTTAGCTTCGTCCACATCAAAAGTGCCATGATTGGGCCTTGCTTCCTCTGCATGAGCTTTCACAGTCTCGGCAGTTGCTACAGTTTTATGTCTTTGAACCTTCTTGTCTTGTATGTTGATTTTCCCATTTGCATCACAACACTTTCCTGGGGCTTTAAATTAAGGGAGACATTTAAAGTTGAATTATTATTATTATTTTTAAGTAAAATACAACAACATATCCGGTGAAATCTCACCACGTGTGGTCTGAGGAGGATGAAGTGTACCCTTACCTCTACCTTACGGTTGTTTAAAAAAAAAAAAGCAGGACCCAAATTTTGATTACGTGGTAGGAGGGACTCTTTTTGTGTATTATTGCTAATGGCACAATTTAAAAGCTCCAAAAAAAATTATTTACGCAAAACCGCCTCCTTCACCTCCGCCCCTCCCCCTCTTCCTCCTCCTCCTCGAAATAATCTGAAAAATGTCAAACATCGCTCAGATGTTTCAAAAATTCAAACTTTCCCAGAATATTTGAAATGTCTTGAAGATCTTTGAAACATCTTCAAGACTCAAAGAGTCCCTTCCTCTTCAGGACTCAAAGGGTCTTTTTGCCCTATTGATCTATTGTGATTTGTGAGACTAAAATTGAAAATTGCAGGAACTTCAAATACATGTTAACTTTAAGAATGTCAAACCTAACTTCAACTTCAGAACTGAAGTTGACATATTGCACGTACACTTCGAACATCAGTCTTTTTGGTTTTACATTAGGCTTGTCAATCCCCAACCTCGGACCTTGTGAATTGAAAAGTTTTTAAAATTTCAAGTATGTCAAACCCAACTTCAGACCCATATATCTGAAAAGTTCGAAGTAATAAAAATCAACAAATGCACCATTCGAGTCTGTCAAACCCAACTTCAGACACATATATCTAAAAGTTCGAAGTAATAAAGATCAACAAGTGCACTATCCATGGCAGATCGAATTACAACAAGTGCACATATGTATTCAAAATAACCATTTCAGTGTATTTAAATTACTAAATATACCATTCTAAAATGGGGTCAGCCAAAATACAATTATGTTTTTATATGTTTCACGTATATTTGACGTATCAGTATTTTCTTACTGCTTACTACTTAACTTTTTGACCGAGTCTGACGGTCTTTCGGAAACAACCGTTCTACCTACCAAGTTAGAGGTAAAGTATGCCTACATTATAATACCCTCCCCAGACCACACGTTGTGAGATGCATTCAAAAATTAATCCATGGAATCTTCTTGAAACTCTTTCGTATAGTTAATGAATTGTTATTGATTTCTTCTTCATCATATTAAGATCTATTCAATATTGTTATGATTACTTGATAATTAACTAGCTATTAATTGTCATCACTTATATGATTTCGAATCAAAAGTCTGAAAGGTGAGATTTAAATATGTTGTAATTGTCTAGACATAGGTTAAAATCGTGGACGAAAGTACCCCCGATACTTGTGTAGTATTCAAGGTTATTGTTCTTAATCCTCTTGTGTGGTAAAACTTATCATAGAAATATAGAAGATTTCTGCACAAGGTTGAGCTCTTGTATGTCCTAACCGGAATATAATGACAGACTAGCTAACCTGCTATCTTAATAAGAAGAATGATCATTAGCATTGCATTAACACGTGAAAGAGTGGATAGTTGAGGAGATTGGAACCCTATTCCCTTCATAACTGCAATTAGTCATAATTCGTAGTTATAATTCTCAAACTAAATAACGTCAACCAGATAGATACCATAGAATAGATATTCGGTACTTAATAAACCAGTCTATGTGGACGATAAACTCGGACTTACAGATCTTTATTACTTGAACGATACGTACACTTGCGTAAGCATCTAGAAATATCGCAACAGACATTTTAGTCCCATATTTGTAATAGTTATATTTTTAAATCCCTATGTTTTACTTATTACAATTTCAGTAAGGCTTTATAGCCATCACAACTGTGTTTGGATGATTAATCAGAAATATATCATCGTTCATTCTCTCTTTATTTCTCTCTTCTCCCTCTCTTTCCCTTCGATCCAAATCTCCAGTAACAGACTCGAGCTCCTGTTACAATGGTATCAGAGCCTCTTGCGACACCGGGAATCGATATTACACCAGATATGCAACACCTATACGATGACGTGGGGGTGTTGAAGGCTCAGTTAGCAGTGGTGGTGGAAGAAACCGGCAGAAGAGTCGACGAAACTAGTAAACGACTTGAAGTTATCAAACTGAAACATTCGAAAGAGAATCGCGAGCTAAATAGGAAGCTTGACCTATTGTTATCAGGTGCCCATCAGGTTCCATCCGGAAGCTCAACTCCGGCGACACCAGCGACGATGCACGCACCCTTCACCATCGGGACCATCCCGACCAACATGCAAGCCGTACCATCGGGGAACGACTTCAACAAGTAGCATGTAACAGAACCCCTAATTCCTACTCTCAGACTTTTGCATCTTCGAGCCATAGTATTGGCAGAGGGTTTACCTTTCCCCCAGCACCCTTTTTATCGAGAAACCATATGTATTCAACCTCACCACCAACCTTAACCGGAACCATTGTTCATACCCCAGAAACCCCTAACCACCAGAGATCCCTAAAATCCAAAATTAACTTTCCGGAATTCGAATGGATTAACCCCAGAAGCTGGTTGAGAAAGTGTGAATTTATTTTTAGCTATATAACAATTCAGACCATGACAAATTAAATTATGTGTCGGTACATATTGGCGATAGGGTAGACCTGTGGTTGGAAGGGTATATATTGCACCAAAAGGAGGTGCCAACTTGGGGTAAATTCAGTGCTGAAGTTTGGAAGAGGTTTGGGAGTCTAAGACCACATGATGTGATAGAAGAGTTTAATAAAATTACACAGTATGGTACGGTAGACCAATATCAAAACAGATTTGAGGAGTTGATCAGTCATATGGCAGTGTTAAACCCGTTACTCAACGAAGCCCCAGTTTCATCAGTGGACTCAAACCAGAAATCAAGCCCTTTGTGAAATTAGCATTCCCCTTTACTGTGTTGGATGCATACAAAATTGCTAAATTTTATGAAGAATCTTTTAAAGCCCTTACACCTTTTGTTACCCACAAATATGCAATCCATATCCCTCCAAAAACTACACCCAACACCTACCAAAAACAATCAGTAAATACCACAAATAAACCTAACCAGAACCATACTTACCAAGCCTCACTCAGACTCACTTATACCAACCAAAAACCATAAATAAGACCCCCTTTTATTCCAAACAACCTACCCCCTCACCCGGAAAATCTGAGGCAGCAAGGGCTGTGTTACAAATGTAAGGAGAGGTATACACCTGGTCATCAATGGGTTACAAGCTATACATGCTATGGAGGGGATTGAAAAGGAAGGTGAAGAAGAGCAACCTGAAGAATTTGTGGATGTGGCTGACACATTGGAGGAACTTGAGGAAGAACAAGCTGAAGTTTCAATACATGCTCTGTTGGGGATTATTTCAAACAAAGGAAATGGATCAACTATCAGAATCTTAGGGTATGTCAACAAGGTGTCATTGACAGTGCAGATCGACAGTGGTTCAACCCATTCATTTCTTGACCCACATGTCATCAAAAGACTCAAACTAACTAAGCAACCCATGAGGAGGCCTTTGAGGGTAGTGGTAGCCAATGGGCAGGAAATGAGTTGCCAAAATGATATTCCAGGATTCCAATGGAAAATGCAAAGTGAGCCTTTTGAATTCAAGTTCAGTCTCCTCAAGGTGGGAGTATGTGACATGATTTTAGGCATGGATTGGATAGATGAGGTGTCTCCTGTCATCCTACATACTATACCACACAGTCAAAGCTTTTGGTCTAAAGGGAAAATGGTTACATTGTATGGGGTACACGAGAATACTAGAGTAACAACAATTGATACAACGAAGTTGAGGAGAATGTTGCATTGTGGAAGTTGCGAAGTGATAACTGAATTATCATTGATCAACATCAAAGAAAGGACAATAGGAATACAGAAAGTGCCAGCCATTGATAAGTTATTGTAGAAGTACAAGAGAATATTCAAAGAACCTAATGAACTTCCACCCAAAAGAGAATGTGACCATAGAATCAACCTTATTACGGGAGCCCAACCATTCAACGTAAACCCTACAGATACTCTTTTGATCAAAAGAATGTTGTGAATTCATTATAACAAAAATGGTTAAAGCTGAAATTGTGACCCCTAGCCAGTCACCTTTTGTATCCCCTGCCTTACTGGTTAAGAAGAAAGATGATGCATGGAGATTGTGTGTGGATTACAGGAGACTAAACAACTTAATTGTGAAAAATAAATACCTCATACCCATGATGGAGGATTTATTGGATGAGTTGTCTGGGGCTAAGATATTCTCTAAGATGGATCTTAGAGCAGGGTACCATCAAGTGAAGATGAAGGAAGGAGAAGAATACAAGACTGCATTTAGGACACACCATGGACTTTGTGAATTCAGAGTGATGCCTTTTGGTCTCACTAATGCACCTGCCACTTTCCAAGCTCTTATGAATAGTGTGTTCAAGGATCATCTGAGGAAGTTCATACTGGTCTTCTTTGATGACATTTTAATATATATCAAGACTTTGGAGGAGCATCTGTAGCACATAGAAACTTCCCTGCAACTGCTTGAAGACAATCAACTGCATGCCAAGCTCAGTAAGTGTGAGTTTGGACAAAATCAAGTGGAGTACTTGGGACATATTATTTCTCACAATGGGGTGAGCACTGATCCCAGTAAGGTTGATGCAATGATGGAGTGGCCCAAACCACAAACTGTTAAAGAGCTAAGGGGGTTCTTGGGACTGACTGGATATTACAGAAAGTTTGTGGAGAATTATGCTCACATTAGTAAGCCATTAACAAACTTGCTGAAGAAAGGGAAGTTTGGGTGGAACACTGAAGCTGAAGCTGCTTTTAACAAACTGAAGGTGGCTATGTCTAGCACACCTGTGTTAGCATTACCAGATTTTAATAAAACATTTGTGTTAGAGGTGGATGCATGTAGCACTGGCATTGGGGTTGTACTGATGCAAGAGAGGAGACCACTAGCTTTTATGAGTCAAGTCCTAAGTAAGAAATATCAAGGGTTGTCCACTTACGAGAAAAAATTAATAGCCTTACTACAAGCTGTGGAAAGGTGGATGCAT
Source organism: Przewalskia tangutica (assembly GCA_029844215.1). Classification (NCBI taxonomy): domain Eukaryota; kingdom Viridiplantae; phylum Streptophyta; class Magnoliopsida; order Solanales; family Solanaceae; genus Przewalskia; species Przewalskia tangutica. Next base: position 16,886,032 of record CM056731.1, on the reverse strand, counting down.
TACCTGATTCCACATCATTTTATAATAAAGATTGACCACTTCCGTCTTAAATTCTTGCAAGAGCAAAAGATAACTACTACACTACAACATAAGGGGTTGACTAAGTTAATGGGCTTGAGTTTTGATATCCAATATAAGAAAGGGGCCGAAAGTTCGCACCCAACTGGCAAGGACCCTACATGGTTCACTGAGTACTGACCGGAAGAGCACTGATACTGGCTGAAATGGACGGTGAAATATGGCCGAAAGCAATCAACGCCGATGATGTGAAAAGATATTATGTCTAGGATTTTTTCATGTAATGTTTTTCTTTCATGTTTTGTAAAAGTTATCACTTATTTGTAATTGGAACTACGTTGTGACCTGATTCCCTCGGCGGGATACGTAGGCGGCCATATCGGTTTCGGTCCCACTCTCAGAAAATTCTATCATTCCATTTTTGTAATCTGAACTACGTTATGACCTGATTCCCTCGGTGGGATACGTAGGCGGCCTACATCGGCTTCATTCCCACCATTGAAAAGCCCCCTGTTTTGCCTCACGTGCGACGAAATACACTCATAAGATTAAAGTCGACAAACGATCCGCGCAGGATTCGATCTCGTGCAACAGAAAGTTCACAATCTTCGTATTTGTGGTGAAATTCAAGGATTCGCTTCAGGGAGAAACTTATAGACTTGGAAAACATCGACAGCTAAGTTTTTCAGTCGGAACAGGATTTTGGACAAAGACGTTTGTTTTGTTTCACTGCATGTCACTATTCTGTAATTCGACAGAAATTCTTATGCGTATTTTCTTATAAATAAATTATTTTCAAAACAAATATTTTCGTCAGTGATTAACCAGGACTGGAAAACAGGCAGGGGATACAGGTCCGAACCAGCTGGAACACGCAAGCGTCAAGCGCCGAAGCTGCAAAGCCAACACGAATCAGCCACCCCTCCCCAAACTCACAAATTTCTTTGAGTGCAGATTTTCAGATTTGACAGAAACAGAAGAGCCCGCAACATTTATTCTTAAATTCACAAAGAACTTCTATATCACAGATCGAACCCACAATGATCTCTGTATCACGTTTGTGCAACGACGTCACTTCATTACGCCTATGCAAAGGCTTCATCAACATTTTATCTATGCAACGATAATATCTGCATCACGTTTATGCAACGACGTCCCTTCGTTATGCATATGCAACGGCTTCATCAACATTTCATCTATGCAACGATGATACTTCCGCTTTCAGGCAAGGGTAACTCTGAAGGGAGAGTTGAGCGGAACCAGGCATAAGGAACAACAATCGCTATTGACGTCTATGCAACGACGTCCCTTCATTACGTCTATGCAACGACTTCATCAGCATTTCGTCCATGCAACGACGACATCTACATAACGTTTATGCAACGATGTTATTTCATTATGTCTATGCAACGGCTTCATCAAAAGTTCATCTATGCAACGATGATATCTGCATCATGTCTGTGCAACGACATCATTACGCCTATACAACGGTTTCATCAGCATTCCGTTCATGCAACGACGATGTCTACATAACGTTCATGCAAAGACGTTATTTCATTATGCCTATGCAACAACTTCATCAATATTTCATCTATGCAATGATGAAATCTACATCACGTCTATGCAACAACGTCCATTCATTGTGCATATGCAACGGCTTCATCAGCATTTCGTCCATGCAACGACGACATACACGTAACGTCCATGCAACGACGACATACACGTAACGTCCATGCAACGACGACATACACGTAACGTTCATGCAACGACGTTACTTCATTATGCCTACGCAACGGCTTTATCAACAGTTCATCTATGCAACGATGACATCTGCATCACGTCCATGCAACGATGTCATTTTATTATGCCCAAGCAACGACCTTCGTCTATATTTTGTCCATGCAACGTCGACCTCTACATCGCATCTACTCAGCAACGTTATTTTTATTATGCTTATGCAATGGCCTTCATCTATATTTCATCCATGCAACGACGACATCTACACCACGTCTACTCAACGACGACCTCTATATCATGTCTACTCAACGACGTTACTTATTATGCTCATGTAATGGTTTCATCTATATTTCGTCCATGCAATGATGACCTCTATATCACGTCTACTCAATGATGTTATTTATTATGCTCATGCAATGACTTCATCTATATTTCGTTCATGCAACGACGACCCTTATATTGCGTCCGAAAACGACGTCATTCACATTACGTCCAAAAATGAAATCATCTACATTTCGTCCTGAAATGACGAATATTACATTACGTTCGGAAACGACATCATCAACACCACGTCCGGAAATGACGCTATCATCATTACATCCAGAAACGACGCCATCTACATTTCATCCGAAAATGACGAGTATTTGCATTACGTCCGGAAACGATGAGTATTTGCATTACGTCCGGAAATGACGAGTATATGCACTACATCTGAAAACGACGAATATTTGCAGTACGTTCAAAAATGATGAATATCTGCATTACGTCCGAAAATGACGAACAGCTGCAACTACATTATGTATGTGCAAAGACAACATTTCAACTCACAAGATCACCTATCTCATATATTCTTGCTTTATCATCTTGCCTTAACAGTTATGCACTAATTTTTCTTAATCTTTAGCCTGCAGGAACTTGCATGTACAGGAGAAGGAGCGCAACGTGGAATTCTTTTGTGGCGAACTGAGGCAATTTGTTGGGAGGCTAGACCCCCGGCAAAGGTCAGCGACTTACTTCGAACATCTTCCTACTCTTCCCCCAAGATTTTGCCACAAGAACTTAGTGTCATCATAACTCGACACTGGGATAAATTTGGGATCCGCATCCGCATCCGCCTCGACTTTAATCTTCTAGCGCTATGAAAACCCAGTGTCATCATAATTCAACACTGGAACAAAAATTTAAATTTGCGTCAGCCGTATCTTTTCCTAGCAACACCACAATCCAGTGTCATCATAATTCAACACTGAGACGATTTTGAATCTGCATCAACCGTGCCTTAATTTAGCGTCGCCGTAATCCAGTGTCTTCATAATTCGACACTAAGACAAAATTTTGAATCCGTGTCAGTCGTGCCTTTAATTTCCTAGTGTCATTGTAGCCAGGTGTTAACATAATTCGATACTGAGACAAAATTTTAAATTTGAGTCAGCTGTGCTTTTAATTTTCTGGGATCAAAAATTCATATTTCTTCTTGCAATTTCGTTTGCCCATGCATTTCTTAATCTTTGACAATCAGGACAAAATTGGCTATAAGTCAACGTCTTTGTCTGAAGACTCTTTTATCATCTCTATACAAAGATGGACAAGCTGTTGACACCCAATTTTGACTCTCTCTTCCCATTATTCATCCAAAATTAAACTATTTTTTAACACCGCAAAGCAACTTTAATTTTTAATAAATACACATATATATCATAAATAAAGATTTTAATATTCTCAAAATAATTACTATGTGTTACTATTATCTTTACTCGCATTTTATTATCACAATCCTAAATTTTATCATAATATTCTATTGCTATTGTATTTTAATATTAAGCACTAAAACATGCTTCAAAATAGTTTTGTATTATTATCATCACATTAGTACATTTACTCTTGTAATTTATACTTTTATATTTATTCCACAGTCCACACTAAAATAAAACACTTAAAATCTACCCCAAACAAATTAAACTCCCCAAATTCATAACCCAAGATACACCCTTCAATCACCCTTCCTTTATTTAATTTCCAAACCAATTATTATCTTCATCAAATCTCTGAAGCCCAAACAACAATCCAATATTCCTATCCCAAATGGTCGCAGGTGCATTGCAAAGCCCAAATGACATCCTTCTGAATGCAAATGTGCCAAAAGGGCAGGTGAATGTTGTATTTTCGTGATCTTCTGGCGCTATCGCAATCTGATGATACCCTGAGTAACCATCCAAAAAGCAGTAGTAGTTGTGCCCCGCAAGTCTATCCAACATCTGATCTAGAAATGACAACGGGAAGTGGTCTTTTCTGGTCGCCTTGTTCAACTTGCGATAGTCAATGCAGATTCTCCACCCCGTAACTGTTCTAGAGGGAATGAGCTCGTTCCTTTCGTTGGTCACTACTGTCATACCACCCTTTTTGGGCACCACTTGTACTGGACTCACCCATGCGCTGTCAGATATAGGATAAATTACTCCAGCATCGAGCCATTTCATGATTTCTTTTCTGACTACCTCTTTCATGTTTGGGTTTAGTCTCATTTGTGCCTCAATGGAGGGTCTGCTCTCCTCATCTAGACGGATCTTATGCATTACTGTTGACGGACTTATCCCCTTTATGTCTGCTAATGTCCACCCAATGGCACATTTGTGAGCTCTCGATTTCTCAGCCTTATCAATCTCATCATGGATAGATGACGAGATGATCACCGTAATGATTGATCTTCACCAGATATTAGTAATCGTAAATGCTCGTAGAATTTTTAACTCTAACTCGAGCCTTTTACGTGGATGATATCGATCTCTCCGCATCCGCCAAGCTCTTCATATCTCTTCTTCTCACATTTCTCATAAGAATTCATCCAATTTGCATACTCCATCAGCCTTGAGTCGTTTCCACTACTATCATCCCATTTTAAAACGTATCATCATTTCTGAACCCTTTTTCTGACACTGAATCTTCGATTATGTCAATGGCCGAACAGTTGTCACTTGCATCTGGGAAGGTTGCTGCCCGAAAAACATTGAAAACCACCTCTTATTCTTCCACCCGAAGTTTCAGCTCCCATTTGTGAACATCGATGAGAGTCTGTCCTGTGGCTAGGAAGGGTCTGTCAAGTATGATGGGGATTATGTCGTTATCTCTTATGTCTAAGATAACGAAATCAGCGGAAAAAATGAACTTGTCCACCTTCACCAACACATCCTCGACTCATCTAGGGTGGACTATTGAGCGGTCAGCTAACTGCAAAGTGATGTTTGTAGGTTTGACTTCTCTCATTCCAAGTTTGCAAAAAACTAGGTAGGGCATCAAATTTATGCCTGCCCCCAGATCGCACAACGCCTTCTGACACTCAAACTTTCCAATAGTGCATGGGATGGTGAAGCTCCCAGGATCTTTTAATTTCTGAGGTAGTTTTCTCTGTGGGATGTCACTGCATTCTTCAGTCAACACCACTGTTTCGTAGTCCTCTATCCTCCTCTTTTTGCTAAGAATATCCTTCATGAACTTTACATAGCTTGGCATATGCTCTAGTGTTTCAGCAAACGGGATATTGAGTTGCACTTGCTTGAGAATTTCCACAAATTTAGAGAATTGTTTGTCAAGAGCACATGTTTTTAGCCTCTGGGGTACGGTCAGATCTTCACAAGTGCGTTCCAGCTTCCACAGGCTCGGGCGCCGCGACCCTGAGATTCGGCGCCGTGGCGCCTAAAGCTCTGCACTGTCCCAGAATCTTCGGCGTCGCGACGCTGCTCGATGGCTGCGGCCGCCGCGATTTTTCTGCTTCCACTGATTCGGCATTTTTCAGGTCAATCGCCTGACATTGCTCTTTTATATTTCCTCCAATATGTGCAGAGTGCTTTTCTTGCATTCTGCTGCTTAGCAGTTAGCATGCCCGCGAGTTGTCCTATTTGCGTTTCCAAATTCTTCAAGGACACTCTCGTTTCGTCTATGAACTGAGTTTGGTGCCTAGTTAACCTGAGTATGGCTGCTCGTAACCCATCCTGCTCTTATTGTGGGGCCGGAGGATTACCTTGTTGATAGTAGTAATCCATGTTTTCAGGATCCCTGAGATGAATCAAAACCAACAAACGGATCACGGCGCACTGATTTTTACAAATAAAAAGGAAAATATAATATAGTAAATATATATATATATATATATATATATATATATATATAAAAAAACCAAATTAGAAATTAAGAATAGATAAAATTGATATTGAACTACGCCAATCCCCGGCAACGGCGCCAAGAACTTGATGCGCGATTTATGCACACACTTACGCAAGTGCACGTGTCGTGACAAGTAATATAGTCTAGAAGACCGAGTTATCGTCCTCAGGGATTAGTGTTCAATTCTCAAATTCTATTCTATGGTATCTATTTGGTAACCGATGATTGATAAAGTGTTTATAACTATAATTATGAATGCTAATTAAACTACTTTAGTTTACTTCAGATATGATGGAAATAGGGCTTTCAAATCTCCTCAACTATCCGCTTATCTTACTTGTTAATGCAATTAATTATGGTTCTTCTTCTATTTTGAGATAGCAGGTTAACTAAGCCGTTTTATACTCCTGTTAAGGTAATATAAACACTCAACCCCAATATAGAACTCTTCTACCTTTCGGTGATAAGATTGACTATAAAGGAAGATTAATAGCAATAACCTATTAAGACTACACAAATATCGGGGTACTTTCGTCCACGATTTAACCTATGTTTATTCAACTATAGCATATTCACAATCTCCCCTTTCGGCTTTTGATTAGAAATCATATGGATTATGATAATTAGTGATCAATTAATTACCAAACATTCAAGACAATTATTGAATAAATCTCAACAATAACAAGAAGAACCAAAAACATGCATTAATTCATAATGATAAAGTTCAAGTGATTTGACATGGAAGACCCTAGATTAAGTTAGTTCCTAGCCATAGACATGACAAGAACTAAATTAACATCCAACATAAACTACAAAGAAATAAAATAAGAAACAAGAAATTACTAAGAAGTGGTATCCAATCTTGATCTCCAAAGTTGTGTGAATTGGCAAGGAAGGGAACCCTCAATTCTTACCTAAATGCTGCTTTTTATAGCCTCCAAAACGTTTTCCAGGTTTTCCTTCAGGCCTTGGCCCATTACCATTCGAATATGTCAGTTTTCCCGCTGGCGCATGGCCAAACTCTACTGCGTCTACGTAAATTGGGCGCCGCGGCGCTCTGACTCTGCTGGAGCGCGCCTGCTTCGTCTTGCCGGTTCGCCAACTTTCGCTTTTGAGCTCTGGAACCTCTGTTTACGCCTCTTTTGCTCTTTTTCCGCCAATGAGCCACTTTAAACCAATATGACTCAAAAGAAAGAAAATCTATCCTAAAACGACACGTATTTGTACAAAAGTGGGCAAAAGACTAACTAAAAATGACTCAAAAGGTGTATATAAAATACACCGATCATATATACATATGTGAGTTGAAATCTGTGATACGAATAGGCTGTTACGTAATGTCTGCTACTTTCACTTAATTGAAACTAGCATTTGTCAGGCTAAATCAGAGGCTTCCCATGTTTGTACTTAGTTTGGAATCCCTCTTCATGTGAGCATGTATAGGATCTTTAGATATAATAGCTTCCTAAGAAGGAATAGAGATGTTTGAGTTAATTTATTCTCATAACTAGGGATGTTTATACCTTTTGACAAACTGCATATCTACATTATATTTCTGATGACCGAAGTTTGTTCATGTATGAATTGTTTGTAGAGAATATATGTGCTTCTTATGGACCATGAATTAGTACTTGCTGTGTATACATGTCCATGTGCAAATAATTGAGATTAAGTGCTTTGATTCTAGCTTAGTTGTGTTGTTATTCTGTTTTGGAATGGGAGACTTCTCCTTCTTGTCAAGATTATTAAGTCCATGTCTAAACTTCCTGCTATGATATGTATGTGTGACTTGCTCAGTTTCTAGATATTCCCTTATGATATGCCTTTTTGATTTAATATGATTGGTGAGTTCCGGTGTGTATTAATAGAGATTGCATGTTTATTTCTTATCCAAAGTCTTGTATGTAAGCATATCCATTGCATTTGTTGGGTCTGATGTTAAAATACTTAGACGCCTTTCTCCTTGTGATATTTATGGTCTGCCTACTGTGTCTGTGTTCGTTTAATAAGATTGTTTGAATAAGAGGCGCATAATGTGTCCCCTCCACTTTTCGATTAAACGTCGGTTGTCCAGTGGGGTTTGGCCCATTGCTTGTTACCTTCTTCCTGTCTTATTTTTGGGGCGGGTCCATTTTATTTGACTGTTTTAATTTGATCATATGCACGTTTAAGTATCTTTTATTTTGACAATTGTTCGTGCGTCAGGCATTTACTAATCATTTTCTTTTTTTTATTTTACATGAAATGCATCTGGAGCAAAATGAAGAGTTATCATAACAATGCAACAAATGAAGATCCGCATCCATGTCCTTTGCATTTCCCGACTCCGCAATTCCAAAACTAAATGGGCCGAATGACAATGTCATACGCCCTCTGTCACTCTTTTATCTTTACTCTTAAATTACGTCTTTATTTTTCTTTTGTGCAAATTTAAATATGTGCTTACAATGTGTAGAATAGGTAAACTTAAGACTAATAGATTAAAGGGGAGGATAGCTTAAAATAGAAATTTTTTTTTTTTCATATCTCTAAGACATGCCTTTTAGAATTTTCAAATAAATTACTTTTCTTGCATTTTAAAACAAACCTCATGCAAATTTCTAAAAAAAACGTATACATCTTCCAACTGATTATTTGCAACATCCTTTCTTAACTTTATACTTTAAATAAAAAATGCATTTTTTATACATAATAATTAACCTAAGTTTGACCGGACAACCGCGAGTTAGCGGATCTTAGAGGATGCCTAACCCCTTCTCTTTAGGATAATAAAGAAGCCTTACCTGTAATCTCATAATTTTTGCAGACCTTTAAAAAATGGAGATCATTTGTAGCATTTTTATGCTATTTAATAAGTGTCCTAATTCACTAGACTAATTAGGTGTCGACTCCTTAAAATACAATTCAGGAATCAACCATACGTAGTACACCGTTTTGACTCCGGTTAAAACTGGGTGTTACAACGATGTCTGGACATACATGTCGCAGACATAAGACCGTATGACAGTTGATCGGGTGACACATCCTTGATTACAAATCAAAGGATATAACAGACCCTTTTAAGGTAAAGGGTTACCCACACATCAGGATGTCTGCCTGTCTAGGGGAATTGGCTTAAAACTCAATCAATACGAACTAATATGGTGGACACCCAACCTTACAGACTTGAGATCTCAAGAATAAGGTTCAATGGGAAAACTAAACTGTAAAGGTTCAGTTGAGCGCTTCGGTAGAAGCAAGAGCACTTAGGATAATGATTTCTACTTAGAAATATGAATCCAAGGCCATTCCCGTGATAGACATTAAGTGCTACCTGCAGTGGGGGGTAAAGGTTAAGTTTCCAAAACTTTTAATGATCCTCAATGGTTGAGGTTAGGTTTGAGGAAATTTTTAATAATGCCTAATACTTGTGAAGTGGGGTATAGCAGAATACCTTGTAGGAGACTACCTATTTAAGTGTGAGGACCGGTGTCACGACCGAACCGGGCATGGCCCGGTGCCTACACAGGCACCCTCTTATACCCTCACATCCCATACAAGACATATGCCAAATAATAAATGAAAAATTGTATATGTAGCAACAAGGCAAGCCGATGAGACTGCTGATATATATCAAAGGGAATAACCCGACAATACAGTAGTACAAATGGCCAACAATATATACAACTCCCGCAAGTCCAGCCCACATATGAATACATACCTCTAAGAGTTTGGACAATAAACTATGACGGGACAGGACCCCGCCATACCACAGATATGTAAGCCTGATACATGTGGATCCGTACCAAAAAGACAAGCCTTCAAAATAATAGAGCTTCCTCAAAAATTGAGTAGAGATCCTAAGAGCGAGGATCAACAAACTGTGTACCTACACCCACGGCATGAAACGCAACCCCCCAAGGAAAGGGGGTCAGTACGAAAGATGTACCAAGTATGTGAAACAATAAGTACTGTAAATGAGATCATAACAGTCCAAAAGATAACATGAGACAAGTATGATAATCAAACTACCATTACGACCGTGCCTTATGAAAAATAAAAGTAGTGAGAGTCATCTATACCTTTTAAAATATGTCTTTTAAAAGTGAGATCAACCGTGTCATTTCAAATTTTAAAATCAATACCATTTCAAAATTTGAAATCAATTGTACCCCTTTCAAATATGAAATCATTACCATTTCAAAAGATGAAAGTCATGTCAAAATCAGGGACACATGCCCTCGGAATCATTATGCAATCCTACTCATGGGACTATTTCACCCGCATGGGACTCGAACCCGCATGGATCTTATAGACCCGCAATGGAAAAATGTACACGATACCCGCATCACTTCTGGAATGAAATGTTGTACTGAGACTCACCTGTGTCCCCAATCCCTTTTGGAATGACCTCCAGAAGTTAGCTGTAAACTGAGCTCATCTGTCTGATATAATCGATGTGGGAACCCCGTGCAGTCTCACTATCTCCCTGATATATAGCCTAACATAGTCATCAAGTAACTCTAACCACCGTCTCTGTCGTAAGTTCAGCTCCTTCTGTTTGAAGATATACTGGAGACTCTTGTGATCCGTATAAATATCCACATGAACTCTATATTAGTAATGCCTCCAAATATTCAAGGCATGTATCACGTCCGCCAACTCCAAATCATGGGTAGGGTAATTTTTCTCGTGCTTCCGGAGTTGTTGGGACGTATAGGCTATAATTTTATCGTGCTTCATCAACACACAACCTAGCCCAACACCCGAAGCATCGCAATAAATAACATAACCCTCAAGTCCCTCAAGAAGAGTTAGAACTGGAGCCGTAGTCAGCTTATCTTTCAATAACTGGAAGTCTTTCTCACACTTCCGAAATATTCGGGTATATATATATAATCTCAAATATTGCTTCTGTTTCTAATCATTGGTGTTACTACATCCAAACTTGGTCATTATACTTGGATTCAAATTTCTTCACTTGCCTTCTGGCTAAGACTTTCTGCCGATCGCAATTTAGGAAAGATTTCCTTGATCTCGTTAAGTAGTAAACCCATTACTCTACCTAGCTCATATAGCTTATAGTCATGCGTTTAAATCCAATTCATGGTGTTACATGATCCAATGACTTGTCAAGCTTTCTTGTCTTATCATTATTAGGTCTCTCATCGACCGAGTGCCCATTCGTCTTACCTTTAGATTTCCATTTCAAGTTACCTTGGGGGTCTCTTATCTCCCTGTATTTCTCATACTATATTTTCAACCTCTTTTTTTTTGTAACCTCGTGCGAGTCTAGCTCTTACAGGTCTAGGATTCCCGTTCAAATTGAAAATGAAAATAAAAGAATATTAACAATATTTACAATCACTATTTAATATTATTATTATTAGAATTGGTATTAGAATTGTCATAAATCGAAATTCTATATCGCTATATTAATCCTTATGTTCTAAAATATTCAATATAATATTGAATAGTTAATAACTAAGATTCCAATTCCAGTAGTTTAGTCAATTACTGAGGTTCGCCACCTTTGGCTGAGGTGTTCTTACTGCACATCCTCTACTATCGGTCATTACTCTGTCCCGTAGTAATCATACCTTGTGAAACCTACATAACTATAGTTTCATTCACCTTTATCATTCTTGTCATAATCCTTCATTCTACTAATTATTAAACAAAATATTTCTACCTTGATACTCGATCATACAATTCCATTCATACTTATTAACTGCTTTCACATTTTCACAACACTTCTTCGATCATTCCATAGTGTCGTCCTCAATTACCTCCAACACACTATTTTTATCCCAAGGTTAGGTAAAATTGTAACATGCTGCACAATGAAGCCGAAGACCTTACTAGTACAATATTTATAGCCCACTAACATTAATACGTATAATTCTCAATAATACGCAAAAATATCCCTTTACGTGAGGAAGAGGGCTTATCTCCCTTTCATAATATTCCTTTCTAGTATTGTTCTCTATTCCTTACTTACCACCGCTCCTCGTCTCACCATATCACTGGTGGTCCTTAGTACATTGTACTTCCTTTGAAATCACAACCACATTCATAGGGCCCTGTTGCGGTTTCCTCTATAATTCTAATCATCAAGTGTCACCTTAAAAACGTGTAGATTTTCATAACCTACAAAACCTTCCAATGATGTCTTCTGTTTTTTATTGGTATCACTTATACTCATCTTATTCTTACTTCGCGCATTCACTTGAGACTCTTCGGAATATCGTGGCCATGGCTGCCACACTAAACCAACTCCAAAGGATGCTAACATAAAATCCTTCAATGATCTTATTTCCAGTTTCAACATTATTTCCAACTTTAACCACACAAGTGTTTTATACTCAAACCAAGGAATTATCACAATTAATATACTTCACGTGTACTATGTACTTTAACCAAGGTCGCATATAAAACATTTTACTCAAGAAGGCCTTGTATATCTAAGGGCTCAACGATTATCCAATATTCTAAGATCCTTAAATATTCCATGTCCCAAGCTTACATTATCTCTCCTCGTATACGGGTAAGATTGCTTCTCATAATCTCAAAATCATGTTTTCTTAATCATCACAACCCTATTTACTCCATACGAATATTATTCGTGCATATAACTTAAGCATACAACATAGCTTAATCTAACAACATGGTATGCCATTAAGTCAATTTAACATGATCTTTTCAGAGTTCGTCCCTCTCTCAAACAGCTCATCACCTCCTAAATATCCCAAATTAGTACATATATTATGCCTTGGTGTGGATTCACTAAACTGTTTCACATCTTTCAAGTAATTATTAAAGCTCAACCAGCTCGTGATAATCCATAATCAATTCAGACAACACACACATGTCCCCAAATAAATACGTTTGTATAGATGCACATCATCATTACACCAACTATACAACAATTTTATCAACCTGTAACCAAGGTCCACATATTCCATTCTGGGCCGTTGTTGCTTTTTCGGAGGCATAACTGCAACCACAATAATACGTTAGGGATGGACTACCCTAACAACACAGCTCTATCGCACGATGTTGGAGTAAGAAGAATAGAAACCAATCCTAAATATAATGTAGCCTCCTGTGTATAAGTATGGTGCACACATACCCATACCCAAGACTCTACTAGACACGGTCTGTAGACATTCCGATGACTAACTGCTCTGATACCACTTTTGTCACGACCTGAACTCCTGGCCCGTGACTGGTGCCCTACCTGGGCACCCCCTCTTATACCCTCACATCTCATACAAGACATAAGCCAAATAATAAATGAAAAACTGTATATGTAGCAACAAGGCAAGCCGATGAGATTGCCGCTATATATCAAGGGGATAACCCGACAATACATTAGTACAAATGGCCAACATTATATACAACTCCTGCAAGTCCAGCCCACATATGAATACAGACCTCTAAGAGTTTGGATAATAAACTATGACGGGACAGGGCCCCGCCATACCCTGAATGTACATAAGCCTACAATAACAGGGATCTGTACCAAAAAGACAAACCTCCGAAATAATAGAGCTTCCTAAAAAACTGAGTAGAGATCCTAAGAGCGAGGATCAACAAACTATGTACCTACACATGCGGCATGAAACACAACCCCCCGAAGAAAGAGGGTCTGTACGAAAGATGTACCAAGTATGTGAAACAATAAGTACTGTAAATGAGATCATAACATTCCAAAAGATAATAGGAGACAAGTATGATAATCAAACTACTAGTACGGCTGTGTCTTATGAAAAATGAAAGTAATGAGAGTCATCTGTACCTTTTAAAATATGTCTTTTAAAAGTGAGATCAACCGTGTCATTTCAAATTATGAAATCAATACCATTTCAAAATATGAAATCAACCGTACCCCTTTCAAATATGAAATCATTACCATTTCAAAAGATGAAAGCCATGTCTAAATCAGGGACACATGCCCTCAAAATCATTATGCAATCCTACTCATGAGACTATTTCACCCGCACGGGACTCGAACCCGCATGGATCTTATAGACCCGCAATGGATATTTGTACACGATATCCGCATCACGGAGAGTTAGTCCATGGAATATGTTCTGGGAATTGAACCCTCATGAGTCCTTCAGACCCGTTATGAGTGTGTACCAACTCACGTTATGAGAGCTAATCCATGCAATATATACATAATATTGTCGGCCCTCTAGTGAGGGACGCAGTGATGTGGAAATATAACATTTGCACGAATGACTATATGAGCAAACATATGCAAGTTAAAATAATCTTTGACTCTCATTAGAACAAATAGAATGAACTATTATTTTAGAAAAACCAAGGCAATACCATGCCTTCCTTTTTAGAAACACCAAGGCAATACCATGTCTTTCTTTTTAGAAACACCAAGATAATATCATGCCTTCCTTTTTAGAAATATTAAGACAATACCATGCCTTCCTTTTTAGAAATACCAAGACAATACCATGCCTTCATTTTTAGAAATATCAAGACAATACCATGCCTTCCTTTTTAGAATTAAGATCCAATAGAACCATGTACGTCTGTCGTACATCCTTTCATTTATAAACCCCAAGACACTAGCACATATAGCATCAAGACACTTTCACTTTTAAAATCAAGACAAATATACTTTTAAAATCAAGACACTTATACTTTTAAAATCAAGTGACTTATTCTTTTCAAATCAAGTCAAGTATAATTTTAAAATCAAGTTACTATCACCTCATGTACCACATGAAATTTAGATTCTTTTAAAACACGTACGTCCATCGTACACTCATTTTATAAAGTTCATGCTCAAAGAAGAAAGGAAGAGTCACATACCTCTTCGGCTAATCCACACGCTAAGTAAAATACACCACAAGTAGTATTTCAACCTATAATGAGAATAACACTTCTATTAACTTCATGCTTTCTAGCGTAGGTTAATACCAAGTAATGGTTCTCTTTTCCTACAAAAAATTGGGCAGCACTTCCCCTGTTTATACGTAATTTTCCATCTTTCAAGAAGACCAATTTCAACAATAACCAAGGCACCAATCAAGGGCACAACAAAACAACAACCAAAGTGATTCACACACCTATTTCTCACGCCAAAACAACCCCTTAATTACGTAAAACAGTCCACTAAAATCAGTCCATATTCCAACAACAACAAGGGTAAAATGTGAGGCCTTTTAACACCTTTCTACACTCTTATTCCCTTAGGACTTCCATTAGTGATTATTACATTTAAACATTCATAAAGGTGGCTGATTTTCTAGAATTTCAATACCCAAAACAACCCCTAAAACTGCACCACAATATCCAACAATTTTATAGTAATTCTCGGCCAACTACTCAACCAAAGCTATTTCCATAACTTCTTATAATCCAATTTACATTCCAAAACTTTTATATAAGTCATATCAACTTGTTAACAAAAATATTCCTTCATGTTAACATGCAATAGGTGATGATAACAACAACAATAACCAACGAATCCGACAACACCAAAATCGTCGGTTTACTAGCATGCCAAAACTGTGACATGTATTTCTTATTCTTCATTCTTCTTAATCACAAGTTCATCTATTAATTACTACAACATGTAATATCCAATTACTTCAAGAGGAATAATAATCCTTACCTTAAATATTGCCCAAAACAGTCCATTTAAAGTCAGTCCATAGTTTTGTCTTAGCTCATATTCTTCAAGTTCCAATCACACACATGTATCCACTACAAGCTTGTAACCATCTTTTCTTCTTGTTTTAATTCCAAAAAGTTCATAAACAAGCTTAAGATTTCCACCCAACTTTCGGCCAAATCGTGGTTGATAAACCTTGGAGAGTTAACTTGGTTTAGAACTTGATTAGGGTGCTTAATCTAGGAGAATAATCAACTCTTATTCTTTACTTTTGCTCAAGATTTTCGAGACCCTCAAGAACAAGGAAGAGAGAATAGAGTTTGGATGATGAAAATATCTTTGAGTTAAGTCTTGCAAAGCCTTTCATAATATAGATGAATATCTCACAAGTGGAGGGGGACCCCACTTGTCCAATTGTCTCACAAATATCTCCCACACTTGTCCACTTGTCTTCCCTTCACAAATAACTCTCACACTTAGCCATTTTCTTTCCAAATTTCGACCCCCCCAAATTGTGAAATTTTTGGTGGGTCCCACTTTATCATTTCATACTAAGTCCATAAATCCATATTAGGAAATCTAACTCTGAGTTAATAAATTTTCGTCTTCACATTTTTCCGAAAGTTTCCATAAGAAAAAATGTAATCATACTATCCTTCTAATATTCAAACCTTAGTTCCTTAAGTACGTTCTCGTATTAATGCCTTGGAAATACGGGGTGTAACAACCGGCCGCCTCAAATGAACACACTTAATAGTCCAAGTGTGTCCACGGCCAGAAACAGACAGAACTATAAGAAGGAAAACGAACAAGGGGAGTTATTGTGTTGGTATCATTGTCTTGACATATACTAAACACGGACGGTTCAAGACATCACGTTCACCACGCAATAAATATGTCTAATGGTATTCTACTTTGGAAGGTTCAAAGATCTGGCTACCTCTCCAGATGCAATATCTTTCCGCTGAAAGATTGCTGAAAGAAAACACCATGTGTGTGCACCAAAATCTCTTCCAAGAGGGTATTGTTGGAAATTTGCCTTTGGTGGAGGTTGGGTCCGCCCATCTTCAATGACTTAAACATCATGGTTCTACATGTTGGAGAACCTGGTTCTTCACACGTGCTTAATCTACTAAGTGAGTAAATGACCGTAGGGCCAAGAATCGTCAAATTCCATTGAGAAATGAAAGAGATATTGGTCCACGAAGTTAGGTGTTTGAGACATGAAAGAGTGGTGTGGACAATCTACCACATCGGTGGGAAAAGGAAGAATTATTCATAATATAATCCTCAAAACTGAATAAGGGATTGGGACCCCAAGGGGTAACCCATGTGTTTGAAGGAGGGAGGACCTAGGTGTACTTGGGTTCAAGACTAGGCCCACACCCGCCCAGATCGGGTCATGGGTCACGGGCTGTTGGGCTTCTTCTGATATTATCTTTTTAGACCCCAAACTTTATTATATTTATAGTTTGGTCCCTGAAGTTTCTGGAAGGCAATTTCTGCAAGAACCGCGGTGCTAATTGTCCAGTAAGCTCCAGTGGCAACGGTAAAGTCAGAGGTTCATGTCAATACGTTGCTGAAACATTTGGAACTTATTTCTGAACGTTTTGACCTTTAATTGAGCCTCTTAACAACCCTCTTAATAGTCATTAACACCTCCTCTCTTCTTTACACTATATAAACAAGCCTTACTTTCAGATTTGAGGATGTACAAAAACACATTGAACATACAATATATGAGACAGTACAAAAAATAGAGGAAGAACACACATAGAATACTAATTCTATAAGTTCTTGAACATTCTTCTTTCCCATTGTTTAGCAATCATCGTGTTTGTTTTCTTCGCCAGGATCACTTCTGTTTGCTTTGCATAAGTGATATTACTTCGCTGTTTTACTTTGGGAGACAACTTGCAATTCATCTGTACAAAGCATGTATACGGGCAATATAGTCTTAAGGGAAGATTGAAAAACCGATCGACTCAGCAACCCAGATTTAGTGTCTAATGATTGCAGGTTAACAAGATCTAGGGAGTTGCTGAAACTAGAACAAAGATCCAAGACGAATTCAAGTATAAAGATCAAGACCACCAAACATATTTGTTGCCACAACTCTTGTTGACATCAAGTTTATTGTAACACATAATTGATTATCCTTTTTCTAGCATTTGTAATAGTAGTTTGCTATTTTTTGTACATCAAAAGGGTATTAGTACCAACATTAGATGCTATTTATGTGAGATATTATGTGAATTTGTGGATCATAATTTGTTCACTTTGAGTTTAGATGACATATATGATCCATATTTTTTTTTTGTGAATTTGTGGATCATAGTTTGTTCACTTTGAGTTTAGATGACATATATGATCCATATTTGTTTTATTAACTTTGGCATTTTCTGGGCAAGTCAATGAAGTTTAAGAATATGTTCAAGTGACATGTTTTGGTTGACTAGTATCTCATCAAGTATAAATGAATATATTTATCAAAATATACAATATATATAGTAATACAAAAATATTTAAACTAGATAACTAATCAATCTAATTACAATAGAAAATATAATTCTACCTAAAATAGGAGACTAATTACCATAGAAATACAATTCTACCTAAAATAAGAGATATATAATTAATGAAAGAATATTTAAAAAATATTCTATTAAAGTATGTCGGACTCATAGAAAACTAATGAGAAAAGGTTGAATATGTGCAACATGCTATTTATGTGCAAAATAATGTGAATCATAATTTTGTTCCGTGTGAATTTATTGAAAGGTGTGATCCATGTTTCTGGTTAACTTTAGCAATTTCTTGATTAAGTCCTAAAATTTTAATAATATGTTCAAATGATATATTTATACTATTGGGAAGATGAAATTGTTGTATTGCATAATACAAAATATGTTGGACATGCTTGTGTGTTTAGGATTCTAGTGTTGATTAGCAAGGATTCTACCTCTTTCTTGTTCGATTATCCCCCCATATTATACGTATAATTATAGTTCATATTGTGATTTCTTGTACTAAAATTCCCCCCCAAAAAAGTATTGTTATTCCATCACGAAATTATATCCATCCTAAAGAAATTGAAACAATAGAAAGATAATGGTTGTTCTTTACCGATTTACTACTAAATAACAAACATAATCATTTATCAAGCAAAATCTATAAATACCCTTCATGATTATTTTAACCTAAGTACCTATATATTGATAGAAAAAATAAAATGTGTTGGTAAAAAAGTAGGCGATAATATATACTACGATTTTTATATTGCTAATGAGCAGATGTCGTGCTCTTTAAATATTACTAAAATATAAGAATGATCAATTATTGAGTTTTAAAAATTTAAAAGATAATTTAGGAAGGTGATTTTCGTAATTTCAGAATAATTTTTTTTGGTTGAGCGACAAATTTGTGATATGAAGTATGTTTATTTGCATTCAATTGCGTTGAAATTTTTGGAAAGTGCAGCTATGAATAGAGTTCACGGTAGCTTCGTTCTTGAGCACAACTCAATTTAATAAAAACCTTAGAATAGACATTAATATTCTTCACTCACACAATAAGAATCCAAAGAATAAGCCGTGTTAGGCTTTCGATTCCTTTTAGTTTCATCCTCAACTTTGAGCATAATTCTTTCGTTACTCGAGCTCATCAAGTAGCGTTATTTGCACTGACATGCCTTTTGTTTCCCTAAGGAGATCTTTTTAAATTTTTAGGAAACTAACGCGAGAGAAGTTAACCAGATTCGTATACAACATTATTATATATGGACTTTCACAATAATGAACCCTAAATTAAAACGCTTAATGTAATCCCTTAACAATTTACCTTTCACGGCGCATGTAACAAAAATATCTCTTAGCTTATTTTATTACCCTAAAGTAAAACATTTAATATACACCCATTGACGATTCACCTTTCACAACACATG
Organism: Przewalskia tangutica; assembly: GCA_029844215.1. Classification (NCBI taxonomy): domain Eukaryota; kingdom Viridiplantae; phylum Streptophyta; class Magnoliopsida; order Solanales; family Solanaceae; genus Przewalskia; species Przewalskia tangutica. The sequence continues at coordinate 16,866,554 of CM056731.1, read as the reverse complement.
TAACAAAAACATCTCTTAATTTATTTTTATTAACCCTAAATACTTTAACCAAATTAGAACTTTTAAATAAAATTTCTTCTTCTTAGGGTTCAGTTTGTTAGCAAATAACCTAATATAATATTTTGAAAGGTTCATGGCTGACGTGGTTTGCATTCTTTGCGTCGTCAGGGTTACTGTCTTGTACTCTCGAAAGTAAGCGGTGCGAGTTCGCCGTCAACAAAAAAAAAAAAAAGGTTGAAGTGAAAGTATTGTTTTAATTTAATTATCACAAAAACAAATTATTGGTTTGGTGAATGGTGACTGAGTTACAAAAAGTGTAACTAAACCTTAGTAGCTGCACATCCGTACACGTGATATTTTTTGTACATTACATGCAATTATTTTGCCTTTTTTTTCTTTAACTTATTATTATTTTGCCCTTTTTCCTGATTCTCTCATCTCCACTTTCAACTTCAAAGATCTATCTATCATCAATGTCGATGCTCTCTATACACACTCATCAAAATTAAATCTTTATTCCAAATTCTGAAATTAGGGTTTTTTTTCGGGTCGGATTTGTACGGAGATTCAGCTTAGATCAGAGTTGGAATTGCATTGTTTTCGTTATATTTTGCGAATTCATGAAAATTTAGGTTTTTTTTTTGTAGATTATTGGAAACTTGGGGGTAATTTTTGGTTTTTAGTTTTTCGGGAAATTGCGGGTTGAGGATTTGTGTTAGGGTTTCCATTGTGTGTTTGCATGTGTAGGATTTAAGGAGGGGTCCCCTGCTATAGCATGGAGGATCCCAGAATTTGGGTTTTTTAGAAGCTTTTTTGGGCATTGGAGAAATTTAGTTTTTTCAAGATTGTTTATTTAATTGAAGTGGAAATTTAGGGTTTTATTTTTTTGGGGGTAAAGTATAAATCTTTGTGAAAAGGGGAGATGTTTGGGTCTGGTAGTGATAGTGGTGGGGTTGCTGGTACAGTTTTGATGCCAACACGTTTTGTATGGCCTTTTGGGGGAAGAAGAGTGTTGCTCAGTGGCTCTTTCACTAGGTGAGGAGCTGAAGTTCTATTTTGTTTGTTGTTTTTATCTTTTTTCTTCTTCTGGTGTTTTTTTTGATAATAGATAAATCCAGAGGCCCGGTGGTGCGCGGTTTGAAACTTGTGCGGCAGGGTTGAAACGTTATGCCTAACCCACATATATTTTTTCTGTTATTATTGATTTTTATGTTGGTGTGGGTGAGAAATTGTCCTTTTATTAATGGAATTTGGTATTATGTAGGTGGCAAGATCACATAGCAATGTCACCTATGGAAGGCTGCCCAACTGTGTTTCAGGTTGTCTGCAACTTAACACCAGGATATCACCAGGTTTGTGTTTATCAAGCATTTGTCAACGCCTATAATATGTACTTTGTGAAGTTTTTGGTAGCTTTCAAACATATAGGCTATGTTGCTGACCATTGTTAAGAGAACGTCCATAAGGATGAGATTTTATGACTTCGCTAAAAAATCTAGTTCTTTTATTTTGTTTTCGAGCTGAATAGGGAGTAATATTTTTAAGTTTTTGTGAAGCAGGAAATTACAATGTATCTTAGGAGCAGTTTTTTGTTTTTTGGATGAAGGAGATTCATTGTTTTGCTTGATGAAGAATAGTTTGAATGTATTGGGAGGATAATTGCAAGGATAGATAAATTTGGGTGAAGTTTTATTTTAAAGTTTTGACGAATTAAACAAGAAAGATCTAAATTTTTTACATCAATTGCAGGAAATCCCAACGTAAACTTATATAACAAAATTACATAAACTAGTGAATCTTTCAATTGTAGCATTAAAATTCATAGTAAGCATATCAAGGAAGACGATAGACTCTTTAAATATGTTCTTACCTGTCTTATATTTGCAAATATTTCTGCTTATGTGCGGAAGGATTTAAACAAACACAATGAAGTCGTTCTCCAAAAAAAGAAAGAAAAGGAACACAATGAAGCAGGAAACTGAAATGTGAGTGGTTGACTTATAAGAGTTCCACAATTCTATTAATAATCAGATTGAATAAACATTTTTTTTTGGGCAAGTCATGTTAAATTGCAGACAATGAGGCAAATGCTACTGCATAATCAGACATATACTTCTGGAACTACATCATAGACACAACTTAGTACAAGATATAGAAGCGCTGAACTTCCAGCTAATCAGGAACTCCCAACTCCTAGTTCCTTTTGATCTTAGAGATCAACTTCCAGTATCTCAGCCTGCTGAATAAATCTTGTGAGCTGTGTGCTTGAGGAAACCAGCAACCCCTTGTTACTGCATGCTAGTCCTCTCAGCCGACAAGTGTGGTAACTACTACATACATGGCAGGGCAAGATTAACGATCCATGTAGCACAAAACAATTTGTTCATTGCTTCATACTATCATGTTTGACAATGCTTATGTTTACTTCTAGTTCAGCGTAAAGAAATAAGGGAAGCAATGCTTTGTTGCAAATAGTTCTTTTATTTAGTTCCCTCTTTTTTGATAGATAATATGTTTGAAAGAGGCGAGATTTACATATTTTCTTTTTTCTTTCATTTCTTTTGAATTACATTTTCTCCCATAGTTTGGTTAAAAATAGTTGAAATGACACAATTATATGAAAATATTAATGCTTCACTTAAATTCAAGTGACATAGACAATAAAAACTAGGAATTAAAAATATATATTTTGTAATAGTGCATAAATTGATCTGCATATTCACTTACTTGCAGTACAAGTTCTTTGTTGATGGAGAATGGCGTCATGATGAGCGTCAGCCATTTGTAAGCGGAAATTATGGTGTAGTTAACACAATTTTCTTGCCAAGGGAGTCAGATGCAATTCCTGAACTTTTTAGTTCAGATGTGCCCGTTAGATCTAACATGGATGTCGATAATGATTTTCTTCGACTGGTAAGAGGATTAACATACCTCATATGACTAAAATGTTCTATTAGCTGATGCATTGCTGCTCTGCTTCTCTTCTGTTGAATTTGTTTCATATATCTTGATACCTTTTTTGGCCCGTTTTGCTTTTGCATGCTTTTTGGGTACTCCTGCCGTAATTCAACATCCCCAGGGATTGTGTGGATAAGATTTCTGGGGAAAAAGAATATTGTCAAGCTATCGAGTAGTCTGTCGTATTTTATTGCTCTGTGACACACTGATAAAAAAGAAGAGACATTTCCGTGTGACAATTCGGTTCTTTCTCTGCTTACTTTGTCTTGCGATATTATTCACTGTCGCGGAATATTATGCAGAGGTTGAAGCTATTTGTCAATGCAATTTCTGGTCCTGGGAGAGAACATCGTAATTTTGCAGTAATTTGAAAGTCTTTATTTTTTCCCAGCAGGGGAAATTTAAGACTTTTAATTGTTTGAATTTTACCTAGTACATTGGTAGGATAGCTGAGCTTTGATATTCAATATCGAGGACTTTGCATTTCAACAAATAAACAGTTGCATCACAGCATCACTACCTTTTTATTGTGATGTACAAATTTGGTCACACCATCAGATAGACAGATACTATGTGCAGGATGCAGTTCCACAGATATCACAGGCAGAAATAGAGTTATCACGTCAACATATATCTGCATTTTTGTCTACACATACTGCCTATGAGTTACTCCCAGAGTCCGGCAAGGTAACTACACATTTATGTTGTATCTATTCTCTGCCTACAAGTCCAGGAATATTGATGAGAAGATGTACTTTTTTTTCTTTTTGATAAGTTAAGATGTTTAAATTCCTTTTCCTTCTATAGGTGATTGCCTTGGATGTAAATCTTCCAGTAAAACAAGCTTTTCATATTCTCTATGAGCAGGTAAACACTGTTACACATATTGAAGACATGCTGTTATAGGCTGAAGCTTTTTGATTATTTATATTCTGTTTGTATAAGATCTGGCTTTCCACCTGATGGAATTAGAATTTTTGCTAGTTGTTTAGGTAGGCAATCATAATGAAACCGGGGGAATGAGTCGGGTCTGTACGTGCTCATAGTGTTCGTCATATTCGAGGGCTTGGAATAGTTCTTTCTATGTAATTGATGATTATTAGAATAATGAATTTATATATTCATATTTCTCGAAGCAATCTATGCTAAACCTTCCTGTGAACTTGGCTACAAGTTATCCTTCAATCTACCAAGGAGTTTTAATTTGATCAAAAGAAAACAATTCATTTTTTTGCGCTTGCTTATAATTATTTTATGATTCTTACCAAAACATATATCTCATGTAATTAACATCAAGGGGCCATTCAGTTTGCATACAACTTATGCATGAACTGTAATATGGTAAGTAATAATGGCTTCCAAAAACTATGGTAAGTAATAGTGTAATTGTTATTGGATATTTGGTTAGTCGTATGAAAATATGGATATACTATATATGATCTAATATATCTGTGGTTTTAAATTGAATAATCCAATAATACCCTTATCCAATTTAATGTATTAATATTATAATATGTGGATTAAACATAATTAGCATTTTTTTTTAAAATCAAAAGAAAATTCTAATAATTATAAATGTTTAATTATCTTCATTATGGAACAATTTTATTTGGAATTAGGTAGGTAAAATATGGGATAATTGAATAACTAAATATTGCATCATCGTTGTTGATTTTTTTTTTGGGGGGGGGGGGTAAGGGCATCACTTTACGACATGTTGAGGGAATTAAAACCCCCTTAGCAGCAGTCTATCAAAAACAACCATAAGTGGAATACATATTAATAAAGACTAACATTTTGAAGCAGTTGTTGGATGTATATGCCATTTGTACGCGTAAACATTGATAATGATTTGTTGAATTTTGGAAATATTCACTCTGTCATTGCAATTGTAGCTCCTGCATTCTTTTTACTGCTGTGAACAGTACTGGAATTTATATTCCTGTTCATTTCACTAAGTAACATCTTGGAATGGCTGACATCTGATTCAAGCTTTTCCCAGGGAATCTCTGTTGCACCTTTGTGGGACTTTTGCAAGGGTCAGTTTGTTGGTGTTCTCACTGCGATAGACTTCATCTTAATCCTAATGGAGGTATGCTTCATAGTAATTCCTTCTCTCAGGATATTGTCTCTTCTTCTTTCTTTTTGTTGGAAGGTGTAACTTTCATTGATATAACAGCATAAAAAGTTCTGAAGGAATAGAAAATGCAGTTGATATCCTTGTCTAAGGATATTGCTTATTGGTTTCACTTTAAGCTTTGCCTTATCTCACCATCTATGTGTGGAGTCATTCTTGAGCTCTACTTCAACCTACAATTCTGCTTACGTTATCTAGAAAACTTTCCTGTCTGGTTCTTCTTGTTCTTATTTCTATGAGATGCTTCATTTAGGATTCGATTTATCTGAAAATTCCCTCTCTTCCTCCACAACTTCATTCGGTGAAGTTGTTACGTATCAGATCTAGATAAAGCATGAAGAAGATCAACCCGGTTGGCCCTTCAATTATATGTTGTGAGATACTCTTTCGAAATTTCTCTCAATAAAAGCATGAAGAAGATCAACACCTGACATGCTTGTAACTGGTTTCTTAACATATTCCAGAAAAGATGCAGAGATTTGGTTCTCAGCTTCAATTTGATTATACCCCATGAAAGTTCACTAAAGCAGAGTAACACAAGTTGGTTCAATTGTTATCTACTGTTGGATATTCATCAGTTTGGCAAAGTTTTTATTTTCAAACAGGAAATTCTGTAAAATCTGTTCGAAGGAGCAACATGACTACTTGGTCCTTTCCAAATTGAATGCTATGCTCTCCTTTCTGGTGCCAAGTCAAATCAACATTCACTTCCCTGAAATCAGATATCTCACCATTTATAATAATACAATCAAAATTTTGAGGGATCCCACTTTCACCTTTCAGACATTTAAGTGAATCAAAAAGTCCATCAGCTTACTTTTGGATCAGTTGTCATTGAACAGTCTGTAAAATGGAATCCTACTCAGCAAATGATCATGTTTTTCTACAAATTGTGTAAAGTCAATAAATAGTTTGCACCAAAAAACTAGGAAAAAAATGCATCTATCTTTGAGGCTATGAATGGTATCAGAGTATTTCTTGTTCTTTGCTTGGTTTTAGAGGGGAGGTCAAGTATGTCTTTTGGGGTTCAAATGTATGGTTCCATATTTTGTCAACTAATTCTGTGCAGTTTCTTTCCTTGCCCTTCAATTTAAAGGGACTTGACATCTTTCTTCTTAAATGAATAAATACTAATATGTTATCCAACTTCAGCTTGGGAATCATGGATCTAACTTGACGGAGGAAGAGCTCGAGACACATACTATATCTGCTTGGAAAGGGGGAAAGTTACGCCTCAGCAGGCAAATCGACTGTAACTTGAATTCGTATTCAAGAAGTCTTATCCATGTAAGTGAAACTCTCAGCTAATCATTCACAATATTTTCATCATTTCTCCTGACATTTGCTTATAATGTGTTCTTTTTCCTGATTTCGACCAAAAGGTATTAGGATCTCTTTAACGTTTCTGGGAATCTATACGAGTGCCCTTGAGCTTTTCTCTTTCTAGATTCTTGAGAGCCTTGGCCAAGTCTTTCCATCAAAATCTGCTAAGGAAATCTAATGGATAGGAGAGGCGAGAAAAAAAAGAAAAAAAGAAGAAAGCCTTAGATATTTTGAGCTGAGTCTGTTTGAAACTTTATTAGGTCGAATATTGTTGTTGTTTGCTGTTGATGCAGTCAAGTGGGTTGCTAAATTAAATCTGAAACGATATTTTTATTGGATTCTATAATATACTACTGCTTAGCCAAATATTTTTTTGATACTAGTCACTAACAAAAATTTGGCCTAGATGTGTGAATTTATGAAATGACATAAAGAAATAGCACCAAACATTGATTTTCCCATTTCAAATTTTTTAAGCAAGTATCCTATCTTGATTACGAAGAGCCTGCTATGTTTCCTGTCTGGCATTTCGTTGACAAGGCAGTCTTTTCCTTTTCAAATTTTTTCTTTTTCTTTGTGTTTTACTATATGTAAGTAATTTGAAGCATTTCAGTTTCAAAAGTAATTTGAAGCATGTACAGTTTGCTGGCGTAGTGAGGAAACAGAATTATGACATTCATGATGTGAAGATTTTTTGGGCTAAAATGCATTTTTATGAAACACTCAGAAGGCACCTCTAATTGGCACCTTGGTGGGTAGAAAGTGATAAACAAGACCATAAAATGGGATATGAATGATGCCAGTTATAATTTAACGTGAGTGGATCAAAGAGATGAACTAAAATATAAAGACTCCATACCTATTGGTACTAAAGAAACAGAAATGTCTTCCAGAGTGTGCTTTTAAGTGGTTCAGATGTAGCATAAGATCGAGTTACTGCTGTAAAATAATCCTCTGGCAGGTTTCTGGTTGAAAGTTTGGCTTCAAAGTCATAAGATGCACTGCATAGTACGTTATATGGTTGGAGTCCTGATTGGTGTATAATCGTTTCAGGGGCAAGCAGTATGCTTATGCAACATAATATAGGCGGAGCTGCTGCTATTGTCTGAAATTTTAGTCCACATTACTTGAGTTTCTCTGTTTTGAAGAATCTTCTTTTCAAGGCCCCTTGAGAGTAGGGCTGCACAAAAAACGGACCGGACCGAAAAAAACCCGGGACGGAACCGGACCGGACCGAAAAAAAACCCGGGACGGAACCGTACCGGACCGGAAAAAACCCGGGACGGAACCGGACCGGAAAATTCGGTCCGGTCTTCGGTCCTACGTTTCTGAAAATTCGGTCCTCGGTCCGGTCCGGGATTTTTTTCGGGTTTTAATGTATATTTTCGGTTTTCGGACCGGACTGGACCGGACCGAACTTGTACCGGACCGAATTTTCGGTCCGGTCTTCGGTCCGCCCTTCCTGGAATTTCGGTCCTCGGTCCGGCCGAGGGTTTTGGGCAGCCCTACTTGAGAGTCCTTTCTGCATCTTGAATCTTCTTTTATCTTTCACTTGTATTTTAGCCTTATGAATTTGTTTTTTTTGGGGAGGGGGAAGTGATGTTTGTCATTGAGGTGAAAATGCTTGTCATTTGACACACTACTGGCCTTAATTATTATGTTGCTTTGACCTTCAATTTAGCTTCTGCATATTGCTGCTCACATTAATATCTGCCAACTTCTGCATCATGCAGGGTGGGCCTTATGACTCTTTGAAGGATCTTGCTTTAAGATTTCTGCAAAACAAGGTCTCAACTCTTCCCATTATCCATTCTTCTTCATCCGATGGTTCATTTCCTCAGCTGCTACACCTGGCCACCCTTTCCGGGATTCTAAAGTGTAAGTTACTCTTTCATGTGCTGAATAAATTGTTGCCCTTGGCTAATGTCTAAGAAATTTCCAGGTATCTGCCGGCATTTTAAACATTCTTCTAGTTCCTTGCCAATTCTTCAGCAACCAATTTGCTCAATTCCTATTGGTACTTGGGTTCCAAAAATTGGTGAATCAAGTGGAAAGCCAGTCGCAATGCTAAGACCAAATGCTTCTCTTGGTGCTGCTTTATCTTTATTAGTTCGAGGTGATTCTTCCCAGTATTATTACTTTTGTGATTATTAGTTGAAGTCGGGATGGTCATTGTTTGACCTCCCCGTGTTTGCTATTGTAATTTTTCTGGTTTCATTTGGTTCATTTGTCTATGATTTCTTAAATAACCTGGTTTTCTGTTTTTGCTTTCTGTAAGGACTTGTAAAAAAAAGAGGGGAAAAAAGTTTGATTGTGAATGAGAAGAAAAAAGTAACCCGGACAAAAAGCTTGTTCTAATTCAGATACTTGTAGCTAATAAGATATAAGACTCCATTTTGTTTGCAAATAGGATAAGAATATGTTTGTAGAGGCAAATTCCAGTTGTTTTACACCCTAGGGCGAAGATAACAACGGAGAGTGATACATAAGTTGGAATCAGCATTTTGGTCTTGTGTATTTCCAACCCAAATACATTACATTGTAGTAGCATAGCACTTTTAAGATCTTTACCTCATACTAACACCAGAGCCCTGTATAACATTCAGAGTCGTCCAGAATTGGTAAACATTTTGTACTGCAACACTTAGCAGATGATCAGTCAAAAAAGAGATCAAACACTCCTCACATCACCACAGTTCAAATGGAGCTTTCACGGGTCTTGGTAACTGTAGTGGGTCATTAGTATTCAAGTTGCTTTTAAGTATGGACCAGCTGAGCTTTATTTTGGGGGTCAAGATTAGTAAACAAAAGACAATGATGGAGGAAACAATTGGGAACTTTAAACAATCCACAAAATAAAATAACATTGTTTTCTTTTCTCAGTGTAAAATCGTTGAGTAAGACCTTACAGCCAAGCTAGCTAGCCATCTAGATTTCAAGTTCTCTGATCAGAATAGGTTGAGATAGAACACAGAAAAAGAACTGATGAAAGTTAGAAATTAATTACCTCTGTCACTCAGCTTTCCAGGAAAAGAAATCAGGAATTTGAGGAAAGAGTCCTCGTTAAGATGATAAAATGCATTACTCAAATACCATGAGCCAAAATAGTACATTTTTAACTTAATCAAATAATAGGATCAAAGTTCAGTAACTTCTTAAGCTCCTCTATACTCTAAATAGTTTTGCAACAATTTTCTTCTCCTGAATATCCTCTATTAACAAGAAGGGATATGATTAGAAATGAGGATATCCGAAATAAAGTGGGAGTGGCCTCGATTGAGGATAAGATGCGGGAAGCGAGGTTGAGGTGGTTCGGACATGTGCAGAGGAGAGACACGGAAGCCCCGGTGCGGAGGTGTGAGAGGTTAGCTATGGATGGGTTCAGGAGAGGAGGGGCAGAGGTAGGCCGAAGAAGTATTGGGGAGATGTGATTAAACGGGATATGACACATGTGCAACTTATTGAGGACATGACCTTAGATAGGGGGTTGTGGAGGACACATATTAGGATAGAAGGGTAGTAGGAAGTCGTGCGTAGACCTACTTACGCCTACTAAATGATAGAGTAGTGTTATAACTGTAGACCCGATTAGCATAACATACTTATAGGCGCATTAGTGCTTTGTAGTTCCTTGTAGTGCCGGGTAGTTTAATTCATACTACTATGTGCGCTTAGTGTAGTTTGTTTATCTTATTTAGCTGAGCTAACTACTGCTTCATGTTGCTAGAATGCACTACCATGTCGTATTTGATTGTATTATTTGTATGTTCATAATGCTTTAATTTCCCGTTCTCGTCTTAGTATGTCCGTTTTTCTTGCTTTACTTTGCTCTGCTTTGCCTTTGACTGTGCTCTGAAAGAGTTCACGATCCAATTCATTCCCTAAAATCGGATGACACAAGGCGAACTAGAATAGGCTGATTGATCCAGGTAGCGACATGCTCCAATCGAAAGGAACCGCGCGTACGCTAGAAAGACGTATATGCAAGCCTTTCTTTATGATCATATGGATCGCTTTTCGTGACTTTTGCCAAAGCTCCGAGTGAACCAGAAATAGGCCATGGACTTGGATCTACCAAATGATAAGAATGCCTCTGAGATTCAATCATAAACCACTTTGCCTCGGTTTTATGTAAACCCCCCCTTCACCTCAATTTAATCAAAAGATCAATTAACGCAGGTGCGGTGACACCCTCCAGTACTAGCCTTAGCAACGAGGCAGCAAAGAGAGAGCCTTTCCAGCATCTCGGGAATTGTTTGTCGCTTCGCACCTTGACGTTTTCTCCATATTGAGCGATAGACTCCCCTCATTAGTTAGCCCTTTCCCCCTCCTGTCGCAATGGTGTGGGGCGGCTACTCTTTTTTTGATGAATTCACGCGCACTACAATCTTTCACATCAATTGAAGTTTCTATTACGTAATAGGCTTCTCTCCATGTGCTCTGTCTTGAGTCGAGGGTCTCCCGGAAGCTGCCGCTCTACCTATCAAGGTGGAGGTAAGGTCTGTGTACACTCTACCCTCCACATACCCCACGTTGTGGGATTACACATTTTTGTGTGTTGAATATCCTCTATTACAACACTTCACTTGAAGGGGGACTAGGACCTATGGCATAAAGTTTTAGAGGCAATCAGAAGCCATCGATACTTCGTCGTTTATTTGCTTTGTTTAATGTTCAAGCATTTCGTTTTAAGTTTCTCGAAATTGGTTCAATTTACTGATAATCGCTCAACTTTCCGACAACCACCGTGAAGCTTTCTCATAATCCAAATGAGATACTTTAGAAGTTTTTGCTCCAATTATGCCATTTCTTTATGTTCACTTTCCCATCCGATCTGTTCTTTATTGTGCCTTGCAGCTGAAGTTAGTTCGGTACCAATTGTGGATGATAATGACTCCTTGCTGGATATTTACTGTAGAAGGTAATTAGCTCTATGTGAACCTACAATGCAGCTATTACTGTGTAATCTTCTGACATGTTCTTTTACTATTACAACCCTGGTCCAACATGATGTGCCTTTTTATCATTTTGCGACAGTGACATTACTGCATTGGCAAAGGACAGGGCGTACGCACAGATTCGGCTTGATGAATTGAGTATTCATCAGGTAAATGTGTTAAGAGCTATTTGAACTACAACATTAGATAATTTTGCTGGTTCTGGGCCTCTTTATGTATGTTCATATCAAATTTCCTGTTATTTTTTCCCCAATGTTTCCCACTATTTAAGGATGCATGTCTGGTTCCATTCTATTTATGGATGCATGTCTGGTCCCATTTGCTATTGCAGTTCTCTTCACCACCTATGGATCCTGATTCCTGTAAGATGGACTGATCTGCAAAAGTTTGAGCTAGTGGGAATTTTCTTGTGCTGACTGGCTCAGTAATGGCTTAAGTTAATATGATTCTGATCTGAGCAGCCTAAATACATTTCGGAAATACAGACTTTGTCTGTTCTGTAGATCCTTTTGATTTTTAAGTGGAGTTGTATTGAGAAATTTCCCAGTTAATTGCATCAATATTTTGCAACGTGTCATGCCCTGTGAGAATAATACGAGGAGTTTACACAAAAATTACATGAACAGCACCTTTTTTGCATGTATATGGCACCTTTGTGCAAGTTTAGGTGCTATTTAACGCCCAAACTGTTACTAGATCTCTCATTTTATCTGCTTCTTCTGCAGGCAATACAATTGGGACAAGATGCAAGTTCTCCTCATGGGTTATTCAATGGACAGAGGTGTCAGATGTGTCTGAGGTCCGATCCTTTGCATAAAGTAATGGAGCGCCTTGCTGTTCCTGGTAAATGTCTTCAGTCTTCCATTTGTTTGAGACTACAGTTTGCGTTCTGTTATTTTGCTTTTGGTAATTACCTTGAGGCCGAGATTCTTTGGGCTAACTGATGATGCTTTGGCTGCTAAACTTGTGCCAAAATAAAGTCTTTTTCTTGTCTGTATCTGTTTCTGATGCGATGGGGTTATGCAAACACCGAGGAATATCACCTACTTTATCTTTTAGATGGAAATATCCCTTTCTATTTGAATGAGGTGTATTATGTGTATCACACATGTTTGTACCATTGTCAGTCTTCTACCTTTTTGCCTTTTATTTTTTGACATTGCCATTTCTTTTTTGCCAATGTACGAGATTGCTATTGCTGTATTCCCTTTCATTTCCTAGTTTATGTTGCTTTCCTTGTAAGTTTCTACTATATGAATCAAAGTTCGCAACACATTTTCCTGCACATTTTGTAGCCATCAGTGACTTGAATTAGAGAATTATTAAAGATCTTGAGTATATTTCAGGAGCAAGGAGACTTGTCATTGTGGAGGCTGGCAGCAAGCGTGTGGAAGGCATTATTTCAGTAACTGATGTATTTAAGTTCTTGCTCGGCTGCTGATACAGCCTGGTGATCACCCTGCCTTTTAGGGCTTTGTTGTGGTGGCTTTACTGAAGAAGCCGTTGCTTGGCACTCATGTTAGTTACTCTTCAGCAACGCCCGTTCATCATAGTTGCATTTGTAATTGGTCTTGAAATTTGTGGAGTCCTGATGGGCTCATGCTTTTGACTCCCCCTCTTTTTTCAGGATGTGAGTTCAGAAAGGAAGAAATGTCTGTAAATTGAGAGGATTCCCAAATTTTCCCTTTATTTATATTTTAAATTTTCACAACCTTTATCATCAACCATGTCGTAGTGTGTAGCTGCTCTATTTTTATATCATGGCGATGAAGGTGTCGATAGCTGTGTAGTTTCTCATGATGCTGGTTGGTTGCTGATGGAAAGTATTTTTGCTTTCCTTTTTCCCTTACTTGTAATCTCTCTGTGGTACTTAAAACATATCTTGCTCAAGAATGATGCATTTTGGTGACCATCATTCTGTAGTCGTCGAGTGAGATACATTTATGGTTATCAATGTTGAACAAATCTTGGCTGGCTTAATTCATTCACATCCTTAAAGCGAAACCATTTGCAATATACTCGTTTCCCATTTGGATAGACTGGCTTTTGGCGGAAGGTGATTTTCATGTTCGAACTAAAACAATTGCACATCTACCAGTTTGGTGTAGACACCCAGTGCTGGTAAGTTTTTTCTCTTAAATTCATCTTTCACACAATGTAGTTCATGATTTAAGGGAAGGAACGATGTGAGGGTAAGCGAGTTTAGTGGTGCTTCTTGCTTGTGAGATCCTCATATATGTGATGCTGGAATGAAAGAGGAAATAATTATTATGGTTCTCCAAAAGATACTTTTTCTTCCATCTCAAATTATTCGTCTACTTACACTTGCCTTATTTGGGCATATTGTTAATAAAAGAGTTTCTAAACTGACTTGTAGTATCTATCACATAATTTCGATTATCCTATATTCATTCTAGTTGTTGAATTTATTCATGTCCAATCTTGTCTAAAATGGTCTTATTAATTCTTGGAAAGAAGAAAGTAGACCAAGTTGATACCTCGTCCAAGCTCCACTAGTGGTTATTTTTCATGTCCAATTTTGTCTAAAATGGTCAAATTAATTCATGAAAAGCCAAAAGTAGACCAAGTTTAGACCTCGTATAAGCTCCCCTTGTGATTGTTTGTAGACCGCTTCAATTTTTGTGCATAATTAACCTCCGAAATGACTCAGGGTGTGTTTGGATTAGCGGTGAACATAATTGATTATGACAGAAGTGATTTATGTTTGGATGCAATAATGTAAAAGTGATTCTTATAATTGATTTATGTTTGGATAGTTTTGATCACAATTGTTTTTGAATGTAGAATTACCAAAATAGAAATACATATAAATAAAAATATACATATAAATAGATGGAAGTATGTAAATAAAAATTACAAATAGATAATAGAATTTAAAGTGCAATATAGTACCTAAATATTAGTAGAATATTATTACAATACTAATTTAAAGTGCAAAATAGTATTTAAATATTATTACAATACTAATTTTGCATGTACTCTATAATGTATTATTAATATAGAAAAAGGAATAATATTATACTTAAATAGTTATTTTAAAAAGTACATTGGAATCAGTTTTCAGTTAAAATTGTAGAACACATTTTGCCGCATTTCTCGGGACTAGCTTCATTTAAAATTCTTGGACTAGCTTCATTTATATTAATAATACATTATATAAAAAGGAATAATATTATACTTAATAGTTATTTTAAAAAATACACTGGAATCAGTTTTCAGTTAAAATTGTAGAGCACATTTTGCCGCATTTAAAATATTAATAATATTCTGAGTATTTGAAAGAAGACAATAGAAAAAGGAGAAGATCCAAATGAGCTGCACTATTCTCATTTCTAACGAGAAAAGTCCTAAAATTAATAATAGCATACTCAAAACAGAACATGAGTAGTATATTTAATTTTTTTAGTAATTATTTCTAGATATTTAAAGAGGGTAATGAAAGTTGTATATTTAAATGTTTTTTAGTAATTATTTCTAGATATTTAAAGAGGATAATGAAAGTTTTATATTTGATTTTTTTTTATTAATTATTTCTAGATATTTAAAGAGAGTAGTGAAAGTGGATAGAGTTGTTGATGAAAATTAAAGAGGGTAATAAAGAAAAGAGTAAAATTCAAATTGAAATTAATGGCAAAATTGATTCTGTCAGAATCAATTCTGGCAGAAGCTACAAATTGTAATTCTGGCAGAATTGATTTTGGCCAGTCAAACATATTAATTTTCTGATTTTCACGAAAATAGATATCCAGAATTGATTCTGAGTATCCAAAAGCTAATCCAAACATGCACCCAAAGTCATTTACTATATTTTTCACAAACTATATGTATGAGAAGTGTTAGATTTAATTGTTTCAATCCTTGTAGTTTAAAATTATTTACTTTTGTTAGCTCAAAAGAGATTTGTGGAGAGCGCATTCTTCTTGTTTGTACCTATGGTATGAATCTCAATTAATTAGGTTAGCGGGTTCTGAATATTAGATAGTTAAAAAGAAGCACGTCATTTGTGATCGATTCTTTTTGTAGAAGCTCACACAAAAATATCAGAAAATACGTATTTGTACTCTTTATTTACACCAAACCCTATCATGCATTTATCGATTTGTATTAAGTTTTTATCAATAATATCCTCATGTTTAACGGACCATCACACTATTGGATCATATAAGCGCAACAAAAGCCTTTACATTTAATTGTACGGTTTAGCCTTCAAATGAGATGGTCTCTGATTTTTGTCCTTCAAAATAGAACTTATTATAAAGTGAACTTATGCTCCTTTTATATCAATTCTTAAATTAGCCGTTTCCATTCATTTTCGGCGATGAATTCGACCGTTAGAACCCAAATATCCGTTGGCAACAAAAGTCTTCTCTCTGGTTTGTCTAGAAACTCAACACCTACCCCCACACACACAAACAAAACGCACTAATGTTCTAACATCCACTTCGGAGACAAAGGGAGTTTGAGGAGCGAAGAGAAAGAAGAGAGACAGTTTCAGTTTCTTTAGTTGGGTTAAGAAGTTTCAGAAAAATGGTAGCAAGAACCCCCCCACCAAAGAAAATGGTGGTGCCTCCTCTTAACCCCATTCTTCTTAGAGAAACACTAAACAAGGTTGGTGCTCTTAATTATTACAGACAAGTGTTTATTCCTTAATTCTTTCCTCACTCCTCAGTGACGCTTCTTTTGATCCTTTTTTACTTGTTTTATTATTTTGCTAAAGTGGATTAGGAAACTCTATCAGTCATGGGTATCTCTTATTTTTGTGAATTGGGTTCTCTTTTTGTTGAGTTATAATTCGTCATGTCATGGGATTCTTTCATTGGCTTCTCATTTTGTAGTTAAAGTGTTAAACTGGTATTTCTGTCTATAAAATTTTGATTTTTCTGGTGGGATTCTTGAACCATAAAATTTTCAATTGTCTGTATGGGAATGATAATTTCCTCAACTTAATTTTTGATTTTTCTGATACTAAGTTTCTTTGATCTTTCCACGGTGTCTGCACTTTCTGACAAGAATTGTCTTTTTTATTGACTTCACTCAAAAAATTTAATGGGTTGTCAGGAACCAGAATATAATAATTTTTGGGATCTTCTGGTGGTTCAGATACTAAAGATCTTTTGATTACTTGCTATTTCTGAAATCTCTTTTTGGGACCTCTAAAAGGATCATCTTTTACTAGAAAGTTGTTGAAAACTTAGCTGATTTTGTGAGGTGATGTTGTTTGAAGGTGGACAAGTGTATGGCTCGATTGCAAGAGCTTCAGTACACAGTTACAGGTGGTAATAAGGTGATTTCTGGTGTAACTCTCAGTCCCTGCAGCACCAGAGGCTATTTGAAAACTAGCCTCAGATGCAAACAAGAATCTTTGAGGTACAATAATACAAATTCCTCATTCATTAGCTCAGTTTTGTACCTTTTTTCTTTTTATGATTTAACCCAATTCTCTCTATACCAATTCAAAGGATCAAGAATGCTACTTCCCGCAAATCTCCTCCAGGGACATTGCCCACAAATGCAGGTAATAATTATTGACTTGTGTTTTTCCCTCCCATGTTCAAAATTGTTTCAAAGTTTGATGATTTTGGGACTTGGTGGAAGCAGGGGAATGGCGGCGAATGTCATTACCAGCAATGCTTCTGGGAGAGACAGTGACTGAAATTAAACAGGCAAGTCAATTTGCTAGAGATATAGTGGAGGCAGTAGGTTCCAAGTGGAAAAAACTAGCATCCGATGACCCGAAAACTCCACTCACACAGAGACAAAACCAGAAGCCAAGCCCCGAAAATTCTGAGCTCCGATCACGTAGAAAGAGAGAGAAACAGGTAACCTTGCAAACAATGCGGTCACCATCAAAACAACGAGTAAATTCACGAATAAACTTCAAGGTTTCTTCTCCAGTGCAGCAGCGGGAATGTGAGAAAGAAAATTGCAAGTACATTGCAAATAGAGTTTCTCCAAGGAATAGGCCATGGGTGAAAAAGACTGTCCTTTTTCCAAACCCATTGTTCCATTCATCATCTCCAACCTCACAGCAGCAGAAATTATCTAAGACACAGTCTCCTGTGATTGCAAGAAATCGACAAACACCCCATAAGTTCTTGGTGAAGTCCCCACCCAAGGCCCCAAAGCTCCAAACGAGAATCAGAAGCCCCCAAAAACTTTATGCATCTCCTACCAGAGTAACAAGTTTGGGCACTAAGCTCTTGGCAAAGTCTCCGCCCAAAGCCTCAAAGTTTCAAGTGAAAATTAGGAGCCCCCCACAACTTTCTGTGTCTCCTACCAGAGTAACAAGTTTGGGCACTAAGTTGTTGGTGAAGTCTCCGCCAAAATTTCAAGTGAAAATTAGGAGCCCTCCACAAATTTCTGTGTCTCCTACCAGAGCAACAAGTTTGAGCAAGAGGTCCCCGAAGATGTCTACAGCTGCCAAACTGAGAAGGTCGTTTTCTCCTTCAAGATTGGCGAACAAGATAGCTTCTTCACCCTCCAAAATGAGGTCATTTTCGCCATCAAGATTGGCAAGTAGGCTAGCTTCACCGTTAAAGAGCAGAAAATCTGTGCAGAAGATTGATGGGATGAAGATGATGATGAGCGGACTCAAACAGAGACCACCAGCTTCAGCCACATCACAGTAATTCTCAGTTCAGGGAATGTGATGATGATCATTCATTGTTTGTGCTTGAGATTGAAGGATTCTTCGTTCTTTGAAGATATTTTCTTGATGTCCTTCTTAGTTTTGGTACAACCCTTGTATTACTTTCAAGATTGTATAATTTGATTTGTAAAATTGCGAGGTACTTCCTCAAAAAGGTAAATAAGAATGGTTTTCCTATAGATGAAATTTGCTCACTGTATCATTTCATTCATGAGAATCTTAACATTGTTAGTGCAAGATTCTGGTTACTTTATTATGTATCACTGATTGTTGATTAAGAAGTACGTATGCAGTCATGTAAAAAAAGTTGGCCCTTGAGATCCGATGATGTCTCCTTGCTGCCTCAGAAGTGAAATTCGGTTGCTATGTTTTGAGGTTTGTTCGGACTCGGAATGTGGGAGTCGATTGCAGGCAGAGGGTAGTATATTTCTTTTTTTTGAAAAGACAGAGGTAGTATATTTCTCTTGCTATACAAAGCTGGCACCTTTCCGGAAAGAGTTTATCTTCTATATACTGATAGTGCAAAAGCTTTATCGTTCATCAAAAGTGGGATTAGTAAACTAGAAAACAAGGCAGGTTGCCTCTTAAACGATTTAAAATACACTGATATGTAAAAGTAATTTATGTAACAAAGTGAATTTTCCTAATTCAATCTGTAATTTTCCATATGTACATCAATTTCATATCAGCAAATATTCATCAGCTGTTTTTGCCAACACTTGGTGGAGCATAATCCCAGCATCTCATATGCTGCAGATGCAGACTATTTTTAAGGACTTTGGTAAAATGGCATAAGGTTGACACTCTGTGACTCAAATAACATTTTCCCTATCATCGATGTGATAAATTCAGCATTGTATAGCCTTTGAAGTGGTAGTCTCTGTTCAACTTCCAAGTTTCTCCACACAAAGTGGTTTCCTAGGAGGACTTTCAAGATTTAGAACCAGTCTACATGTTTGGTTGAGGCCTTAGGTTGCTTCTTGGGCTTCTGGTAGCGATTGTTCTCAAAACGGGCTTTTACAATTAACGAATAAAGCAAATCTGCTTCTGCTGATGTATCATAAGGTGTGCTCATGATGCTACAAAACAGAAAATTCACAAAAATAATGAAAAAAAGAGTCAGCAGCAAAAAGGAAAATTTAAATTTAATGCGCAACAGTTTGGAGCCAAAAGGAGCTGCACATATGGATGCCATCCTGCGCAAACAAATCTATTAAACTTCTCTTTTTTGGGATTCTTCTTGTTGGAAAGTTTGCTTTCTTCCATTTTTACAAAAGCAGGACGAAATTTGAGTGGAGCAGTAAAAATACCTGCCAAGTAGCTCTTCAAGAATTATTCTTTGAGAAGGTGTAACATAATGTATGCAATTCCTGGGGCATTGACCAACTGCAAGCTGGACCAGATGTTCTTCACCATGTCCTGAATATATAGAACTTTTGGTTCACTAGCTAGATAAAAAAGAGAGGATAAGACCTTCTTTTAATAGGCCAAACGAAAATACTTTTAGGTAATTGTCTTTCAGTATTTGATTATGTTTCCTTTTATTCACTAACAACAACAACAACATACCCAGTATATTCCCACAAGTGGTTTTCCTTTTATTCACTAAAAAGCTTTAATTTTCACTAGAAATCTTTTCCTGTTAAGAGATTAATTTCTGATGAAAGTAACAAAGGAGTTCAGTATTTAGTACTACTATATGACCTTGAGAAGTTGCTCGTGCAGTTCCTGTTAAAGATGAAAAAGTGAATGCTTTAGGTGCTTTCTTAACGCATGAAAATGGACAACCTGCATATATCGTAAAAGAGGGAGATCAGGAACTATGCAAATTCTATATCATTCAAAGCATTCTGACAAAAGAGGTACGTGCTTCCATAAAGACAGTCTACAAGGAAGAATCACTTGCAGGCTATGGCGGCTTTCTGAAAAATATTTTCAAAGAAACTGATGGAGGAGGCCATCACTGGATTCACCAATGAAAATTAAATTGTTCGGAAACCCCTGGAGTAGAGCTTAGATATCTCTGGAGACCTTAGCAAACTACTGTCAGGATAAGCTAGCAGATACTTTTGTACAAGGTGTGACAACTTACTAACTACTAAGTACTCAGTTTGAAATATGAAAAATAAGGTTTCGCTACACTGCTGAGCTCTCTTAATTGCATTCCCATGTCTGCATTGATCAGCAGTCGCAGCAAAGTATTCCTGAGGCATCAGTACTGATTTTAGTGATATTACCAGGCCCAAACGTTGAACTGATAAATTAACTACAAGGAGAACTTGCTTGAACTTAAAAACTAGGGATGTCTTTAAGTATTAGGCCATACAATGCTATTATAAGAAAAAAGAAATGATAAAAACAAAGCCATGCATTGTGCAACAACCCAAATATGCACTTTTGGCATTAATGGTTCCTAACACTTCTATGTTTCTTCAATATCCTGCAGTGCTGTTTACTGGATTTTGAAAGACCTGAATTGGGAACACATTTTAAGAGAAACTCCCATATCCAGAACTTAAACCATGGTAGTTCTCTAGTAGTCTCAGACTCCCAGTAAAGGCGATATTTAAAAGATTCTAGTTTATTTATGTATAGCTCCATCGCATGAATGGGTTATGTGATTAATAGAAGCTCCTGCAAAAACAGTTCTTTATGGTCCAATTATAGACTAATTCATCAAACTCCTTTTGGCCTTTGCCGCATTTATTTCATAAATGTCAGATGTTGACCTTGAAGAAGCTGGTAGCAGGATTTCACAAGAAGCAAACTGACCTATTATAGTTTTACCATTACTTTATCGGAAAAAAGAAGAAAAACTATTGTAATTTTCAATTCTTGGAAGTTCAGAAAATGAGAGTATAAATTCAGCAGACTGTACTTTTAACATCCTCTATTTGCAAGTAGTGATCATGATGGAAATTTCTCAAGTGGAAATGGAGCTGTTACCTTTTCCAATACACATGGTCTCATTAACAAAGATATCAAATGCTTCACATTCTGGCAGATAAAACGGATCCAAGCATTCCCTGCAGAACTCAAACAGTGAATATGGCAAGAAAACATTAATCTGAAAGACAAAAGAAAAGAAAGGCAGACGAAATGCCGCAGTTGTGATCACTAGATTGGGTTGTGAAAATTCAACTGAAAGGAATTTCAGGATATATATTCATTAAGATTATGAACTTATAGGCATTTTACCTTTCAATGATCTCTGACTTCGTGAAGTTGGACAATATCTGCTTTCATGTCAAATGATAGGAGTCAGCTATCATTTGAGAAAGAAAATTTAAGCAACCAAAAGAAAGCATTTTAATTTGGCATTTCCTTTATAAACCTAGAGGTCTTAGATTTTTTCTAAGGTTTTATAAAACACTTTGGAATCAAATCTTATAACTAAGTAGTACATAATATTCCTAAATTGCTTTGTGCTGTACCTTTTTATCAAAGAACCTGAAAAACTGGTATTTAAAGTACTATCTACCTGCAGTTTTTCTATCTTACTGTCTGCTTACTACTCACTTGAAATCATATTAATTTCTTGCCTTCAAAGACAAATCCTTTGGATTTTCCTCTTATATAACTCAAAGCTAACTAGAATGTTGAACAAAAAGCATAAGACCAAATTTTGTTTAGTGTCCTTAGCAATAAGAACTATTTACCTCATACGCTTGAATGACTCGGCGAATCATTTTATCTGAACTATCCCCATCTCTCCTTACATCAGGATGAAACTTCTTAACCTGTGTCCAACAAATTATTAAACCAAAACAAAAGAACCCTCATTAGCAATTTTTAAGTATGATCCTTGAAAGCTCAAAAAGGTATGAAAAGACAACTTTTTTTCTGAAATTCAAAAAACAGGAAAAGGGACATGGATTCTTAAATGGTTTAATAAAAATGCAAACTTTACACTCCCTGTATCCCAATTTATGTGTCATACTTTTTTTTTAGTTTGTCCTCAAAAAAAATATCACACTTCTTTAGAAACAATTTCACTTTAAACTTACTATTTTACCTTTACGGAACAAATCATTTCTTTCTTAAATTCCGGCCTAGTCAAACATATTCACATAAATTGGACCAGAGGGAGTAGTACCTTATTCCTGAAAGCAGATTTCAGCTCATCTGCAGAGCAGTTAGGAGCAACACCAAGAACATCATATGCCAAAGAAGCAGAAAGGGGTTCTTCATCCCCATAATTCTGACCATAACACTTCACTATAGAAGAAGAAGAAGAAAGGATAGTTAAGGGGTTTCTAGAATTTAAAGGAAAAGAACATGTTGATGGAAAAGTGAGGAAGTTAATATTCTCAGGAGTTCTTGGAAAAAAAGCTGAAGTTCTAATTACGGAATTATTGCTGTACAGTGAGCATTGCATCTTTTTTCATCATTCAGGAACAAAAATAAAAGGTAATAGGGGGCTAAAGTAAGATATTTTGGCTCAATTTTGTAGCCATTCGAGTGGTCCTTCTTTACTTGTGAGACCAGTGGTGAGGTTTATTTCCAAACATTTCACGTCTGTATACTTTTTCTTTTTCTTTTTCTTGCTGCTTAAATTTGCATTTACTGTAAGCTGAATTTTCTTCTTGTTTTCATGTAATTAGGATAAATATACAATTTCAACCTTGGATTATTCATGTGCGTTGAATAATCAGTCCCACAATGTCTTTCTGATTGACTCCAGTTAAGGTACAGAGTACAACAAATAATACTAGTCTTAGCACGTGTAGTACTTCAGAGGACTTGACTTAAAAGTTTCCTTTTCAAAATTTACCTGTTATCAAGTCATTTATAAGGTAAACTAATATAATATCATAGGTTAAACTACGTAAAAATAAACCTGTCAATGCTTATTAAATCCATTACTAATTACTGTAATCATGCGTGATAAACCTTTTAAAAAAACAAATTAAATTATAGTACTTGTTTAGTTTTAGAATATACAGTCAGAAATTCGAATTGAAGACTGTACTCCTGCATTTGTCTCATTTAACTAATACTAGTAATACTTTCATCTCACCCTAGTGCCCTGCGTTAAAGATAGTTGAATGCAGCAACTTGTACTGTTCAACTCCCTTTTGGTCTCATGTGAAAAGTCTCTAGACTTAAGTGAGTCACTACGACTTGTATTCGAATTAGACTAGTGCCTTCTCACATAGGCAATGAATGAACCACTTGGTAGGCCTCCTCCTGCATCTGAAATTTAGAGAGTGACATCTTTGAATTATTTATCCTTTGTTATAGTTGTCTTTCTATATAAACAGGCACCACACAACTAAAAGCAATATACTTTAAACTTACCATCTCTATTACAACTTCTAAGATCATCCCAAAATGGCATGTGGGAAAGTTTTAGTTACTGCACTTGTGTTCTTTCTTCAATCCATTCCGCTACTTGTTCCAGTTGAAGCCATTAACACCGCATCTTTACCTCTCACAAACACTATTGAAGCCAAAGTATGATGTGTTGAGAGTAAGAGGAATGCCCTATTAAGATTCAAGCAAAGTCTCACTGATCCCTCTGACCGACTGGCTTCTTGGATTGGCAAAGAATGTTGCATCTGGAAGGGTGTTTTTGTGACATACAAACTGGTAATGTCATCAGCCTTGATCTCAAAGATACAACAGGAAATTGCTATCAGAAGAAAATGGGATATTTGATTTCTGGAAATTCGTCGTGCTTGGGTGGCAAGATAAGTCCTGCTTTACTTGACTTGCAACATTTAGAGTATTTAGACCTTGGTGGCAATGACTTCCAAAGACTTGCCACTCCCACTTTCTTGGGTTCTCTTGATAAATCACAGTACCTTAACCTCAGCCATTCATCCCTTGTTGGTATTCCTCCATTTGGAAACCCAATTCAAATCTTTGACTCAACTTCTTTCAACAGTAACATAAGGATAGGAATATGAACGTAGGCTTAAATATTGTAAACATGATAGATTTCCAAATGGAGGAATACCATCAAGGGATGAATGACTGAGGTTAAGGTACTGTAATTTATCAAGAGAGCCCAAGGATAGGAATATGTACTGAAGTTGAGTCAGATTGTAGATATTGTAAACGTTGTTGATTCTGTTCTGCCTAAATGGTTGTCTAATGGCACCACCCTTGAGACACTTGATATAGGACTCACCAACATTGAAGGCCCAATATCAAATGTTGAGTGGGGTAAACTCTGTAATCTGCGGGAGTTGTATCTAACGGAGGATAAAATAAATGGAGACATAAGCCAAGTAGTGGAAGGGTTGTCCAGCTGCAACAACACGACCATAGAAGTCTTAGGTCTTGCTGGAAACCGGTTGACAGGGCAGTTTCCAAATTCATTAGGACATTTGAAGAACTTAAGGATGACTAGTATATCTTTTAACAAGATATCTGGCACGATTCCCAAATCTATTGAGCAGCTGTCAAGGTTGGAAATTTTGGGACAAAATCAACTGAAGGGAGCCTTACCTGAAAGTATATTTAATTTTACTGAATTAACTCAGTTATTCCTTGCAACAAATGATTGGGAAGGCAATCTTTCACAAAATGACTTTGCAAGACTCCATAAACTGAAGTTTTTAGCCATATCATGTGGAGAAAGGTTTGCTATCAACTTGAGCAGTGAATGGATTCCTCCATTTAGCCTCACATATATCGAGCTTAGACAATGCGGTTTGGGACCCAAATTACCAACATGGCTGAAAACTCAAAAGCAACTTCGCACTATTATTCTCTCCAATGACTTCATTTCAGATCCTATACCTCCTTGGCTTTGGACAATGTGCTCACAACTGCAGCTTCTTGATCTATCAGATAACGGGATTGGTGGAAATTTTCCACGGTTAGTAAACTTCCCATCATCCCGAAGCGGGACAGTGGACTTCTATTCTAGTTACAACGATGGTGTTGTGGTGGACTTAAGTTCCAATAGCTTCCGTGGGTTGTTACCTCTTTGGCCAAATGTAACACATTTGAATCTTGCAAACAACCTGTTTTCAGGATCTATTCCCATTAACATTGATCATGTGATGACAAAAGTCCAAGTTATAGATCTTTCTGGAAATGCTTTTACAGGATCTATACCATATTCAATAACAAGAGTGAAGCAGCTAATGAGATTGGACCTTTCAGACAATCATTTGTCTGGAAAGATCCCTGACTGGTGGAATGATATGCAACAACTTCATGTCATAGATTTGTCAGGAAATAATCTTTGAGGTAGCATTCCTCCTTCATTATGTTCACCACCTTCACTTTTTTGGTTGAGATTGGGTCGCAATAACCTCTTTGGAGAACTTCCAAAATCATTAAGCAGTTGCCAAAGCTTGCTTACACTTGATATCGGAGAGAATAAAATCAATGGCACCATACCCGAGTGGTTCGGATAAAGCCTCTATCTCTGCAAAAGATTAGCATGCCGGACAACATGATTGGTGGACGCATTCCAACACGACTTTGCCAACTTTTTGGCCTTCAAATTCTTGATCTTTCCCATAACAATTTGACAGGTCCTATCCCTCCCTGCTGGGAAGTTGGAGAGCTCTTAAGTCCGCGAAATTTTACAAGTGGCATCCCAATTACTACCATTTCAGCTATGTCTTTACACCAAGATGGAGTTGGTTAAGAAGGCAACAAAGATGACACACACTTTTTACCTTAGATCAAGTGAATCTTATTGACCTTTCTTTCAACAATCTTCATAGAGAAATCCCGAATGAGATTACAGGCCTCTCAGCCTTGGGCACTCTGAATTTATCTTGGAACCAATTATCAGGAAGAATTCCAGAGGACATAGGGAGCATGCAGCAATTGGAGACACTAGACCTTTCCTCTAACCATCTCTCAGGTTCTATCCCATTGAGCATGGCTACCATCACTACACTGAGCTATCTTAACTTGTCATATAACAACCTTGGTGGCCCTATCCCATCAAAAAACCAATTTGGAACCTTCACTAATCCTTCAAGTTTTGAAGGTAACCCAGAACTGTGTGGGAAACCATTGATTACAGATTGCTCTCGACCCAGAAAAAGAGAAATGAACAAGGAAATTGAAGAAGAAGAAGAAAGGTTGTGGTTTTTAGTGAGCGGGGGAATAGGATTTGTTGTAACGTTTTTGGTGACGTATATCAGCTTGACGGTAAAGAAGTCGTGGGGATACAGTTACTTCCATTTCTTGGAGGAAGTTGGAGAAAGAATTACCAGGTGCTGTATTGTTTCCAAGCCTTGGTTGTATAGGATTTTCAAAGTCAGAAGGAATTAGTTTCTAAAGTTTTTGTTAGAACAAAGGAACTGTCTCTGCTTAATGTTACTATCTATTGTTCTTTAGTTGTGGTGTTTGTCCCCATAGTACTAGATTTTATTGCAGTGAATAAAAACGGATGACCTTTGTCCTTCTGTTGGAGCTTCTTAGTGATTTTACTTCTGGAAACACTATATTTGAGATCATGTAGTTTCTAAAGCATATTATCACTGTTTGCACATTCCAATCAAATTTGCTAATTAGAGTTAAAACAATTCCATTGTCAGACAACTGCACATCTGTGGCACATGTTCTTTTGTATACTTGGGGTGAATTGGGTATTACCAAGATCAACTTTAGAACTTCTATGCAACTGGAAAGCAATTGGAAGAAGAAATGCAAAGGAAGATTGTTGGCAAGCCATCCCAACTTGTATTTGGTGGACAATCTGGAAGGAGAGAAACTCAAGACATTTTGATGACAAAGCTAATTCTAGTCAGATAGTAAAGATGAAATGTCTTAGTCTCTTGTATTTTTGGTGTAAACAAGAGGGGGAGGTAGGAGATTTGGTAGAATTCCTAGGTAATATGTAAATTGTAACTTGATTTTTACTCCCTGGCCACTACTTGTGGCTTTACTTGTAAATTACCTCAGCAGCAGTTCATGCGTTGATATTTTTGGATGAAATACAAATGTTACCTTATTCAAAAAATAAATAAAATCCAAAGCACAAAATTTTGTTCTAAACTGAAATTCTGAAAAGTTACAGTATAAGAATAGAACACATTAGAATGTTTAGTACTTTCCTCTAATACTAGTATATTCAATATGTACACATCATTCACTTTCACTATATTTGTTTGCGATTAGGGTATACAGAGGAAAAATGGATTGCTAACTAATATACTCCTAGTATAGAGTTTAAGTTCTCTGTACGTAGTGTAAAACTATTTTACACAATCTGATCATTTATCACACCTTTCTATCATGAGGATAGAAGGAAACTCTAAGACACGTTTTTTAACTACCAAAATTCAAGATATAATGTGTTCACAATTGCAATTGCTCGATCTATCAGATAATCACATCAGTGGAAATCTTCCCAAGTTGGTAAATTTTCCATCAATCTCAAGCTGGGCAGTACTGGACTTCTGTTTTAGTTACTATTATGGTGTCGTGGTGGACTTAAGCTCCAATCACTTCCATGGTTTGTTACCTCTTTGGCCAAATGTAACACATTTGAATCTCGCAAACAACCTGTTTTCAGAATCTATACCCTTAAAACATATTTTTTTATAAGGTTAAGGATCTATACCCTTAAACATTGGTCACGTGATGACAAAACTCAGTTTTAGATCTCATTGGAAATGCTTTTACACGATCTATACCATATTCCATAACAAGAGAGAAACAGCTATTGAGATTGAACCCACTAAATGTAAGAAGGGTATCATAACAACGTTGACATACTGGTCCACTATTACTTTGACTATCAATCCACAGGCTGAGAGAACTATAAACATCTTACTTTTCAGCATGACATGAAGAACCACCAGCAGAGCAGTAGAGTGTTGTTCCAGGATCTGTGCTACTTAATGAATGTATTGAGCAGCATATCAGAGAACTTCTAGCATCAATTCTTAGGATAATTTATCACCTTGATAGTAAGGTTCTAGTTCCACCGAAATAAATGCAAAATCATGACTAGTTAAGTGAAGATGACAGTAAAAAATAACACTAAGAAACAATCTTTTTTCAAAATGATGTCTGGAAAAGGCTGCAGATAATAGTTGCCAGGGCAAGAAGCATTGCTTGTCCTGGAAGACAAAGGCATGAAGTTGCTGGACAATCAAATATACAGCAACCCAAATTTAGAAATCAGGTTTTGAATTGATATCCTGAAATCCTGTTATCATTCTTTCAACCATAAATTTCTTTTCCTATCCACTCATCAACTTTCCTTGAGGTAGGAAATCATTTATCAAATCAAAATACTGGTGTAAACTCCAGAT
This sequence comes from Przewalskia tangutica, assembly GCA_029844215.1. Lineage (NCBI taxonomy): Eukaryota > Viridiplantae > Streptophyta > Magnoliopsida > Solanales > Solanaceae > Przewalskia > Przewalskia tangutica. The sequence continues at coordinate 16,838,267 of CM056731.1, read as the reverse complement.
TAGATCATGAATAATAGGTTTCAGTATTTAAACAAAATGGCGACTATGCAACTGAATAACAAAGGAAGTGAAGCAAATTGACATCAAATCTGATGCTATGATAAGTTTAGCTAAAAATGTCACTGTAAAACTACATGGATCATTGGTTTTCCATTAGTTTTCCTCCTCTCCTCTTGGACGAAAGCCCTCAAAAGGCTCTTCAGCTCATCAGCTGCCTTGCGGAGAGTGCTTGTTTGGACAACCTAAATACACGGTCATATGTTCAAGTGCACCAATTAGATGCAGAGTCAAAGAAGTACCTGTGCCTTTTAATACCCCGATTAACGATGAACACTAAAGAAACAGTAGCCAACAACTTCGAAGTCTCAGCGCAGTGACAAAAGTCGAGATCTTCTGCCCCGGCTGCAAGTCTCATCAAATTACTAGAGATTATTCAAACTCTCAAAATGTAAGAATATTAACATTCATAAATGGATACAGGATACAAATGTAAGAACATTAACATTCATAAACGGATACATACTAGTCAAGGATCAAAGAGACAATTGGTCTAAAGTTTGCCAATAAGAGAAGTCTCAGATTGAAGGGACAAATTGTTAATCCTCTCAAGCGCTAGAATGAGAGCTTGGGTACCTAAATCGCCTTCACCATGAGCTTTAAGCGAGAGATAAAGCTGCTGAGCCAACGCCAACCCAGGCAAAGCGAGACCCATGTTCTGGCATTCCCTCAAACATATTCCCAAATCCTTGACAAAATGATTCACATAAAATCCAGGTTCAAAATCCCTATTAAGTATCCTGTTCCCATACAAGTCTAATGATTTCGAGCCAGCAGCACCCGTTGAAATTGCATTCAAATACTGATTCAAATCCAAACCAGCCTTATAAGCATAAATTAAACCCTCACATAGTCCCACCATAGAGGAAGCAATAACTACTTGGTTACCCAATTTTGTAAACTGCCCTTTTCCAGGGGCACCCATGTAATTAACTTTACCAAGAAGGTTAAATAAAGGATTAAGCTTTATCACAATTGATTCCTCCCCACCGGCGAAGATGGATAAAGAAGCGTTCTTAGCACCGCGATCGCCGCCGGAAACGGGGGCGTCGACGGCGGAGCACCCAACGGCTGTGGCGGCGGAGTGAATTTCAACGGCGAGTGAAGGTTCGGAAGTAGTCATGTCGACGATGACGCCGCCTTGACGGAGACCGGAGAGAACGCCGGAGTTTGAGTCGAGGATGACGTGGCGAACGTCGGAAGGGTAGCCGACTATAGAGAAAACGACGTCGGATTGAGAAGCGACGGCCTTTGGGGTGTCGACCCATTGGGCTCCCATAGAGATGAGTTCTTGGGCTTTGGATGGTGTTCGGGTGAAGACAGTGAGAGTGTAACCGGCGTTAATTAGGTGGGCGCACATTGAACGGCCCATTACTCCGGTACCGATCCATCCCAGGCGAGTGTTGGATGGGTTAACGGCGGCGGCGGCGGTTGTCATAGTACGGCGGATATGGGTGGTAGTGCTAGTGGAGAGGGTGAAGATAGTTTGACTTTGAGGTGCGTAGTGACAGTGGGGAAGTAAACGCAGGAGCCGCACAAATTTAGATATGTTATGAGTCATAGAGAAAGGAAGATTAATTTACTACTACGTGTTTCAATTTATACGATTCAATCCAAAAAAGAATGACTTTTACTAAAGCTTCCCGATATCATACAAAAATATTTGTCATATCATACAAAAATATTTGTCTTTGTTTTAAATAAGAAGTATTTCATATACTTTGTGTTCAGTCAAACTATATCATATTAATTTAGACGAAAAAAATATCTTATTTTTTGAATAAGGAAATTATGAGAAAATTCAAAACCAAAAATCAAAACGAACCAATAAGACTATCAATTCTGATTCGGACTGATTAAAAAGAAGAAAATATCATCGAGACGAAAAAAGTAACTATTTTTCTTATAATTTTTAGACTATAGTATACAAAATAGCTTGCACCTAGACTAATTATATATCTATCTGTTATAATTTCCCTAGGTTCAAGTCTTAAAGATGAATTAATTTTGGGAAAAGGGTCATATTTGTCCTCTACGTTTAGAAAAAAGGTTTGTATTTGTCCTTCGTTAACGTTTGGGATCAAATATGCCCTTCGTTAGTCCAAATCTTTTAACGGGTGTCCAGTCCCACCGACGATGTCCAGTCGCCGCCGCGACAATGACACCTCCCATCGTCGGGAACCTTGAATTGAAACCCTTTCTTCTGCCCTCGCCACTTCTTTCGCTGACCCTATCCACCTCCTTTGCGGAATACCAGAAAAAAAGATGAATTAACGGATCATAGGGCTAAGTCGAAGCATGCCTGAACCTTCTTCGTCGTAGGCTGAGTTATTATACAATCACACGAAGGAGACTTCCCTTCGGGATAGGTAGGATATGGTGCCACAAATTGTAGTATACTCGGCATGCGTCGATTCTTTGCTAGAGAAGCCTAGATCACTAGTTTTGGACTATCGAGAAACCCCCCTCTGCCCGCATCCCTGAAACTTGCTTTGTTTTTTTTCTTTAAAGACCCCGCCTGTTAATTCGACGCTCTCTATACCACAGACATCAGAAATTCTTTCATAATACAAGAATATAAAGAGTTCACATCATAATAGTAAAGATTCTCACCATAGGGCTTATAGACATTAGCATGACCACCATAATAGCCACGCCTAATAAAGTTGCGATTGAACTACAATCCTAGAAAAATTAGATGTACACGGTGCGGGCCGCGAGAGCGGTAAATCGAGGCAAACTCTGAATACTAGATGGTCTGTAACAACACAACCTGAAAGGAAGCCATTCTAATAGGAAGTTTCTAGTCGTCTTTCTTGAGGAGCGAGAAAAGAGAGGAAATGGACGAGATGGTTTGGCCACTATATTTTATTCAAAAGGCGACAATGATTTTCAACTCGATTATTGTAGATTAATAAGACCCAAAACTGGTAGCGAGTAGAATAAAGAAGTTAAGGCCTTACAGAAGGAGTGTTTGGGACAAAGCCGAAACTGGGTTTGCAAGTAGTCAAATATGTAGTGTACAGAACAGAGTACATGGATCGAACTCTCCGGATTCAGTCTTATCTTTCACTAACATTCGTAAAGTCGGGTTGCTTCTTTTTTCCAATAATTATAGAAGCGCTACAATTGATGAAAAAAATGATCTGGTCTTTCACTACCAACTCCTTTCATTTTCGATTCGGGATGATGAGCCCAACCCTGCTGGACGTAGCTCTCTTAACCGGTGAAGAACTTGAATTGGATAGACCGAAGTCTTTCTTCCCCATCCGATAAGCATGGGCAAAATGGTGAAAATCCCAAAATTGAGAGTTGAACTTCGGAAATTAGTGTATGTTGTCGAGAATGACGAGACGAACTCAGTGATACCACCCACAGTCCTCGACTCTACCGGAGCTGATCGGAAAAAGCCAAAAATTCATCGGATTTTTTGATTTGGTCGACCGGCGAATAGGGTAATAATTGAAGGTCGTAGTTGGGTGTAGGACGTCGGCCTTGAGACAACGAGTCTACTGGTACCAACCACGAACCTCGAATGTATCTCAGGTCGCCGGAAAACGAGCGGCAACGTTTAGGGTTTCAAAGATTTCGATTTGAGTGTTATTGCGATTTAGTGAGAATCGAGCAACGTGGGGGTGTCAAAATGACAGGGAGGAGATGGGGAGTCTGTTGGTGCCACCGCCGGACCTCACAGTTGCCGGAGATCGCCGAAAAATGTGAAAACCCGAATCGAAAAATAGGGTATTTTTTGATTTGAAATTACGGGCGATTTAGGAAGAAACGACGGTGGTGGGTGGTATGGAATTAACTGGCTTGACGAGACGAAGCTATTGGACTATGTCTCATCCCTGATGGATGCCGGAGTTGGCCAGAGCTACCGTGGTTTGGCCGGAAATTTCAATGTGTCGTCCACGTATCTGCCACGTGGCAGATCAGTTAAAAATGGATAAATTTTAAAAAGTTTGGACTAACGGAGGGCATATTTGACCACAAACGTTAACGGAGGACAAATACAAACATTTTTCTAAACGTTGACGGCAAATATGACCCTTTTTCGTATTTAATGGAAAATAAATACACAATATTGGTAGGGGCACTCACTTTTTCTTTAACGAGTTTGACGGATCAACTATGGTAGTTGGTAGTGGAATAGGGGAGTAATTGGACGCTACTTTTAGTCCACCAACGTGCTTCACAAAAAGCATCCTTGTTATTTCAAATTTCAAATTTCATCTTTCATTTTACTTGGGAATCTTTTTTATGGCATCACATACTTCAATTCAAGGTACATAATGCATGACATATGCATTATTAAGATATTTTAGGATTAATATTGTTTAGCTTCAATATCAATCTCGGATACTTCATCTGAGTTGAATAATAACTGTCACTATGTGATTTTTTTATTGGCTCCAGATAAGGTATACAGATGATCTCAAATAATTCTAGTCTTTATCGTCCATTTTCCCATAGTTATCATTAGTCCTTCAGAGGACTTGACTTTGAAAAAAAGTTTTTGTTAGATTGCATTATTCGAGTCTGCATGTGTGTTCCGGACAGAATCCAGAAGAATTGAAGAAGAAGAAGAAGAAGAAATCGTGAAGGAGAAGAAAGAAGAGAAACGAGAGAAAAGAGGAGTTATTTGTGGGAGCTTTTCAGAATATTCATTAACTAAAACGTAATAGCACAAGTGCTATTTATACAAGTGAGATAATAGACCTCTTAACTAATATGACTTACAGCCTTATTTAATTCATACTAAGATGTATATCATGTATATCAATACTTCAATATCCCCCCGCAAGCTAGGTACTAAATAAATTCTTGATACCTAGCTTGGACAACAGGTAAGAATGCTGATTCTGCACCAGACTCTTCGTCAAAATATCTGATGGCTGCTCTGCAGTGCAAACATATATAGTAGACACCAAACCATGTTGAACCTTCTCCCGTAATAAAATGACAGTCGATGTCGATATGCTTTGTACGTTCGTGAAACACCGGATTTACAGCAATTTGAATGGCCGACTTACTGTCACAGTCAACAGGAATAGGCAACTTCAAACTCACATTCAACTCAGCAAACAACCCTGAAATCCGAACCACTTCAGCCACCACAGATGCCAAACTCCTATATTCAGCTTCTGTCGAGCTTCTGGAGATCGTATGTTGTTTCTTAGACTTCCATGAAATGAGGGAAGCTCCAAAGAATATAAAATAACATGTAACTGATCATCTGGTGTTAGGACACGAAGCCCAATCAGAATCACAGTAAGCAAACAACTTATCTGTGCTCCCAGCTGTCATGAAAATACCCAAACCAGAAGCCCTTTTGACATATCAAACTACTCTCTACTGCAAACATGTGTGACCTCTTTGGAGCTTGCATAAACTGGCTCAGAACCTGCACTGCAAATGCTATGTCTGGTCTGGTGTTAGTAAGATACAATAATCTGCCAATGAGCCTTTGATAGCTAGCAACATCTGTCAACAACGGATCCTCTGTAGAAGCAGGACCTCCATCCATCTCTAAATGTCTGTCATATACATGAGAAGTTTCACATTTACTTCCATTGGAGAACTGGCAGGCTTGGCTCCTGTCAGTCCCATATCTGGAACTAGTTCCAGGGCATATTACCTTTGGTGCATCACTATCCCATCCTTGTTTCTAGCAAACTCGAAACCCAAGAAGTACCTCAATTCTCCTAGGTCCTTGATCTTGAAGTGTTGCTGCAATGTACTTTTAGTTTCTTCTATTAACTACATGTCATTTCCAGTCACAAGTAGATCATCTACATAAATCAACACTATCACAATGCTGCCTTTGACCTTCTTAGTGAGCAAAGAGTAATCTAAGTGACTCTGAGTGAACCCTGAGGATATCAAAGCAGTGGTCAATTTGATGTTCCACTGCCTTGAAGCCTGCTTCAGCCCATATAATGACTTTAGCAACCTACAAACATTTTCTTTCTTGTGTGTGAATCCTTGTGGAAGAGTCATGTACACCTCCTCATTAAGATCCCCTTGTAGGAAGGCATTAAACACATCAATCTGATGCACAATTCAGCCCTGTGAAGCATCAATTGAGATAATAGAACTAATTGTCACCATCTTCACCACAGGTGCAAAAGTGTCTTGATAATCTATTCCTTCTTTCTGATTATACCCTTTCGCCACCAGTCGTGCCTTGTACATTTCCACTTCACCTGTAGCTTTGTACTTGATCTTATAGACCCATTTACAGCCAATAGATGTCTTGTTCTCCGGCAAATCTACCACATTCCATGTTCTGTTATCTTCTAAGGCCCTGATTTCTGCCTTCATGGCTTCAATCCATCTTGTATCCTTAGCAGCTTCTGTATATGACTGTGGCTCACTCTCTTCTGATATTTTTTGCTATAAAGATTTGGTATGATGCAGATAATCCAACATAACTAACAGTATCTGATAGTGGATACCTGACACTTCTTGTGTCTGCAGCAGACTGAACAAAATATGTCATTCAAGAAAGAGATTTCCTGCTCCTGCTAGACCTTCTGATTTCTACTGGTGATTGAGAGACAACCATGTCATGTGCAGTAGTCTCTGACTGGATGTAAGATGGGGATGCACTCCTTGTCTCAACTGACTTCACATTATCATCAGCAACAACATTGGAAGTTCAGAACCCCCACCAACTGCATCAGGGACATTACCAACTGTATCATGGATATTATCACTTTGCCTTCTGAACATTTCTGAATCAGTAGCAGTAGCTCCTCCAGTATCAGCATGCTCATCAATATCAAAGTTATTAGAATTATAAGAATGAATATCATGTGGAATGGATACAGGAGAATCAAGATGTGACTCTCCAACATCAGCGTCAGTTGTTCCTCCTTGAATATGTAAAAAAGGAAAATGATCTTCATGAAAGACCACATCTCTACTTACAAAAAATATTTTGTTAGTTAAATCAAGTAATCTATATCTCTTTTGTCTACTTGCATAACCCAACAACACAGTTTTAATGGTCCTAACATCAAATTTATTTTTCTTGATCAGATTAGTAGCATAGCAAAGGCATCCAACAATTCTCATGTGGGACAAAGAAGGGATTTTCCTGAACAATTTCTCATATGGTGAGATGTTGCCTAGAACAATGGGATTCTATTGATCACATAAACTGTTGTTTTTACACAATCTCCCCTGAATTTTGATGGCAGATGCCCTTGAAATTTGATGGCTCTAGCAATCTCCAAAATGTGCTCGTGCCTCCTTTCCACTACTCCATTTTACTGTGGAGTATATGGACAAGAGCTCTGGTGTATAATCTCATACTGTCTAAACAAATCATGACACACATTATTGAAAAATTCTATGTCATTGTCTGTTCTAATGTTCTTCACTCCCATGTCAAACTAATTTCTAATTTCAACAAGGAAGTTTTTAAGAATAATGGACACATCAGACTTCATATGCAACAAAAAAAACCAAGTCCATCTAGTATAATCATCCACAATAGTGAGAAAGCATCTCATCTCATTATAAGTAGGCACCTTATAAGGTCCCCAAACATCAATATGTAACAATTGAAAAGCAAACAATGTCCTGCTAGCACTAGTGGAAAATATTTTCCTGGTTTGTCTAGATATAGGACAAATCTCACAATGCTTTATTGTAAACTTGGATTTGTCTTTAAAACTGGTTATTTTCCTCAGCATGCTCATTGGAAATGTCCCAGCCTCTTATGACATAACTCTCCTTCTCCATGCCTGTCACTATTTGCAAATTCAGCTGCCAAAGATGCATGTGTCTTCATCTGCTTATCATGTATGTACAGCCCATCAACCATCTTACCAGAGTTTCCTCTTATTCTTGTTTTCATCATGTAGAGCCCATTAACCATCTTACCAATCTCCTTCACTGTTACACCTCGTAATTCCAAGGCAATGAGATGAGAACGTGCGTGAGAAATTGAGATTTGAATTTTGGAAAGAAAGAAGAATTACTTTTTCTTAAGGAAAAATATCGGAAATTTGTGAAGAAAAATGTTTATTAATTGGAATTTGATTCTCAAATTTGGTAGTTGGGACTTATAGATTATATTGGAATTTTGGATTTTAAGTTCCGGATTTGGTCATGTGGGGCCCACGGGAAAATTTTATGGTTTTGTGGGGCCCACAATATTTTGAGATATTTTGGAGAAGAAATAAATTTTGGACGAATCGGAGAGCGACACGTGTCCCCCACTTGTCTTGGCTTGACTATTTGACTTGAATATTTTGGAAGACTTGGACTAGATATTTTAGAGACAAGTGGACAAATGGGCCATGTGGGTCCCACTCCACTTGTCTTGCTACTTGGATATACATCTATATATTAGAGAGGGCTTGCAAGACTTGTTCTACACTTAGCCAAATTTCACACAAATATATTTTGTCCCTTTGAGAGCTCTCGGCCAAGGGCCTTTTTGGATGACAAAAATTCTTCAATCCTTCATGATAAATCCTCAAACTCAAGACTAAGATCCCTAATGGAGTGCTAAGCCAAGATAACCCCTTAAACCCCAAGAACATGGTGTTGACCGAGAATGAGGGTGTGAAACCCTAAGGTTCCGTCGACTTTTAGGAAGTGAAATACAAAGTGAAGTTGTGTATAAGTTCATAGGGGTCACATATATGTGATTGGAACTTGAAGAAGTGGAGCGAAACGAAAATTGCGGACTAATATAGTAGGGGCTATTTTGGGCAATTTTTGGCACTAAAATGAGGTAATAGTTCTTATTAAATTAAAGTAATTGGATATTACTTATTGTTATGTTTAAGGGATGAATTTGTGTTAAGGAAGAAATGGAAAATAAGATGTGTATGAGATAGATATGTTGTTGGCCGATTTGAGGCAATTTTGTGCCATTGGTTTCGTTGGTTATATTGTTGTTGTTATCCACACTTGTCGCATGTTAAAATGAGGTAATATGGTTGTTGATAAGTTGGTATGTCATTTATAGAGGTTTTGGAACTTGAATTGGAATAAAATGGATTAAGGAAAGAGTTATCGGATTGGTATAGTTGTTGTTGGCCGAAAACTGTCTAAAACTGTTAGACGTCGTGTGTTGTTTTTATGGACTGTTTTGGGGTGTTGTTATGCTGGAAAATCCGCCCCTAACATGCGTGATTAATGTGGTAAAATTACTAGTGAAGGTCCTAAGGAATAAGGGTGTTAAAGGCTTCACATTGTACCCTTAATGTTGGTTTATTATGGACTGTTTTGCGGACTGTTTTGTATAGATTGTGGGGCAGAATTTTACACGTCAAGTTAGGCGTGTAATCCTCTTTGGTTAATTGCTGGTTGTGCCTTAAATGTGGCTTGTTGGTTGATAAATTCGGGCCTTGGAAAAGGTGGAAAAGTACGTATAAACAAAGGAAGTGCTGCCCAAATTTTCGTAGAATTAGAGGACAATTATTTGATATAAGTATTACACTAGTAAGCTTGAAATTGATAGAAGTATTATTATCATTTTAGGTTGAGGTACTACGTGTAGCATAGTTTACTTGGCTTAAGGAATAGCCGATGAGGTTGAAGTACTTTGGAGCGTTTTGTTACTTGTCGTATTGGTTAGTCGTCACGAGGTATGTGAACTTCTTCCTTCTATCGAAATGACTATCCTTGAAGTATATCTGCCTTGTTATTTGGAGTATACGTGACATGTTATTTGAAATATACTTGCCTTGTTATTTGGAGTATACACGACTTGTTTCTTGAAGTATACTTGCCTTGTTATAGGAAGTATTCATGTTATTGATTTTATGCTAAAGGCATGTCTAGAATATTCCTAAGTTTTTACCAAGTCTTATGGGGGATGTTTGTAAGAGTCGTTAGGAAGTATTGGAGTCGAGTTGACCTTGCTAATTTACTACACTAAAGAGAATAAGTAACTTGATTTGAAAAGTATTTGTTACTTGATTTAAAGAGAATAAGTAACTTGATTTGAAAAGTATTTGGTTATTTGATTTAAAGAGAATAAGTAACTTGATTTGAAAATATTTGTTACTTGATTTAAAGAGAATAAGTAACTTGATTTAAAGAGAATGAGTAACTTGATTTGAAAAGTATTTGTTACTCGATTTTGAAAGAGGAAGTAACTTGATTTAAAGGTATAAGTTACTTGATTGATTTAAAGAGAATAAAAGATTTGGTTTGGAAAGAGTAAGTGACTTGATTTAAAGGCATAAGTTACTTGGTTTTAAAAGTGTAAGTTACTTGAGTTAAAAGAGTAAGTAACTTGGTTTTAATGGTGAAAGAATTTTGGGTTCAACGCCCTAATACTTCATGAAATGATTCTTTTATAAAGAATAGATGTGCATAGTACTTTGGGTTCGAATTTCCTAAAATTACATGACACGATAATGCCTTGGCTTCATAAAAGGAAAAACATGATGATTAAAAGGAAGGATGTTGTCACGACCGACCAGCCGCGGCGGTGCCTACACAGGCACCGCTTTCAGTATCGTCGAGAGAATAGCGGAACATACACAACACATGAACATCACAGCTAGCCGTAAGCGCTTCCATAATATATACATAACCAAAAGTAAGCGATCTGACAACCTGTTCTTACAGCCCAAACACAAATGCGACTACAGACCTCTAGGAATAACAACTGTGGCGGGACAGGGCCCCGCCATACCCCTGAATGTACATAATATCTATAACATCCGGGGGAACCATACCAAAAGACAAGCCTCCGGAGGAATGGAGCTTCTGACACCTGATCAGTGATCCTAAGAGTGAGGATCCACCACCGCTACCACTACCGCAGCGTGAGCGCGGCCAGGAAGTCGATTACGATATGTACCAAGTATGTAAAACTGGAAATACTGTAATAATATCATAAAGTCTAAATAAAACTGAAGACATGGATGATAATCAGATTACATTGCACTATGCCTTACTAACAATGAGAGTAACAAGTATAAACATTACTGCATAAAAATAGGAGGCTCATGATCAAAACAGGGTCATCCGCCCGTAGTATCATTAAGCAATCCTACTCCTGGGACTATTTCACCCGCATAGGTCCTGTGGACCCGCATGAGGTCATCCGCCTCGCATGGGACTATTTCACCCGCATGGGACTATTTCACCTGCATGGGCCCGGTGGACCCGCAATGAGTACAAACGCCGCACTCGCATCATGGGTAGCAAATCCATGGAATAAGTATAAGTAATAACCCGGGGTCTACCCCGTAAGAATACATAACCTAGCACAACCGACTATCATATATAACATAAGCGTTACCGGCTTATCATAACATAAGCAAGTTAAGAAATCCCCTAACTACTTATTAACATTATTAATATATCCTCTCATTTTAGTTTACTTAAGGCACTAACATGTCATTTAAGAGAAAATTCGGGAATTCAACTCAAGTACCACGTACCTCTAACCTTTTGAGAATGACTCCTTTTTTATATAAAACTTCCAAGATACTAATAACCGTAGTATCAAGTTACGACTACTTTTAAAAACAAGTCACCTTTCCTTTTAGAAATATAATAGGCTTTTAAATCAAGTGACTTCATTTCTATTAAAACCTTAGGCAATTGATGCCTTAAAATCAATTTGCCTTTCAAAAATTCAAATCATTTATCCGTACTTATTTTCCTTAGAGTAAATCTTTCTTTGTTAACCTTCCATAAAGCTAATATAACCAACTTCCCATAAAGTCGTTATATTAACCTTATACATTAGTCAAAATACATTTCCCTAAATCCAAGGGACTTATACTTTTAAAATGAAACAAGTATCACATACTTAAAACACTTCAAGTACCTTAACTTTGAAAACTTAGGACATCCTTAATACTTTTAAAGAAGTGAGTTAATCCCTTTACTCACCCAACTTGGCCATTCTTAAAACAAGTAAGGGATATCAAAGTCTTGTACGTCTACCGTACTACATAAGTGCAACTATTCATGCTCAAGAGATAGGAAAGTTCCACATACCACTTCGGGTCAATCCACTCGCAAGTCCAATATACCGCACGTAGTATGTTAACCTATAATGACCATAATACGTTCATTAGCTTCTAGCTTCAACGTAGAACATTCTAATTGAAAAGCCCCTTATTCTACGGAAAATTGGACAACCCTTCCTTTGTTTCTACATACTTTGCCACCTTTTTAAGGTCCGAATTCAACATCCAAACGCCACTTTTAAGGCCCAACAATCCAATCAATACGAAAGGGATTACACGCCTAAACTTGGACGTGTAAAATTCTGCCCCACAATACATAACAACTAATTCAATAAGTTTAAAGTATTATCTTGGCTAAAACATGTTCACATATCACCCTTATCCAATCCTTTCAAAACCAAATTGTATTTTCTACATGCAATATGTCTAAGAGCAATATTGACAACTACAAGTCATTTCTTCCACACATGAAACACAATTTACTAGCAAAAGAGAAATGATTGTTACCTTAGAGCTTACCCAAATTAGTCCAATAAATTTCACTTGCCTTCTTTCCACAATCACCACCACAAACCTCTTACAAGCTTGTCAACATGTTTCCTTCTTGCCACCTTTTTGAATTTTCTCTAAGCCTTGGTTTCTTCTTGAATTTCTAGAGAGAAGGGAGAGGGAATTTTAGAGAGAAGGAAGAGGGATGATTTTTAGAGAGAAGGAGGTTCTTTCAAGAATGACCAAGTCTTTAAGACTTAATCAATAAATAGGACATGCACAAAATCAGATGTGGGGGGGGGGACACTTGTCACCCTCCTATGGCTTTTTAAAAAGAAAACAGTTCTGATTTTCCCCCAGATTCGCAGAAACCCGTCTCGGCGCCGCGGCACTGAAACCTCTGCAAACCTTCAGAACTTCCGGTGCCGCGGCCCTGTTTCCGGCGCCGCGGCGCTGCAACCTCAGCGATTTTCAGACTATCCGGCGCCGCGGCGCTGTGGCCCCCGACCGAAAATACTTTTCTGCTCGACTGCGCACTGAACTTGTAACTTCCATAACTTTCTACTCCGATGTCCTATCGACGAACGGTTTGTTGCGTTGGGAACTAGACTCAACGAACCACGTTCTAAGCCTTAGAAACACCTAGGAACTCTTAATGCAACTGGACGTACACCGCCTCAAAGTTGACTAAAACCCGTCCGAAACATTCTGTCAACCTATCTTTCTAAAATTTAAGTCTTAATTCCTTTCGTACGTTCTCATAAGCCTGACATAGTACCTTAGTTTCATGAAAGTTGTTATAATAGCTTTATGGGAAGTGGTTATAACAGTTTTTTTATGGAAAGTCAAAAGATGGTTTAAAATGTCTTATGGTACACGAGATGTTGGTACATATGTTTCTCTAAATAATAGTTCATTCTATTTGTGCTAATGAGAGTCGAAGATGGTTAAATTGTACATAGTTGCTTGTGATAGCTATAAGTGTACAGTTCTTGATATTTGGACCGCGTCCCTCACTGAAGGGCCGGCAACGTTATTGTATTGTTTACATGGGCATGCCGACGGTGATGTTGTATTCCACGTGCATGCTTCCAATGTTATACCCCGTAGTTCAGGCCGTGCGTATGGGGCCATACGAAAGGAGTTAAGACTTAAGTAGGGTGATGAAAAATCGCGGTCAGGGGCCTCGGCGCGGCTTCATAAGCGTGGCCGCGCTAAAGCGGAGATGTAGGCCGCGCGCGTGAAGCAGCCGCGACGCCAAAAGATCTGAAGGGTCACTGAAGTTCAGTAGCCTTGGCCGGGAAGCGGCGCCGAGGCGGTTCTGCGAGTTAGTGGAAATTTACGCACCGCTCGTTTTAAAGAGGTCATGGGTGGGTGACAAGTGTCCCACCCCATCTGATTTTGCATGTCTTTTATATCGACCAAGTCTTGAAGACTTGGTCATCTTCCAAACTCTTCTCTCTCTCTAAGCTAAAAAGTTCTCCCTTCTCTCTAGAAAATCAAGAGAAACTCCAAGCTTAAGGAAAATCTGAAAAGTGTGATAAGAAGGAAAGTTAGTTGCAAGCTTGTGGAGGTTATTGTAGTGGTGTTCTTGGAAAGGAGGCTAGCAAAATTGTTGGAATAGTTTTGGCTAAAGCTCTAAAGGTAACAATTCTCTCTTGTAGCTAGTTATTGATGTTGCATGTGAAGGAGAAAGAACTTGTTGTAGTAAATAATGCTCTTAGACTCATTGCATGTAAGAAATATGGTTTGGGTGTGAAAGAATTGGTTAAAAGGGTTAAGTGAGCATGTTGTAGCCTAAGAACTACCTTAAACTTGTTAAGATGATTGTTGTAACTTATGGGGCAGAATTTTACACACCTAAGTTTGGTTGTGTAATCCCCTTTGAAATGTTGGATTGTTGGGCCTTAAATGTGGCGTTTGGATATTGAATTCGACCTTGAAAAAGGTGGCAAAGTATGTAGAAACAAAGGAAACGCTGTCCAATTTTCCATAGAATCTAGTAACTTACACTTGGAATAATTCTATGTTGAAACTAAAGGTTAATAAACGTATTATGGTCATTATAGGTTGACATATTACGTGCGGTATTTTGGACTTAGCAAGTGGATTAACCGAAGAGGTATGTGGAACTTTCCTATCTCTTGAGCATGAGTAGTTGTACCTATGTAGTACGGTAGACGTACAAGATTTGATATCTTTCACTTGTTTTAAAGTATATGATACTTGTTTCATTTTAAAAAGTATAAGTCCCTTGGATTTAGGGAAAATGTATTTGACTAAGGAATAACGCAAATATAATGACTTTATGGGAAGTTGGTTATATTAGCTTTTGAAAGGTTAACAAAGAAAGGTTTACTCTAAGTAAAACAAGTACGGGTAAATGATTTGAAACTGTGAAAGGTGAAATGATTTTTAGGCATTGGTTGCCTAAGGTTTTAAAGGAAATGAAGTCACTTGATTTAGAAGCCTATTATATTTCTAAAAGGAAATGTGACTTGTTTTGAAAGGAAATCGTAACTTGATACTATGGTGATTAGTATCTTGGAATTTTTGTATAAAAAGGAGTTATTTCTTAAAAGGTTAGAAGTATATGGTACTTGGGTTGAATTCCCAGATTTTTCTATTAAAAGACATGTTAGTGCCTTAGGTATACTAAAATGAGAGGATATATTAATAACGTTAATAAGAAGTTAGGGGATTTCTTAACTTGCTTATGTTATGATACGCCGGTAGCGCTTATGTTATGATATGATAAGCCGGTAGTGCTTATGTTATGTATGATAGACCGGTAGTGCTTATGTTATGTGTGATAGGCCGGTAGTGCTTATGTTATGTATGATAGGTCGGTAGTGCTTATGTTATGTATGATAGGCCGGTAGTGCTTATGTTATGTCTGAGAGCCGGATGAGCTATGTTATATATATATATATATATATATATATATATTATTACGGGGTAAACCCCGGGTTATTACTTAAGCCATGGATTTGCTACCCATGATGCGAATCACGTGGCTTGTACTACGCGGATCGGACGCGTGATCCATGCGGGTGAAATAGTCTCATGCGAGTACGGCGATGGTACTCATGCGGGTCCACAGGATCCATGCGGGTGAAATAGTCTCATGCGGGTGAAATAGTCCCATGACGAGGCGGATGACCTCATGCGGGTCCACAGGACCCATGCGGGTGAAATAGTCCCAGGAGTAGGATTGCTTAATGATACTACGGGCGAGGTACCCTGTTTTGATCATGAGCCTCCTATTTTTTTTTATGCAGTAAGATTTATACTTGTTACTCTCATTGTTAGTAAGGCACAGTGCAAGGAAATTGATTTTTATCTAAGACTCCAGCTTATTTTTGATATTATTACAGTATTTTCCAGTTTTACATACTTGGTACGTTGTGTCACCCCTTCTCGGGCTGCGTTATGCCGCAGTAAGGAGTAGCGGTGGTGGATCCTCATTCTTAGGATCTTTGCTCAGGTGTCAGAAGCTTCATTTCTCCGGAGGCTTGACTTGACTTTTGGTACGGTTCTCCCTGATGTTGTAGGTTTTGTGTACATTCAGGGGTATGACGGGGCCCTGTCCCGTCATGGTTGTTACAAACTCTTAGAGGCATGTAGTCCGGTTATAAATTGGGTTGTTAAGGATGTAACTGTTCAGTTCTGTTTTATTTATGTTACGGAAAGGTAGCCATTCTTGGGTTAGCCTATTTTATCTTTATGGTTCTTGTTTGTGAGTTTATTCCCGCTGGTTTTCTCTGATGTTGTATCACAAGGGTGCCCGGGGTAAGGCACCAGTCACGGATCCGAGGTCGGGTCGTGACAAAAGTGGTATCAGAGTAGTTAATCCTCGGAAGGGGTCTACAGGCCGTATCTAGTAGAGTCTTGATTATCGGTGTGTTGTGCACCACATCTATAATCAGGAGGCTACAGGATATTTAGGATTGGTTTCCATTCTTCTCACTCTGAGATCGTGCGATAGAGCCGTGTTGTTAGGGTCGTCTCTCCCTAACGAGTTATGTTAATTGCAGCTACGAGAAAGGCAGCAGTGACCCAGGAAGGATTATGTGGATTGCGTATCCAGGTTGGTTGTAATTGTTGTATAGTTGGTATAATGACGTACGACTATATGGATTTATGTATAAGGGTCATATATGAGCCGTCTAGAATGATTTTAGATTACCAGGAATTGGTAAGGGCTAATTAGATACCGGGAAGGTATGAAACGGTTTAATAAACTCTCATCAAGGTTTTACGTACTAATTTGAGATAATTAGGAGATGATGAGTTGTCTGAGAAGGTAGTAGACCCTTAAGAAGTTTAATTAAGGGACCTAATGGAGACTATGGTTGTAAATTAAGCTACGTGGTATGCTTAAGATGATAGTATGGATGAGATCCGTGTGGGGTAAGTAATGGTTGTTGTGATCAAGACGACACGACTATGGTATTATGAGAAGTTAGTGTACCCGTTTATGGGGTGGGATCAGTTAATAGTAGTCCCGCTACGTGACAGAACAAAGAAGTCAGGGAAGAAAGATGCACTACAGTTTAACTCCTTAGTCAATTTTGATACTGAGAGAAGATTAAACTGAACGTTCGGCATACATAACACATTTTTAATAAGGTCACCTCCTCCTAGTCTACAACTCCTTGTCTGTGTAATTATTGTTGTGTCACCAGTTGGTAACTGTACATGACCTGCATTGTCTATGAAGTCATATTCTTCAATCATATTCTTGTCATTTACCATATGGTTAGTTGCTCCTGAGTCAACTATCCAATTAGGATCAGTTTCTTTACTAAATACAGGATTACCTGCCATATGTACTTGAGGCAGTTGTGTACTGTTTGTATTTGTGTCCATTTGCTGCTTGAGTACTACAAACATTTTCTCATACTTGTCAGGTGGACATGTCCTCATCATCTGCTGAAATTGTCCCTGCTGTTCCTGATTCAATTGACTCATTCCTCCTTCATGCCTCTGGTTTACTTGCCCATAGCTATAGGCATTCCCTTCATGCCTCTGGTTTACTTGCCCATAGCCATAAACATTCCTTTACCTGTCATAGCTACATTTACTTGTTTCTTTCCTTTGGAATCATCAGGATATCCCATAAGTATGTAGCACTTATCCCTCACATGACCTTGCTTGTTGCAATAGTCACAATGCATCAACTTATTGCAGATTTCTCTACAATGTCCTTTCATTTTGCAATGATCACAGTACATGATCTTCTACTATCTGTTCTGATTATTATTATTACCAGGCCTATTACCAGGCCTTCCAAACAAAGCTATAGGTTCAGTTGACTTAGCTACTGCATACTCAGTTGTTGCATACCTTCCAGTCATTAATTTCTGGCTTTCATCCTGCACAATTATGACATAAGCTTGGTTCACACTAGGTGTAGGTGTCATTAGAAGAATATGACTTCTAGCCTGATTATAACCATCATTCAGTCCCATTAGGAACTCCAGCAGTCGTTGATTTGCTAAATGCTCTATATATTCTCTTGGACTTATACAATCGCAAGTTGGTGGTGGAATGATTGAGTCGATTTCATCCCACAAATCTTTTATCCTTGAAAAATAGCTAGCTATTGGTGTTACACCTTGATGTTGCATATACAACTCCTTCTTTAATTGATACACACGAGATAGATTGATCTTATCGAACCTCTACTTTAGATCCTTCCACACTGCATACGCAGTAGACCTATACAAAATTCCACTGAGCAGATGCTTGCTTACATTTTTCATAATCCAGGAGATTATCATCGCGTTACAACGATCTCACTACTTCACGTAATTGACACCATAAGTGTCTCGCTTTACTGATCCATCGATAAATCCAATCTTATTTTTCGTCAACAAATTCAATCGCATAACTCGACTCCACAACGTGTAGTTTTCCATCCCTGCTAATTGGATCTCCACTTGTATGGCATTAGGTGTGTCTGAACTGCTAAAAACAGTGGGTGATTATGATCGACGATGTTCGAATTAGAGTTCGAACCTTCATTCGCAGCATTCTGTTCAATCAGTGGAGTATTCTCCATAATTCTCACAATTTATATCAAAATTGGAAATCGAAATTGAAAATTAAGCCAAATCAACACAGCTCAGTGTCGAATCTACAATCAATCCAGCAATATAGTTGGGATCGAATCCACAATCGAATTCACAACATCAATCCAACAATCCAGTAAAGGAAATAGATCTACACAGCACAATTCAGTGCATGCGAAACACAGAAAAAAGCTCGAACCTTGTTGCGACTAATTGATATCCTATTTGTCGGAGATAACTTCGATCCATTCTCCTAAGGCTTTGATACCATGTTAGATTGCATGATTCGATCCTGCATATGTGTTCTGGACAGAATCCAGAAGAATTGAAGAAGAAGAAGAAATCGTGAAGGAGAAGAAAGAAGAGAAACGAGAGAGAAGAGAAGGCAGTTATTTGTGGGAGCTTTTCAGAATATTCAGTAACTAAAACGTAATAGCACAAGTGCTATTTATACAAGTGAGATAATAGACCTCTACTAATATGACTTACAACCTTATTTAATTCATACTAATAACACATTAATAACTCTTTGTAACTACATGTATAAGATGTATATCATGTATACCAATACTTCAACAGTTTCCTTTTTTAATTGCATAAAGTACAAGTATGGGTTGTCTCTCTCTATATAAACAGGCCCAGAAAACATAAGAGCAATATACTTCAAACATATTGTTAACGTTGGGTTTGGCGTTGTGACATGTTGCCAACATATCATTTTTAGTACTAAGTTAAAATTCATAAATGTTGGAACAAATGTCACGACATTCAGACCAATATTCTGTAAAATAATTTTGCCTTACTTTACGGAACTGAAGTAAATCTCATGGGATTTTTACCTCGATGGTAAAGTGACTTGGCAAGGTGTTTTGGAGCTGATGAAAAACGTGGTAAGAACAAGTCAAAGTTGTCGCTAAGCTTGGAGAACAAGTCCAAGAAGTTAGAAGATCTTGCTCCACAATCTTCTCCAACAAACCCTATCGGTTGTCCATCTTTCTCTCAACCTCTACAACGATTCAATGAGCATTTTAAGGAAGACTTTCTACTATAAATAGAGAGGTTGCATCAGTGAATAGATATCCAGAAAAGGTTAGAAAAAATATCAAGAGAGCTCTCTGATATACTCGTCTGAAAACTGGATCACAAGTGTTGTCTGAGTGTGTCGACAACATTCTGTCCAACATTATAATTGTTGCCCAGATTCTAATTTTGTTCTTTATTGAATCAATTGTAATGAGATGTTGTCTATGTCTATTTAGGTAGATTTTTCAGGCAGAAATCATCTGCGACTTCAACTTTTTAATTCTTTTTGTAATATTGTAAAAGAATGAATTTATTCAATTGTATATAAATATATTCAATATTTTCGATCACTGGTCGTCATAGGTTATATAATCAATATAACCTATGTAAATATTAAACTTTTGTGTTCTTTATTTTTCCGTTGCATTTACTCTTAAAGTTTTTTCTATTTTATCGAAGTGTTGCCACTTGTGACAGACGACATTATCGTTGACATTTGCAAATTGTATTAGAGTTCAATTTATTTTACTTTCTGTTTGTTTTTTACTATTCCATAGTATACCCCGGAATCCAACACATACCATCTCTATTTGTATAAGATTATCTAAAAATGGCATGCTGCAAAGTTTTAGTTATTGTACTTGTTTTCTTTCTTCAGTCCTTTCATGTTCTTGTTCCAACTGAAGCCATTAATAATACTGCAACTTTACCCCTCACAAACACTACTAAAGTCAAAGTTAGATGTGTTACGAGTAGGGGTGGCAGATGGGCCGTTTGGACTGAAGTTGGGCGGGTCAAGATAGGCTGAAATTCTAGATGGGTCAATGCCAAAACCCGCCCAAAACTTACATGGGCTAAGATGGGTGGGTCAAATGGGTTAAATGATGGGTCATAACCCAAATTGCCCAACTTGACCAATTTCTTTTACAAATTTCAAACTTACCTTCTATGATGTTATTTTATTTTGTATGATATTTGATTTTTTCATATCTTTATTTTTAAAATAAGAATAATATTTTTAAGAATTTTTTCATTTTTTATAAAAACAAAAAAAATATGAAATATAAATTTGAGGATGAGGTGGAGCTGGAAGGGGTAGGTGTGGATAGGAGCGGAGTAAGAAAAAAATTCATATTTTTTATAAATTATTTATAAAAATAATAAAATATAAAATAGAAATTTGAGAATGGAGTGGGGGTAGGGCTGTTATCGGTCCGGATAACCAGAGAACCGATCAAATACTGATCGATACTCGGGCCAGAAAAGTTAACGGTCCGATTTAGTACCAGACATAAGGATTCGGTCCGGCAACCAGATCTAATTACCCGATAACTTATATGTTATTCAGTCCCGGTCCGATACCCTTAGAATAGTTTGGGAATTGATGTTGACACCCAATTTTGACCCATCTTTTAGTCATTTCTTGCAATTTTAAGCATTTTAATCATCATTTTTGCATTTTTACATAATATTATATGTTTATTTCTTCACAAAATGACATGACATATTATTATTTTAAATTAAGCATGATGTCTTTGTTAATATTATGTGTCTATTATTATTACACCGTCGTTTGATTTTAATAGTGTTTGCATCTCTTTAAATAATTAATTGACACTGCATTTTTCTTGTAATTAGGCATTAAACATTTGCTAAAATATTGTATTTTATTATTATTGCATCGGCATTTGCATTTTAATAATTTTGTATCTTTAAATAATTTTTCTTTTAAATAATTAATCCATTTTGCATTTTTTGCCAAACCAGTCGATCAAGGCACAATCAATCACCAATCCGCTAAAAACTGGCCCAAACTGAAGCCCAAAAAATGAAGTCCAGTACCCCTTTCATCTTTGCCCTCCAATACCCATAACCCAATACCCACTACTCAATACCCAAACCCAAAACCCTAAACATAATCTCACCCTATAAAATAAACCTACCCTACTTCTACCCTTCACTGCTGTTTTACCCTAGCCAAGCCTACCTCGCTGCTCAGCCTTATCCCCCTCACCCCACTGTCCGCCGCCGCTTCCCACTCCGTGAACCCCAGCCGCACCTTTCCTAGCACCCTTCCCCCACTTTGTCTCCCGTCGCCCAGACTCCTCACACCCCATTCCCGTCGCCGTCGCCCCTTTCGCCGGAGCTCCAAGCTCCGGCGAACACCCTACACATCAGCCCACCCCACTCTCTCTCACTCTCCTTTTCCCTGCCTTCCCGTCACCGTCACCCCACTATCCCTGCGTCGACCACCACTAAACTCCCATCGCCGGCGAACCCCTACCCTAGCAACACCTACAGCCGCACACGCCCCTCTCCCTCACTTTGTCTCCCGTCGTCCAGTGAACCCGTCACCCCAGCGTCGGTGAACATTCCCGTCGCAAACCACCATCCCATCGAACCATCGCCACCATCGCGCGACTCAAATCACCGGCGCGCGCCGACGTTTTGCCGAATGACGCCGCCACATTTTGTCGTTAACACTAATCGGAGCTCGAAACTCCGGCGACTTTGGTTTTGGATTTATCTTTTGTTTTGACATTGTTCCGCCGGATTTGACCACCGGCGGCGTTGAACACTGTTCCGGTTGGCTTTTGTAGACTCACTGTTTAATTTTCGTGTTGGTATTGTTCTATTTATTTGTGGGTTTTGCTTATTTTTGCTTTACAATGCTTAAAGATTGCATCTTTTTGGTAGATAAGATACCCATGTCTAATCTTGTTTTAGAATCCAAATGATGGTACTTCACTGTCTCACATATGGATGCTGGTGGAAATCAAGTTTGCAAATCTTAATAATGGTGTATTTAGTTGATAATGGTAATGGTGACTAACATGTGTTTAATTCTTGAGAGCTTAGTTAATATTGATAATACTCATAATAGTGAAAACTGCATGTTTGTTCTCTGGTAGGCTCTGGAATAGAGAGATTTTTTTGTTTTGTTTTAGTGCTTGAGGTTTAGGATTTCGTTTTGGCCATTGCCCTGCTACTGTTCGGAGAATTTTGTTGGACTGATTTTCGATCATTTTGCTACTGTTTTGGCCATTTATTGGACTAATTTTCGGCCATTTTTGCTACTGTTTTTTGCCATATTATTGGACTGGTTTTGGCCATATTGCTATTGATTTTGGACATTTTTTGCTGGTTCACTGATTTAGAACAAATACTACACTGTTGGTATTTTACTGATTTGAACAAGATGCTACACTTGTTTGGCCAATGAAAAAGTTATCCGTCGATTTTTGAGGCCTCCACAGTTGCAAAGACGGAAAAATAAAATAAATGAAGCTTTCTGGGCAAGGATGATTTCTTCCACCTACACCGGATAACCAACATGCGTTGTAAGATTTAACGCCGCACTCGCACTTGTTTAGGCTGTCCCACTTTATATTTTTTACATATCTGAGCCCTCCGTGTTTAAAGCTATTACTGTTTTGGCGCGGATCCGAAGGTTTTATTTATTTTATTATTTTTAGCAATATTGGCCGATGAAGGAATCTCCGTATAATTTCCAAGGTCTTCCCTGTGCAAAAGACGGATTTATTTTTGGCTTTATTTATTAATTATTGCTATTACTTTAAAATTGTTTATTTTATTACTAACACTTTTACTAAGTGTCTATGCAGATACCCGGAGATCATCTTGTGCAGAAGGCCTAAAAAGGGCTAAAGATGTCCCGGATTTTTATCTCATGTCCCATTTAATTTCGGTTTTACTTTTGTATTGCATTTTATTTTAATTGTAAATTATGTAAAAATGTTTAGAATAGGTAGAATAAAAGCCAATATATAATTAACCTAGGTTTGAACGGATAACCGCAAGTTAGCGGATCCTATAGGATGTCTGACCCCTTCCCTTTAGGATAATAAAGAACCCTTACCTAGAATCTCACATAGCTTTCGTAGACCTTTAAATGGAGATCATTAATTGCAGTATTTTATTGCAATAAATCAAGTGTCCTAATTCACTATAATAATTAGGTGGCGACTCTTTAAATACACTAGGAATCATACCATACGTGGTACTCCCGTTTCGACTCCGGTTAAAATGGGGTGTTACAGATGGCGACTCTGCTGGGGATAATCAGGTTCTTGACCATAGCAAACTAGGTTTATTATTTGCTTTTATTTATTTTAAATGCCTTAAAATTGTTTGTTTTAATCTTGTATGCTTAGCTGTTTTAATTGCTATTTGCTTTTATTGTTTTTCTTAAACTGGCATTCCGCTCATATTTCTTCCACTCTTGAAAATTCACACTATCACACACTACATGCGAGGTGCGCTGGGTGCATCAGCAAAATTCTTTCTTCAAAACCCAAATTTAGGAGAGTTGGTAATATACGTGGAGTGTCCGGTCTAACCGGTGGCCGCGTAGCCTTCTCACTCGAGTTGTCCGCTCGGGGACCTTGCTTCTGGTAAGCCAAATCTTAGAAACTTAAGATAGATCTATACCACCTTTTATATTAAGTCATGCATACATAAACCTTAGGTGGGTTAATCCTTGGTATTAACGCCACAATTAGAAATCCACCAAACTTGTCGACGGGTTTCACAACCCAACGACCCATTAGCATACTATGTGTAGCATAATGATGAATAGATGGATCCAAGCCTGGTCATGACACGCCGAAATTGGAAAAAGTGCACCGTCATTTGGTCGTCATTTCCAGCAAAACATTGCAGTTTAACGGCTTGGACCTATCTATCATAATCTCGCATATCTGGCGTTTAGGCCAACCTCTGGCATAAGAGAGGTCTCATGCATATTAGGCGCGCACTTGATTTGCATGTTTTTGTTTACTATTGTTGTAGCTAGCAATTCTGTACATATTATTTAATGCAATAATTACTCTTTTAACCTCTGTACATATCATGCTTATAATTCCGGCCACGAGCGTTTCCATTTTTGCACTTTTGTTGTCACATTGCAATCAGGACTTCTACTACGTAAATCGCTCTTGAACAGCACGATTTGGACTTTGTGAAGCATCAACCACCAGTCCGGTCGAACCAATCAGGGGAGTCTTTGACTATATCGTCACGCCCTTACATTTTACTATTTTTGTGGCTTGCCTACTCTCACTCATTTGTCATATTTTTGCAGGAAGGCCGTCCTCGCAAATAGTCGAGGGCGGACAACAACAACAACAACAACAACAACAAAAAAAAAATCATCCAAGAATGAGTTGAGTTATGTTGACGGAAAGATGTCAGCTTATACCAGATTCAACAAAGCATCGCTCTGGGTCTTATATTTTGCATTTTTATACATATTTGTAAATTCAATTGATATGTCTAATATTGATTACATAATTTTTTATCATTCATTTTACAACATAATCATCCCGAACTACGCGTGTCTGATTCTCACCATACGGTGTGATACGTAGGCAACCCATCTAGGGTTCGACACCACCACACAAAAAAAAAGTACATATTTGGTTCACCCATTCATTGCACGGACATTCATTATTGCATTTCAATCATTCTATCACATTCATTCATGCATTTCATTCATTCTATCACATTCATTCATTTTTTCATTACATTCTTTTACTTTGCATTAGTCTTATAGTGAACAATCATTTGTTTTGCACAGCTTTTACTTTTGCATTTCTTTCATGAATAAATTCTTTTAAATCATACGTTTTATAACATATCTGAACGAACTACGCACACCTGATTCTCGTCAAAGACGAGATACGTAGGCAGCCCTATTCGGATTCGGTACCATTTATTCAAAAAATACAAAAAAATATCTTGTTCATAAATACAAAAAATGTTATCCAAAAATACAAAAACATTTTTTTAGCATCATTGTTTGACTTGGTTGATACCAACACAGTTGGGAGTGTGCATAGGAAAGAACGTGTAATAATCAATATGGGCTGACTTCGTGGTAAACCGTAGATTCTTTTGGTACCTCTTATTCACCCGTAAATGACATTGTCTTACATGCTTCTAAGATAAGAACGAAACCAACCTCATCGTTTCATGTGCATTGTGTGGTGAGTTTTTAGAATCAGTTCAATTGCATTGCATTGTGATCTAGAACTTGGCCCGAATGTTTGTTGAGGCGAAATCCTGAGTAACACTCGGTGTGGGAAATGATCGTAGGCTTTCTTTGAACCGTTTGATCCTTTTCACCTACCAAATAACATTATCGAGTACACCTCTTTTGAGCCTAAAGCCTATTCTTTTGACAACCGCATATTACACCTATACCGCTCGAGTGCAGACGCACTATCCTCTTTTGGCGACCTCCGGCGCTTTGTAAATGTGCAAGTGGCTGACAAAATTCTGCGTCAAAGGTTGCAAAGACAAAAATTGTCAAAGTCTCAAAAGGAAAAAGAAAGCACAAATGATGACTCACAAAAGAAGAAATCAAAAGCCCCGAAGAAAAGAATGCAAGAATAAATTTGGAAAAAAGCGGGCTCCAAACGAAAGATTCAATAGAAGTCAGTACAGAAAAACTGGGACAAAAAAAGAGGAAAGAAAAAAGAAAGCAGGTCAGCATTAAAGCACACAAATATCAAGCACGGACGTAGTCCAACGCTCGAGGAGGGATTAGTCACTTTTACCCAAATGATATCCATCCCTTTCCCCAAGCCTACATTACAAGCCCATGACAAGCCCTACATGATCTTATACTGAGAGTTCTCACATTAGTGGATACTTACATGACGGCCAAGCCTATGGTATCACAATTGCATGCATTGAACATCCTTTTGAGTGTGAGCGTACTTCTCTAAACGTCCCAAAATTCAAAATACAGGAATATATGTGAAAAATGAGACTTTCTTTCAGTGAGGGAATTTGAAACATGAGATTACATGTAGTTCGAAACCTTGGCCGCAAGCAAGTGTGTCGATACTTAGGTGTCTGAGGTAACATTTGAAACTATAGGAATTACCCAGAAGTCAGTCTTGGATAGACTGGAAGTGAATAACGAAATTTCCTAAGCACAATACTAATTGTTGGTATCAACTGAAGTCAGAACGTGATGCTGTCTTTCCACTTTTCAAAAAAAAAATGCATATATAAAATTATCATTTTTTGCATCATGAACTACGTATTGACCTGATTCCCTCAGCGGGATACGTAGGCGGCCACATTGGCTTCGGTCTCATTTTTAAAAAAATTGTACAATCTTTTTTGCATCATGAACTACGTATTGACCTGATTCCCTCAGCGGGATACGTAGGCGGCCACATTGGCTTCGGTCTCATTTTTAAAAAAAATTGTACAATCTTTTTTGCATCATGAACTACGTCTTGACCTGATTCCCTCAGCGGGATACGTAGGTGGCCTAAGTCGGCTTCGGTCACACCATTAGAAATCTTCCCATTGGCTCGTGTGCGACAAATGCGTTTGGTTATTCTGAAAAGAGATATGAGCAATTTCCGTCATAGTTAAGCCTTGCCCATGCGCCCCGCATAACGAAAACTGGGACAATTTTGGAAAATGAACCATGAAGAGATCATAATAAGGATTCCAAAAGCAATCAACAATCGCGGCGTTCAAAGAAGCATTCACAAAGATCCGGAAGTCCGCGAGACTACATCAAGATCGCAAAGATTCAAAGAAACCTTCACAAAGATCCGGCAAGTCCGTGCAGAGACTATATCAGCAATCGCAGCATTCAGCCAACATTCGCAAATTCAAGAAGCGTGCAGAGCATTCAGCAAGCATTCGCAGATCCAAAGAAGTCCGCACAGATGCGACGGCACTCGCGAGATTCACAAGCTTTCACAATATTCAACACGCCTGCAAGGGTAAACTCAAGATTGCGGCAAGATCACATCAATACAACCGCCATCACACTTTACAGGATAACATTTCTACTCATGCTATTACATTGCTTATAAATTCATGCGTTGTCATTTTTGGCTTAACAATTATGCACTAACCTTTTGCTGAAGTCTGAGCATGCAAGCAGCAAGAGCGAAAGCTACAAAGTTGACGCGAATCAACCACTCATTTCCCAAAACTCACAAATTTTCTTTGAGCGCAGGTTTCTTCATATTAGCAGAGGCAGAAAGAACGCAACAGAAGCAGAAAGGGACATCGACGATCAACAATCAAAGTTCAAAATCCACAACTAAGTCTAGCGCATCAACTCAGGCATAAAGTCAAATTTGCAACCCACGCATCACACACAACAAAGCTTACAGGAGCATTTATTCTACAGGAGCATCAACATTACGTCTAGGCAACGACGCCGAGCAACACGCCCGTAACGACGCGTTATCGATCAACACGTAAAGGCAACGACGCGTTATCGCAGAATACGCCCAGCAATGACGCCATCGCGATCGCGTACGCAACGACGTCATCTCACGTAAGCCTATGCAATGACTTCATCAATGTTTCGTCTATGCAACGACGAGCATCTGCATCGCGTCTATGCAACGACGTCATCTCATGTAAGCCTATGCAACGGCTTCATCAATGTTTCGTCTATGCAACGACGATCATCTGCATCGCGTCTATGCAACGACGCCATCTCATGTAAGCCTATGCAACGGCTTCATCTGTGTTTCGTCTATGCAACGACGAGCATCTGCATCGCGTCTATGCAACGACGCCATTCATCTAAGCCTATGCAACGGTTTCACCTATATTTCGTCTATGCAACGACGAGCATCTGCATCGCGTCTGGGTAACGACGTCATTTCATGTAAGTCCATGCAGCGGCTTCATCTATGCAACGACGAACATCTGCATCGCGTCTATGCAACGACGCCATATCATGTAATGCCTATGCAACGGCTTCATTTATGCTTCGTCTATGCAACGACGAACATATGCATCGCGTCTATGCAATGACGCCATCAACATCTACAAACACTATGTATTTTCCAGCATCACATCACCTGCAACCCAGTGTCAATCGTACTTCGACACTGGGACAAATTTTGAATTTACGTCGGCATTGTCTTTAATTTTGCAAAGATCACAAGAACCCAAAGGTCGCCATGATTCGACATCGACAATTTTGAATGGGCGTCGCCGCTTTAATTCCCTAGCATCGCGTGAACCCAAAGGTCATCATAATTCGACACTGGGATAAAATTTTGAATCTGCATCAGTTTTTCCCATTCTTTTTCTTGATCTTTGTTTTACTTCTGACAATGGGGACAAAATTGGCTACAAGTCAACGTCTTTGTCCGAAAACTCTTTCATCATCTTCGGTCAAAGAGGGACAAGCTGTTGACATCCAATTTTGACCCATCTTTTAGTCATTTCTTGCAATTTTAAGCATTTTAGGACACCGCATTTTAATCATCATTTTTGCATTTTTTACATAATATTCTATGTTTATTTCTTCACAAAATGACATGACATATTATTATTTTAAATTAAGCATGATGTCTTTGTTAATATTATGTGTCTATTATTATTACACCGTCGTTTAATTTTAATAGTGTTAGCATCTCTTTAAATAATTAATTGACACTGCATTTTTCTTGTAATTATGCATTAAACATTTGCTAAAATATTGTATTTTATTATTATTGCATCGACATTTGCATTTTAATAATTTTGTATCTTTAAATAATTTTTCTTTTAAATAATTAATCCATTTTGCATTTTTTGCCAAACCAGTCCAGTCCAAGGCACAATCTGAATCAGTCCAATCCGCCAAAAAGCTGGCCCAAATCAAGCCCAAAAATGAAGTCCATACTCTTTCATCTTTGCCCTCCAATACCCAAAACCCAATACCCACTACTCAATACCCAAACCCAAAACCCTAAACCTAATCTCACACTATAAAATAAACCTACCCTACTTCTACCCTTCAGCCCTGTTTTTTACCCTAGCCGCACAAGCCTACCCGTTCTTCCTCGTGACCTTATCCCTCACCCCGCCGCCGCGCCGCTCTTCCCGCGCCACTCCGTGAACCCGACCGCACCCTTCCTAGCACTCTTCCCCCACTTTGTCTCCCGTCGCCCAGACTCCCCACACCCCATTCCCGTCGCCGCCGCCCCTTTCTCCGGAGCTCCAAGCTCGTGAACCTCCACATCAGCCCACTCTCTCTCACTCTCCTCTTCCCTGCCTTCCCGTCACCGTCACCCCACTATCCCTGCGTCGACCACCACTAAACTCCCATAGCCGTCGAACCCCTACCCTAGCAACACCTACAGCCGCACACGCCCCTCTCCCTCACTTTGTCTCCCGTCGTCCGTCGAACCGTCACCCGCCGTCGGTGAACATTTCCGTCGCAAACCACCATCCCATCGAACCCATCGCCACCATCGCCCGCTCGAAATCATTTGGCGGCGTCGGCGTTTTGCCGTGGAAGTGACGTCGCCACTCATTTTGTCGTTAACACTAATCGGAGCTCGAAACTCCGGCGACTTTGGTTTTGGATTTATCTTCTGTTTTGACATTGTTCCGCCGGATTTGACCACCGGCGGCGTTGAACACTGTTCCGGTTGGCTTTTGTAGACTCACTGTTTAATTTTCGTGTTGGTATTGTTCTATTTATTTGTGGGTTTTGCTTATTTTTGCTTTACAATGCTTAAAGATTGCATCTTTTTGGTAGATAAGATACCCATGTCTAATCTTGTTTTAGAATCCAAATGATGGTACTTCACTGTCTCACATATGGATGCTGGTGGAAATCAAGTTTGCAAATCTTTATAATGGTGTATTTAGTTGATATTGGTAATGGTGACTAACATGTGTTTAATTCTTGAGAGCTTAGTTAATATTGATAATACTCATAATAGTGAAAACTGCATGTTTGTTCTCTGGTAGGCTCTGGAATGGAGAGATTTTTTTGTTTTGTTTTAGTGCTTGAGGTTTAGGATTTCGTTTTGGCCATTGCCCTGCTACTGTTCGGAGAATTTTGTTGGACTGATTTTCGATCATTTTGCTACAGTTTTGGCCATTTATTGGACTAATTTTCGGCCATTTTTGCTACTGTTTTTGGTCATATTATTGGACTGGTTTTGGCCATATTGCTATTGTTTTTGGACATTTTTTGCTGGTTCACTGATTTAGAAGAAATACTACACTGTTGGTATTTTACTGATTTGAACAAGATGCTACACTTGTTTGGCCAATGAAAAAGTTATCCGTCGAGTTTTGAGGCCTCCACAGTTGCAAAGACGGAAAAATAAAATAAATGAAGCTTTATGGGCAAGGATGATTTCTTCCACCTACACCGGATAACCAACATGCGCGTGGCAAGCTTTAACGCCGCACCGCACTTGTTTAAAGTCCCATTTTATTTTTTACATATCTGAGCCCTCTGTGTTTAAAGCTATTACTGTTTTGGCGCGGATCCGAAAGTTTTATTTATTTTATTATTTTTAGCAATATTGGCCGATGAAGGAATCTCCGTCTGATTTCCAAGGCCTTCCCTGTGCAAAAGACGGATTTATTTTTGGCTTTATTTATTAATTATTGCTATTACTTTAAAAATTGTTTATTTTATTACTAACACTTTTACTAAGTGTCTATGCAGATACCCGGAGATCATCTTGTGCAGAAGGCCTAAAAAGGGCTAAAGATGTCCCGGATTTTTATCTCATGTCCCATTTAATTTCGGTTTTACTTTTGTATTGCATTTTATTTTAATTGTAAATTATGTAAAAATGTTTAGAATAGGTAGAATAAAAGCCAATATATAATTAACCTAGGTTTGAACGGATAACCGCAAGTTAGCGGATCCTATAGGATGTCTGACCTCTTCCCTTTAGGATAATAAAGAACCCTTACCTAGAATCTCACATAGCTTTCGCAGACCTTTAAATGAAGATCATTAATTGCAGTATTTTATTGCAATAAATCAAGTGTCCTAATTCACTATAATAATTAGGTGACGACTCTTTAAATACACTAGGAATCATACCATACGTGGTACTCCCGTTTCGACTCCGGTTAAAATGGGGTGTTACAATTGAGATGATAAATTGATGATCAATCCTTGAAATATTGTTATTATATATTTCTTTAAGTTTGTTAATATGTATTATGTAAAGCAGTAAAACAGGAATTTTTATAAAAAAAAATTATAAGTAAAGTTGAGATTTTTAAGTAAAGCAAAATTTTAATATTTTGGACCGGTTTCGGACCGGAAACAGTATCCAGAACCGGACCGGTAACTTTATCGGACCGGATTGGATACCCGCCCGATAAGGTATTGGTCTGGTCCCGAATCTCTTTTCAGGACAGAATTCTTATCGGTCCGGTCTCGGTCCGAACAGGTAACTTTAACAGTCCGGTTCCGATATGTCGATACCCGGACCGATAATAGCCCTAGGTGGAGGTAAGGTGGGGTGGGGGTAGGGCAGAGGGAGTAAGAAAAAAATTCATATTTTTTATAAATTGTTTATAAAAGTAAAAAAATATAAAATAAAAATTAGAGAATGTGGTAGGACGGGGGGGGTAGGGGGTTAGAAAAAAATTCACATTTTTAATATTTTTAATAATTTTTTTATAAAAGTAAAAAAATATGAAATAATAATTTGAGGATAGAGTGGGGAGTGGGGTAGGGGGTAGGGCGGGGTGGTAGGGTGGGGGTAGGGTCGGATGTGTGGTTAGGTGGGGTAGAAGTAGGTGAGGTGGGTGGAGTAGGAAATGTATGGGCATAGATGTGAGGGTGGTTCAGTGCTTGACTGAAGTTGGTGTAGGGGAGGGGGTAGGGTTGATGGATAGTGCGGTTGAAGTGCGTTAGTGTATTTTTATTGCTCCGAAATAATAAAATAATTTTTAAATAATTATTTATAAATAAAAATCTTAATCTAGAGTAAACTCTAATCATTAAAATTAATGGACATCATCATGGCTCATTTGGGCTGTTGATTTATGATGGTTCAACTTGAGCTAACCCAAACCAATCCATTATCAAAATTACACTTGCCCAAACCCCTTAAAATCTTGGACGGATTGGACGGGTCATTTGGGTTTGGGTTAATTTTGACACACCTAGTTACGAGTGAGAGAAATGCCCTATTAAGATTCAAGCAGAGTCTCATGGATCCCTCGGACCGACTGGCTTCTTGGGTTGGCCAAGAATGCTGCATGTGGAAAGGTGTTTCTTGTGACATCCAAACGGGTAGCGTCATCAGCCTTGATCTACAAGTCACATCAGGCAATTGCTATTGGAACAAAATAGGATATTTGATTCCAGGCAATTCAACATGCTTGGGTGGCAAGATAAGTCCTGCTTTACTCGAATTGTGATACATGGAATACTTAGACCTTGGTGAAAATGACTTCCAAGGACTTGCCACTCCCAATTTCTTGGGTTCTGTTGAAAAATTACAGTACCTTAACCTCAGTCTTTCATCTCTTGTTGATATTCCTCCTTCACTTGGAAATCTATCCCATTTACGTTATTTAGACATTTATGCATATTCCTATCCTTACCATACTGCTGAAAGTAGTGCTGATCAGTGGGCCGGAACGTCTGATCCCGCCCTGCCTCGTTCCGATCTCGACCCGTCCCGTCCCGATCCTATCGGGTAAATTACAGGATAGGGATTGACTCTAGTCGGGTTTGAAATTGGGATGGGGCTAAGGCTGGTCCCACCTACCCGGTCCCGCCCCCGATCCCGTTCCGTTTTCGTAATATAGCCGTTGCACAAACGATCATTTGCAATTATAGTCGTTGGCAACGGCTACAAACGGTCATTTTGGCCCCCAACACCCCATAAACCCTCCATACTCCCTTAATATTTATTTTTAACCCCTAAGTTAGTATATTTACACATTAATTCTATTTTTCAACTATAAATACCTCATTTTCCTCTTCATTTTTCTCACAAATCTTCCTACCATCTCTCTAATCTCTCTCTATCTCTCTAAGTCTAAATTGCACACTAAATATTATATTTTCTTTGGTAATTTATATCAAACTTCAAAAATTGAGAGTGAGTTGGCAACTAGCTTGAGGATCATCGAGCAAAGTTTTAATTTTCAACCTCGATTACACGTCGTCGTTTGGTACACTCGTTCCTTCTTTTATTTAAATTATTATTGTTTAATTTTAATTATAGTACTCAATTTTCTTAATTCTTTATTTGCATAACTATAATGGAACGAGGTGAACGTTTTTCTGGTAGAGATAGTAGGGGTAACATGGGTAAGGGTGCATCTTCTAGTAATCTTAATTATAATAATTTCATTCATGTAGATGAAACTGAACTTTCTAATGTTGATATTAATGCAAATGTGCAATCATTAGGTCATGAGGTATATTTTGTATCTCCAATTACTGAACCAGACTATGATTTAGAAAATAAATCAGAAGATAATTTAGATAACACACCCACTAGTGCAACTCCACCTCAGGCTCAAAGTGAGTCTCATGATGAAACTGAAATCGGAATCCATCCTATTCCCCGTAGTATGAGAAGAGGCCAAAAACAACGAAAATTAAAATCACATGCATGAGATTTTTTTGAAAGAGACATTCCTAATCAACTAGCTATTTGTAAAGTTTATCACGAAGTTCATAAATTTAAAATTGGAAAAGGTCAAGGTGGATAGAAGGTTTAATGAGACACGTGGGAAGGGATCACAAAGCAAGGTATAACTAATATTTTGCTGAAAAACAGGTGTGCAAATGCCTTCTGAGTCGGGACAAGGTTCACATAGTGTCTCCGACCTTGTACAT
Organism: Przewalskia tangutica; assembly: GCA_029844215.1. Classification (NCBI taxonomy): domain Eukaryota; kingdom Viridiplantae; phylum Streptophyta; class Magnoliopsida; order Solanales; family Solanaceae; genus Przewalskia; species Przewalskia tangutica. The sequence continues at coordinate 16,804,029 of CM056731.1, read as the reverse complement.
GATCGAATTAACCCGATGACGGGTGGAGTTATGCTGCGAAATATGATAAACACAAAGATCGGAAAAATTTAGCAAAATTAGTTGTCGTGGATGGTTTACCTTTTTCATTTCCTTCCTCTTCTGGTTTTATTCATTACATTCGAGAAACATATAATCATGCTTTTAACGGTTTTTCTAGATCAACTATTAGAAGAAATATTTTTAAATTTGCGCATGAATATCAATAATATTTACGCTATGCATTGTATCATTTTATTGGTCAAGTGACTATCACTTTTGACATAAGTTGTAGTATTGATAGTAATGATTATTTAATTGTTACATGTCATTGGATAGATCACAATTGGTCTATGCAAAAACGTATATTAGCATATAGATATATTGATGAAAGACACACCGTAATTTTTATTTCAAAAAAATATTCATGAAATTAGTGAATATTATGAAATTACTGATAAAATTATGAATATTACATTAGATAATGTTTCTTCTAATGATTATGCTGTAAACATTTTAAAAACTCGATGAACTCCATCTTTTTTCGATATTTTTAATGTTAGATATGCGTGTCATATTTATAACTTAGTTGTAAAGGATAACCTAAAACTTTTTAAAAACATTTTTGATAAAGTATAATTTACTATCAACTTTATTTTTAAAAAGTAATAAAATAAAAAGACGCAAAGAGTTTAAAAAAAATATGTCATGATTGTGAATTACCTTATAAGAAAATTTCAGAAGAAGTTGCAACTAGGTGAAATTCTTTGTATGAACAATTAGTTGTTGATCACGAGTATAGAAGACCTATAACTTTAGTATGTAACACCCATAATTAAAATTCTTTGAATATGGTTGTAGATGATGATTGAAATAAAATATGGGAACTTATTGTATTCTAATAGAATTTTTTTTTAGCTACTAAGGAATTTTTTAATAATTATTATCATACTATTTCATCTATGTTATTTTATATAGTTCTAATGTTTTTGTTATTTAATGAATATATGAAAAAACCAAATTTATGCTCCAGCTATTACAAAAGTGTTTGTAAAATTAAAAAAATTCTATTCCAACTATTTATTTTATTGGTGTGGTATTAAATCCTACTATTAAAGTAGACGGTTGTAATGTCCTTATTGAAACGATTTATGAATGCCTAGAAATACTTCCAACAGAACCAACTAAATAAGATGTTATCTCTAGCATACTAACACAATGCAAATTATGTATATGTATTACCAAAAGCAAAGTGATAATAATCAACCGACTTCTGTACAATCTTCTTCTAGAAGTATCTCTTTGTTCTTGCCTATCTAGGGGAAAATCTTCATCCCGTTTCTGAGAATCTGCATTCTCGAAGGAAGCAACGTCCGCACCATCTGATTCATCATCATCAAAATCAAAAATTCCATGCATTAGAAACATCTTGGCGGCGAGATATTTTATCCATGTGTGTCCTGGGTCCTTCTTGCCTCTCCTGCTGTTGAAAGACCATATAGTCATCAGCTCGGCGCTTGCATTCACAATGGAAACATACCACATTTCTCCTATAATTCAAGAAATTACACCTGCCAATTCATAAAAGGATATAACTATTTTTGTCATTGTCACAAAAAGGGTAAACCAATATATAAGAAATAAACGAGCATGTAAACGAGTGTCAAAGTTGAACATGGCATTCATGCAATCATAAACAGGATTTGCAGCTTGTTCCAGGACAACGGAGAATAGTGATTGGGCAATAAAGAGAAAACAGAAAAGTTGCTTCTTAATTTCCCTCCTCATCAAGATGAACTTGTTAAACTTGCCACTGCTACTAGATTCAAGATTCAGCCTAGGCATCTATTATTCTGGCGCTTAAATAAATACAGCAAAATAAACACCATTTCCTGGCTAATTTAACAAATTGCTTCAGAATAAAAAATATACTCATGTCAGCAGAAAATAGAAAGACTTGATAAGAAAAGGCAAGTAGAGGACATACTGGGGGCATTCCCACTCTCCTGGTAGCAGTTGTCTCTTTGGCCGGTTGGCATCACATTGTAAGCATATGGTATTCTTCGCAAAATTCATGAAGTCACGCCTGACAGTGTAACTCGCCATTAGCAATTTTTCAACTCTAGATTTGATGAATTATGTTCAATTTATTTTCTCAGTCGATTATGTAAGTTCATAACAACCCAAATACAAGATCAACAGATATAAGGGTCAAGAGTGAACTAAGAAAGATGATACAATGCCCTACAGATGTCCATTGGTACTGCTTTCTAAACAATGGCATTTGTACAGCATAGTCTGCATAGACGATGTCCAAAGTAATTTTAAGATGGATCAGGAATACAACTTTGTAATATTGAAAACCCTTTGTGGATTTCCAAAGAAGGATGATAACAGATTAGTGCACAAGGAAAGAAATGAAACCTACTTTGGACACAGCCAGTCTCCTTTTTTCATCTCAATGTCGTCACGTAATACTCGTTTTCTCGGAGGGGGAGGTTGCTGCTTCACCTTCGGATGTGGTTTTTTAAAAACTGGAGGTGGAAGATTTGGATCTATTGGAACAGAACTCAACTTGACTACTTCGTGAAGCAATTTACGAACAACAGTCTTTACAGATTTCTTCTTCATAAGGCTCTCATTAGCAACTGATCCATTGATTGCATCAAAACCATAGGTCAATAGGACACGCATGACATCCATTGTCCTTGCTTCATCCTCCTTATTGGTAAGTAAAAATGCCCTTTCACAAGTACTTCTCAAATTGCAAGAACTGCAAACCTGATACAACCATGCGATAACTTGGATTGGTTTTTGAATAATACAGATATCGATTTCCCAGATCCATAGTATACTCAACAAATCATGAACTCATCATAGTAAATATTCACCATATAAAAGAACAATGTTCATCTCACTTTAGACATTTTAAAACTTCCTTACAGCCGTTCATGCCATGTTATGGTATGTCCAATAAGGCAGTTATCTTCAGATGCTTAAAAGATGCAATTTCAAGCACTCCAAGTCCAAGACAAACATTACCCGCAATTCAGCTAATCTTTAACCATCTTTATATGTGAGTCAAGTGAAGAACTTGATTTTTCTTTACAGATCTTAAGCTAGTACAGTGTTGAATTGAGTAACCGCATCATATCAAAGCTTAATCTGCTACAAAATGAATGCTTTTATTTAGTTAATAGAGAGACACTGGTGGAATAGAAGATGACTTGCACATTTGAGGAATAACCTCTTGTTTCTGGTTTCATTTTGGTGCACCATGAGGTTCCTATTGTCCAGAAGATTGGGTGTTTCTTAAAGAACCATTTTTCAGGTAGGCTCTATACTTTTGGTGTATTGATTGTACACAGAATATTCACATATTAATAAAGTTATTTACTTCTGGAAAGAAAAAACCTCTGGTGTGCGAGTAAATTCTCTTACAGGGGCCAAGATTGTGGAGATGTTTTGATGAAGGAAGGCAATGAGACTCAAATTCAAAACTATGCCTACTATAGTACCATTTAAATAGCGTGAACCAACTCATGAGGGTAGCCAAGTTAATTATGCTTGATGAAGAGCGACCGCAAGGTCACGAGTTCGATCCTGCATAAACCTTCTTGGTTGAAATTACACACAGTCAGGGTTAATCGAGTTGACGCAGTATGCAGCTATCATACAAATGGTTTACTCGTATGACTGAAGAGTAACCATGTTCGAAAAATGCGGGTTCGCCGTCAACAAAAAAATAGCGTGAACCACCTTTAAATGAACACTATTGTTTAGTAAATTATGTCCTTAAACATATATGTTTTATTCATGTCTATGATTGCTTAGATAGAATTAACAATTAGAGCCTGCTGCTTTCTAAAAACTATAGAAGTTTAACATTCTATATCAAAATATTTTGCTGCTAAGTTTAAAGTTTTTTTTTATAAGGTAAAATTTTATTTAAAAACAGTATTACTATGAAAGTACAAAGAAAATGCAGGCTAGATTACATTAAAAGCCTAGGCAGTCTAGCATGTCATCTAAATTCATAACATTTCCATCCTTCCAATAGTATACGTTGTGCAAACAACTATATTTCACAGACTGCAACGGCTACTTTTTGCCTTCAAAACAAAAAGAGAAAGAACCATGGTTGGTTGTTTGGATTGGTAGAAAAGGAAGGACAGTTGCTAAACCCCCACTGCCATTGGAGGTGGAGGGAAACCTTAAACCCTTGCAAGTGAACAGAATGTTGTTTTGACCTTTAAAATAAATAAATTTATTACTAATTAAAAATACAAATTATGTTTTTTTTCGCGAGTTTTACCTAGAAAGTCAGTGGAGCGGGTAAATGCGGATCCGCCCCGCACCCGCTCTAATTGGGGCGGAGATGGTTTGGTGGGTGATGGAGCGGGTACGGGTATCAAAAGTGTTACCCGTCATGGGTAGTGGGGCGGGGGTGGATATAAGATCCGCACCGTACCCGTCCCGCCCTGCTATCCGCACTGCCTATTAATTTAATTAGGTTATTTACTAATTTATTTGGCCATATTTAAAATATGACTTCACTGACTTGGGCCCTCCCTTTTTATTAATTCAGCGAGACTCGAGAGAGCCCAGGCCCAATTCAGTTAAGTCAGCAAAAGGCCATATCGCACAAAGTAAAAACCCTACATCTCATTAGGCCAACTATACTTATCAATATCATACATTCATACTCGTCTCATCGTCTGCAGCAAAAGGGCAAAAATGTTGTAACTCAGCAAAAGGGCAAAAGTTGACGACGGAGTGAGTCTGCTCGGCTGCAAAAGTTAACTCCAAATCGCAGACCGCAGTAGCAAGTAGGGTGACTGGGTGAGTCTGCTCAGCTGCAATTTCAAACTACTCAAAACTCGTTGCAATTTCAAACCAATCAAAGGTAAGTCTGTTCGGCTGAGTGTTGCTATTTTTTATTGGTTTTTTGTTTATGGATTGTGATAGTTCACCTTCCTCTAACAACAAAAAACTGATCTGTATATGTTGGTTTGGTTAGATAAACTGATCTGCGAGCAAGAGTTGATGTTTCCAATAATATGTATGTCCAATAACTCTTATAGCTCCACACTGTTAAAAGTATCAACATTAATCTAATTCAAGTTTAGAGTCTGTAATTTTTGTTTTTAGACTTTAAAAGTGGTTTTCCTTTTTTGGGTATTGTGTATATGTTGGTTTGATTAGAAAAAGAATGTTCTACATAGTGAAAATCCTCAATGCATGTGGACTTTATAGTCAAAGGTATGTCTTTTTAATATTAGGCATATTGGTAAGGGAATAATGTGTAAAGTTGCAATCTTTATTGATTTTCTGAATATTTGGTTGCAATCAATATTGGATTTATATGTTTTGACATCATTATGCCATTCTTTTTGTTCTTTACAGTGTTACAGTCATGGGAGATGAGAACTTTAGTTCCGGGACAAGACCTTCCGAAACGGAAAGTGGTTTTGAAGGTTCTTCCAATGCAAATCTGATTCCCTTAGACTTAGAGGGTCCAAATGAAACAGAATCAGACCTAGACCCTTCTATTATACCTCTTACTAGTAGACATACATCCGAAGTTTGGAAAATTATAAAAGGAAGAAGGTAAATGCTCAAATGAAAGCCGAATGTAACCTTTGTGCTAAGCTTTTGGTAGGAGGGCCAAAAGCTGGCACATCTCATTTGAGAGATCACACAAAGTCTTGTGCCAAGAGAGTATGCCAAGATATTCGACAAACTATATTGTTTGGGTCACTATCTAATCTCGCCAATAATGGTGAAACACTATCATTGGCGGCATATGAGTTTCACCAAGCGGATTGGAGACGAGATTTGGCAGAAATGATTATCCTCTATGAATACCCATTAAATATGGTTGAACATTGCGGGTTTAGATAATTTTTTAAGACATTACAACCGGATTTCAAAGTACCATGACGTAACACGACTAGGAATGATATTATGAAAAGGTATGCTACCGAGAAATAATTAATGATTTAGTTATTGGACAAGGCCAAGAGTAAGATTGCTTTAACAACGGATATGTGGACTTCAAGTAATCAACGGAAAAGCTACATGATAGTCACTGCTCACTTCATTAGTAATACATGGAAGCTACAAAGTCGTATTCTGAGGTATATACATGTTTCAAATGCGCATGTTTTCTGTTTGAAATGTTTTTTTTCTTTTCTATAATGTTCTATTTTGTGTTGTTTTGTGCTGAAATATGTTGTTTTGTGCCGGATATGTCATGCCTTATATGTCATTTTTATTTTAGATTTTATATGTGGAGGCACCTCATACAAAGGAAGTCTTAGCTGAAGCTTTGTGTCGGTGTATTTACGATTGGAATCTTGATTGTCTCTTCCATCACTTTGGATAACTGCACAACAAATGATGTCGTAACACAAATTTTGCATGATAAACTTCCTAATGAATCACTTATTTTGCGTGGAAAATTTCTACACATGCGTTGTTGTGCCCATTTTAAATCTGATTGTCCAAGATAGTTTAAACATAATTGGTGAGGGCATTGAAAGGGTTAGAAGTAGTGTGGTTTTTTGGACAGCTTCTGTTTTAAGAGTGACAAAATTTGAAAGCACGGCTAGGACTCATGCTAAAAATTGCTCGAAGAAGCTTGTACTTGATTGCAAATCTCGTTGGAATTCAACTTATGAAGTGCTTAAAGTTGCAATAATGTACAAGAACGTTTTCGATGTTTTAAGTGGTAGAGAGTCGGAGGTTTATAAGTGTGTGCTTCTTAAAGAAGATTGGGAGAAAGCCGAAAGAATTTGTGAGAAGTTGGAGTTATTTAATGATGTCACTTATGAGTTTTCCGCCACTAAATATCCTACTGCTAATGTTTATTTTTCCAACATATGTGAAATTAAATGTGCATTGAATAATTGGATTACATCCTCTGATCCTCTGATAAAAATATGACAACAAAAATATTGGAAAAATATAACAAGTATTGGAGTAATGTGAATACTCTTCTAGCCGTGGCAACCCTATTAGATCCTCGATATAAGATACCACTTGTTCGTTATTACTACAAGCAACTTTACGAGGACTATGAAGTTGATTTGGAGGTAGAGAAGGTGAAAGATGTGTTGAAGGAATTGACGAGTGAATATGGAAAGGATAAAGGAAATGATCCAACTTTTAATTCCAAGCTACCACCATCTGGTAAAGTTAGTGGAAAAGAAAGGATGAGTGGCTTTGCTAAATATTTGGAGGTGAAGGAGAATCAAGTTCAAGAAAAATCGAAGTTGGAGAAGTATTTTGAGACTCCTAATGTACCTCTTGATGATGACTTTGATATCCTTGTTTGGTGGAAAACCAATGGATCGACATTCCCCATTCTTCAAAGGATAGCAAGGGACATCCTAAGTATTACCGTTTCTAGTGTTGCTTCTGAATAGGTTTTTAGCACAGGTGATCATGTGCTGACTACTCATCGTAGTCGTCTTCTTCCGTCAACCATCAAGGCTTTAATGTGTGCTCAAAACTGGATTTGGACTAATATTAAAGGTAAGTAGAATTGTAGAAGTTTTATTTCAATTCAACTTGTTTCTTTATATAATTTATTATTTTAAATTTGTATTATCTCTTAATTTTAATTATTAGGTGATGATGGGCTAAAAGAAGTTGAGTATCGACAAATTATTGACGAAATGGAGCAGAAAGAATGTATTACCGAAGATGAGAGACAAGCTGCATGATGAATTATGGGTGATGATGTTGCTATGTTGCTAGAATTGTAGAAGAATGTATTACATAGAGTAGTACTGTTGTTGCTATGTTGTTTTGATAATCATGTTTTTTTTTATGAAAGCTGTTGTTGCTATGTTTCTTTTTATGAAAGTTGTTGTTGCTATGTTTTTTTTTTATGAAAGTTGTTGTTGCTATGTTTTTTTTTTATGAAAGTTGTTGTTCTATGTTGTTGTTGCCTGTGGGCTGAGTTATTTTGGATAACCATTGTTGAGATGAAAGCCTGATAATGTTGTAATATTGTTGTGGGCTGAGTTATTTTGCTGCAGGAGTCATACTACTCTCTTCTGTTACATTGAGAAGTAACTGCAGCAGTACATAGATTATTAGCGGCAATAACTGACATTTTGGGGTCTGTTTAGGTGGGTATCCGTCGGGTAAGTGGGTACCCGTCCGGGGTAAGTAGGGCGGGGGCAGGTGAAGGAATTACTACCCGTGATGGGTGATGGGGCGGGGATGGAGGTGGATTTTAGATGGCGGATACGGGTATGGGGTACCCTTCCCCCGTCCCCGCCCCGCCATTGACATCCCTAGTTTTACATTCCACGTGTCATTATCATTATTTATATATTAAAATATAGCTTTACTATCAGTTATATTTTCTTTTCTATCTAAACTATCATTATTATATAATTTAACTATCAGTTATTTCTTTTTTTATTTGAACTATCACAGATGGTGAAAGTATGTTTTAATTTATATATGGTGATAATTTAAATAGGAAAAAAATAGTATGTGATAATTAAGACGTGAAACTCGAGAAAGAGTGATGGTTTAGAGGGTGTATTCAATTGAGATTTTAAAAGACTATTTTGGATAAATAAGTCCATTGGATTTAAAAGACTATTTAGGATTGTATGATTAAAAAGACAATTAAAAAAATTTATGTTTGAATTTTAAAAGATTTATTATAAGATTTATAAAGATTTGAAAGGACCACATGGATTTTCAACTTGCATGCATAGATTTCTGAGACCTCTTCTAATATTCCATCGAACAACTTGCATCCATAGATTTACTTTTCTATTCGGTTCCAACTTCAGTTGTGCTAGATCCGTCCCATTTGATCTTTTTCCACCGCCGCCACCGATGCTGGCGCTGATGTTAAAGAATAAGAAACCACATGAAGATTTATTGATGGTTGACATTTTAGAGAAACCACAGGAAGGTTTATTGATAGTTGGTTCACCTAAAACACCATAAAATTTAACGCCGAAAATAGATATATTTCTTAAAACAATGAAAAGAGTCAATTAAACGAAAAGCTCGACACAATAATATGGTAGTTTGACATTAACATGTACAGCTAGTTCAAAAAAATACCTTGACGCGTCATTTCCAATTTTCTAATTAATAAACGACAGAAATAACTTATCTCTTGATAATCTAAGTTTCGGAGATTCTTTGGAATATAAACAAATATTTAAAGTCATGGCAAATTGTAATTCTAGAATAAATAGGATATATACCCCAATATGCATCAAATTGGAAACTTCTTTGACTAACCAACCGATATTGGATTAGGATTTTCGCAGGGATGGTTTAGGGGGGAGAAAAAAGTCTGGTAAGCAATGGAGAAAAAAGTCTATGGGTGGAGAAAAAAGAATGATGATTTAGGTGAGATTTTTTATAGGGTTTAGTATTTATAACTCCCACTAAAAAGTCTCACAAAATCATGATTGTTTAAAATATGATTGTTTAGCAAATATTTGAATATCAAAAGACTTTTTGTTATTTGTTTAAAATACTTATTGAATATCACTAGATTTTGACACCCTGTTTAAAAAATCCTAATAGTCTTGATTAAATACCACAAGACTTATTTAGATTATTTAAAAATCTTAATGGAATATTACATGACTTATTTATCCTAAAAATGTATTTTAAAATCCTAATTGAATAGTGTGTTTTTATCATTAATTCGTAAAACTTTTGATTAGTTATTTTCACATACTAGTAAAGGGGGAAAACGCTCTCTGAAAATTACTTGTAATCATAATGGGTTTACTGGAAAACACAGTTCTTTACAGATTCTTCAAATACAAAAGCAAACGAAAATTATAGAGCATTAATCTTTCAAAAAAAATATGTTATCACTAAAAGGAATTTTGGAAATTGATATCTCAATAGCGTCATGTAGTCATGCAATTAAACTAGCGAACCTCTTATAAGTATATTGAAGAATTTTATCTTAAAAAGAAACTTTTCTAGAGATTGTGTTATCACCAAATAACTGAGTATAGGGGTATGTGTTTTCAAAATAAACATTATACATGTTCTATTTTTTGGGTACAACAACAACAATAAATGTTCTAGAAAATATAAGTATTTTTTTCTTTTGTTATTGTTAGAGATGATTGTGTTTGAGTTATAAAAGGGGCCGTTAAATTTAATTAAATAACAATTACACATTTAGTTTTCATGTACACAAGAACTCCCTTAAGTTGTATATAATTCATAAAACTTTCAGAAGAATTTTTTATACGATCCGACTTCTGGAAGACACGAATTCAAACAATAAATATGCAAAATTAAAGACAACAAGAAATCAATAGATGAGAAGAGAAGAAAAGGGAGATGAGAATAGAAGCAATATCCAATTGATAATGAATTTATGAACAAACTTGACAAGAATACCAAATTCTTCCAATTGAATTCAACCAAAAGAAATTATACTATTTGAAATCAAACTCAATTGAATCCACAAATGAGCAACTCTCATATAAAATCAAGGACAAAGGTTTCAATAGCCAATAATGAAATCCATCAATGAACTATCTCTAATACTACAATGTTTAGCTACCTAGCTAACCAAACTATCACTCCAAAGGAGTATTCTCAATTCTTAAATCATCCAAATCTAAACTAATGAAATAACAAGTGTAGTATTTATACTACTTAGGCTAAGAAGGCTAGCTAGTTATTATAAAAATAGCCTTAATGAAGTAAAAACATTGTTTGGTAGTCTTCTCAAAGGATGATGGTTTGTATTCAAATAATAGCATCTACACATAAATAACCACCTTCACGTCTCTCCTTCAAATACTTGAAATAGATTGAGTTCCTCAAGGGTCTCTAAGGCCTCTTCTTGCATGAACACACTTATATGGCTTGGAGCTCCTCGGCATAGTCTCGAGTGAAGAAACTTGAGTGAGTTGTGTCTTGTTCCTTCCATGCTATCTTCCATAGCGTGAAGCCTCTCCAATAGTTGTCTTCAATGGTCTCCAAATGATCCACCTCCCTCATCAATGACGTGTGATATGACAACACACTTGAAGCTCCATCACTAATCTTAGCCTCATAACTGCTCATAAACTTCCTAGGATCATACAATCAAATTTCTACGACATATAACTTTTCTCTACATTTTAGGCTACATTTTCTAAGTTTTCAACAGTTATTCTAATTTTTTTCATTTTATCTTTATATTAATTAGCAATATTTAAAAGGTTTTGATCCTTGAAGGAGAAAATATCTATTGAGGAGAGATAATAAAACAATAACATACCCAGTGAAATCCCACAACACAGGATATGGTGAGGGTAGAGTGTACGCAAACCTTACATCTACCTTGGTAGGTAGAACGGCTATTTACGAGAGACCATCGGCTCAAGACAAAGCATAAACACAAGCAAGCACAAGCAAAAGCAAAGCAAGAGCAGAGCCAGAGGAACGGTCAGATCCGATCAAAAAAATGTAAAACACTATGAAAATGATAATATCAAAAGTAAATAAGTCATGATAACGCATTCTGAAAAAGTAAGCAGTAATTAACACATGTAAAATAAGCAAAATAAAGTACACTAAAGGACACATAGCAACAGAAATCAAACTACATGCGACTATAAAGCAATGCTGCGCCAATTAGTATGATAGACTAAGCGGACCTATAATAATAACACTACAACTATCAGTTTGCAAGCGTAAGAACTACGCTCGACTACCTTTTACCCTAATATGTGTCATCCACAACCCCCTATCTAGGTCATGTTCTCAGTAAGTTGCACATGCGTCATATCACGTCTAATCACCTCTCCTCAATACTTCTTCGGCCTACCTCTACCCCTCCCGAACCCGTCCATAGTCACCCCTCACACCTCCGCACTGGAGCATTTGTGTCTCTCCTCTGCACATGCTCAAACTATCTCAACCTCGCTTCCCGCATCTTATCCTCCACGTTGATGAGAGATAATATGATAAAATATGTTGAGAGGGTAAAATAGTCAAAGTGTACTCTTATAAATGTTTTTTTAAGAGATTTGTAAATGAAAAATGTGACAAATATTTTATGATGGATGGAGTATTAGATAAGCACGAATTTGGGATCGAGTACTGTGTGAGTAGAAAACAATAAATATCTTTTTTTCTTTTTATGAAATTGTGCATGTTTCCTGTCTCCCGTAACAACGGCTACATTCTTGTAACTCTTTCAAGTACCTAACACGAGTTCAGGCAAAACATTACGTAGAACCATTGCATGTCTTAACTTTTCTGGTTTTAATTGACTCCTCTTTGCTTAAGATCTGATTTCAGCCAATTTTATAGTAACATCTGACCTTTTGACAGTGACTCTATTCTATTAAAGCTTTCCATTTTATATTTTATACTGCATTTGGTTAGTTCAGTGACGATGGAGCACTAGTCGCATCTTAATATTTTAGGCCCCGCCGCTCTTTCTCTTTCAGTTAAAGTGAAAACTGGAATTATTTAAATGTCACTGAATAATCAAAATTTAAATTTACGTGCTGCATTAAGATTGAAAAATAAATACTTCCACGAAGTAAATTATACAATTAACTCTAAGAAGAGAGGTTAGTGAACTGAATACTTATGTACCGTTAATTCAGAACATTTTGTACTTCAGTTTCTTCTCTTTTTCTATGCCAAATGTAGGTAAGGTTTGCGTACATCCTATCATTTCCAAACCTCACTTTGTGTGATTACATTGGGCATGTTGTTGTATGCCAAAATCTGGTGGCCAACTAAATGCTTTGAATAGTATTATCGGATGATAATCATATGGTGTAGCAGAATGGGATTTCAAACATCAATTACAATCACACAAGAACACTTCATATGATTTACATATTCACACAGCCAACTTACACGAGAACTAAATTTTTTTTATTTTTTTGTCAGAGAAATAATTTGTTTACAACATTTGGATTACACATTACATTAGTAAATTTCTAAATCAGATAATATACAAGGTTAATTTATTTTACAGGACTATTGGAAGATCTACTAGGGAAAGCACATACATATATATTTACAAAATATTCACAGGATGTGGTACAACATATGTATAAACATTGTTCTTTAGATATCTACATGCCCTTTTACACTACATCTTTGATGCGGAAGGGGCATTAGTTAGAACCATTCAACCACACACCTGGGATAAAAACCTGCTTCTGTAGTAACAACAGAAAGAGATCGCAGTTCTTTCTGGATTTTCCTCCTCTCGTAGAAAACAGAACATGCGAGAGATATGCATTTCACCCCACTTTCTACGAGCCAATCTCCTCCTCCACAGTGCCGACATATCTAGATGGATGTGATAATCATAAGCATGTATATCGGAGATAACATGCTATTAAGCGTAAAAAGAATTTCGAAAATATAAGATGCAGCAAAGGAGTAGGTGTAGGTAAGCCAAGGGGGAAATTTCCCAGGAAATCGTGTTCTGTTTAGTGGATGACTATCATGGTTCTAAAAATTACCAATATAAAAGGAAGAAAGGAGAGCTCAATTAGTAGGTAGGGGAAGAAAAATAAGGGATCATTATAAACCCTGATTTTGGGGAGCCAGGCGTTTGTGCTAAAACAACATCTAGCAATATCAATTTTATATATAAAAAAAAAAGATAAAACTCGACGAGTTAAAATACTCACAGCAGCAAGGTGTTGGGTGTTCCTTTCCAACACTGAAGTTCTTCCAGTTAAGGCAGCAGCAACCACAGCTTCATTTCTGGAACAGTTTTGACAGACGTAACTAGATGCCTGGATCAGCTCACCGCATAGGATACAATGTTTTGACAGATAGTAATAATCAATTCTAGTTCTGTGCGCATTTGCAGCAAATGAGTGACGTTTACCGGCAGCCTCCCGCTCTGGACGAGGCATATCGGAAAACCACTGATTCAGGTCAGCTCGAACGAGCCCATATACTCGTTGCAGAGCTGGGATTATCTGTTTCTTGATGTAGTATATGTCATTTAACCTGTAAGGTGAATCAAGTGAAAGAACATCCAAGGGATCTACCACGACATCAGCCAGCCTGGCACCAGGTTCACCATGAACCACGACATAAGGCACTCGCTCTGCATACCGAGGTTCTGCCCTGGGGTCGACTCTCATTGCTTTAGTGGCAACAATTGCTGCTGGTGGAAGTGAAGAAGCCTGTGCAGAATAGGTGCCTAAGCGTACCTCTTTTGCAAACACAAAATCCTGAAGAGATACTCGGCCTGATATTATTTTTTTCCACTGACGCACCAAGTAAGATTTCACCTGAGCACAAATAAAAAGAACTTTAAAAACGAATTGACAGATAATACATAGTTTGGAATTCCCATGAACATACACATCAACCTGAAGGCGTTGACAATAACTGTTTCAAGCCGAACGGAAAATGAGAATCTAGTAATTTACTACTTTAAATTGAACTGGCTTGAGCTGTTGTAATACTTCCTGTCATTGGTATTCCAGAGCTTCCAAACTTAGGATTCACAACATACAGAAAAGTAAGATCAACTACATCTCAATCCAAACTAGTTGGGTCCGCAATACAAATCATTCCCATCCCCATCCCCAATTGGAAACGGTGCATGCAGGTGCTTCAGCGATGTTAATCTGGAGGACTCCTATAAAATTGCTTCGAAGGGGATTTCCTTCAAGACTTAGCAATCGATGTAAATTATACTTCATGCTCTAGAAGGCTAAAAGAGTATGATGCTATGGTTAGGATGAAAGATTTATAGGCCCTGAAGAATAAATATTCAGCGAACACATCACATGCATATACTACACATAATAAAAAGACTGCTTAATGTTGAATATCCACTGGTTCTAGGCAATATTAGATAGAAATCAATCATATCAGTTTACCAGTAACTGTTGCTTAACATCAGCTCAAGACACTTTATTTTGCCTATCAATACTGTGATAATGCAATTTACTAGTCGGGAAACTTTCCATGCTTAGACTGGCCTCGTGCAAAGAAGATTGTTTGTAAAATGCCTCAATGTGTATGATCGTGCATAGACAGACATGTCCTGACATGGTAGAACTTGATATAGAGCCCGCAACACTACTCAAGCATGTCCTAACTTTGTTGATTTTAAATATTCAACAAATTTAATAACATTAAAGGAAGCCACATAGGTCTGTACACATGGAAATTACCTTCTGAATATCCTTATATTCAAAAAAGACTCTTAAAGAGCGCTCCATTATTTTGGACACAGCCCCACATGTATCTCTTCGTACTGTCTCAATGCCTTTAGCATCAAACACTGGTTTGCTTTGGTGAACGTTCTCGTAACTATAACCAACATATCGTTTCTTAGTAAGGAGGAAGCATGAATGGTAAACCTTTTCCATCTTTAGCGTGACTGGATTTGGATTCATTGCAGTTACTTCTGATGCAATTTCATGACCAATTCGGAAAGCTTCTTCAACGGACCGTCCTTCGAGGAGTACAAACATGCTGTGGAAACAAAAGCATGGATCAAGCTTGAAGAATGAGAACAACACAATACTGGGAGAAATGAACTCTAAATTATCAAAGGCAGCACATTAAGTCTGATGAATGAATCCATGGTTTTTCCATTTCTAATGTGACAGTATTTGGGTTCATTACAGGTGCAACTTCGTGGCATGGTTGTGAGCTTTTTTGACACGTGTCCTCTGAGGAGAAAAGACATACTACGAAGACAAATGAAATATATCAACACTAACAAAACTCTAAATGATTCATATTGCAAAAAAATAAACTACATTGTGATTTGACCAAAGAATCAGCAAAAGCTGGTTTCTGAACTTCTAGTCAACATTTCAACATCTCTCCATGATTCTATCTCCCAAAGCATTCACCGATAAAATCAGATGTTTCTAAACTCAGAAATATCTAACCTAATGCAGTCAAAACATGTTACTGAGAACTTGATTTTGTACTAAACATGGACACTTCAAACTACTTTATAGCCAAAGATTAACCACCAATTTCCAGTAACATTCACAGACAAGATCAGATGGTTGCTGAAATGAGAAATATCTCATATGATGCAATCAAAACATGCTAGTGAGAACTTGATTTTGTACTAAACATGGACACTTCAAAACTACTTTATAGCCAAAGATTAACCACCAATTTCCAGTAGCATTCACAGACAAGATCAGATGGTTGCTGAAATGAGAAATATCTCATAGAAGCAATCAAAACATGCTAGAGAGAACTTGATTATGTCCTACTACATATGGACATTTTAAAACTATTTGGCAGTCCTAGCTTAGTTACCAGTTACACTACCATCCCTTATCCATCATAAACATGTGAGATATTACAGATCACAATGTCCCAGCTCAGTCAGACATAAGTGGGAAAGTAGCAAGCTACAGAAGAGGGAGAGAAACAAGAGCATGAAAATAAATTATTAGATTTTGTACTGATCTTCAAGTCCAAAGAGTGTATGTGCATGAATAAACTCATTTCATCATCATTCCATGTTTCAATAAAACTAGAAAACTTCTCAATTACTTTCCACTACATTACACCTCCTTGCTATTTCATTGAACTCAAAACCATGTGAGATTCCAAGATCAATGCAAGCATTAGATATTGATTACTGATTGTTGAAATTTTAAAACCTGGCAAGCATTTCAATTAGATAGTCGGCATAAACTAATACCTGTCCGTATCACCATAAATAACTTTAGCGTTCCACCTATCATTTGTGTTAACAAAAGAAATTGCACTTTCCAATGTTCTACGGGCACATTGGACAATACTGTCAGCGAGCTCAGCACAGGGCATGCGTCCACTAAATCCAGCAGCTGTATACCCATAGGTCACATTTGCTATAAGCTTCAAAGCAAGTTGCCTCGCATTGAATATCCGGTGAAGAACTTGCTGTCCTGGAGCCAATTTTTTCATTGCTGTTTTAACCATAATCCTAGTATCTAAAATTTCTTCCAACAAGCGAGGTAATACACCCTTCCGGACTCTGGGAGGCACATACATAACACCATTTGGAGTGAGCAGTATTTCATCCTTTAAATTATGCATCACATTTTTATCAGGTGAATATGAACTAACACCGAGGATATTAGCTTTCGTAGCAGTAACTTTACCAAGGCAAGTACAGAAGCAGAGGTTATATGCAATTATCATGGATGGATAAAGTGACTGAAAATCCAAAATGACAACAGGGTCTGCATAAAATCCAGATTTTGGTTCCATGACAAGGGGGATACATTCCATGGCAGGTTGAGAAGCGACTTGTTGGTTTCCAGGAGAAATGGCAACATAATTTTGTGCATGAGCCAGCCTCAGAAACATTGATTCAACACGGTATTGTGAACCCCGAGAAAGGACTGAAAAAAAGTCAATGCCAAAAATCCGCGCAAGCTCTGATGTTCGATTTACCACATCAAGTTGATTCATGATCTGAAGGTTCAGCTTTGCCCTCTCTAAAATGTACTCTATACATCTGTATCTTGCACGTTCAGGACCACTTAAAAACCAATTTGCCAATACCTTGTTAGGAATTAATGGAACTTTTCGTCTCAGCACTGCTTCAACCACGGCCTCAAGTGTGTACAAGTTCAGCTTCACTTCACCACGCATTAGTCGCCAAATGTTAAGGACAATTCTACCCCCTACATGGACGCCGCTGGCGTGAGTCCGGCCCCATTCATCATCAATTATTGCAGCATCTTCATGAAACATTGGGTCAGCAGCAACAGCTTCAGAAAAAATATCACTTAGTTTTCCTCCTCCAGAGTCTTTAGAAGCTATGTTGCCTTCAGATGGAGTGCGAGATATTTTGTTGAGCAAACCAATGCCAAGGTATGCAGCCCGTTCAGCAAGAAAACCAAGGGAACCACCTTGGATTTCCCAGCCCATCAATATGTCTGGGTCAAAAGAATTAATCATCTTTATGAAATGAACAAATACTTGCCTCTCTTCCGAGAAAGTTAAAACTTTACATCCAGATACTCCATCAAGGTCTCTTTGAACAGATTCACCATTGCAATGCACAAGTACATGAGTATTAGATCTAAGATCATCATCTTCCTGAAAAACAAGAACAACAATTCTTACGGCATCAAATCGAGGATCAGGTCTCAGATCACCCCTGGATTCTGCTTGGACCTCTATGCTCAATATTGTTAACTGTTGTCCACAACCAATACTAGCCGGGTCTCGGAAGCCAGTTTGACTTAAGGGAGTTAGCCTTGATTTTCTATCAGGACCGGATATCTGGGAGAGATCTTGAGAGCCACGCATTGATGGTTCACATTTCAAAATAATCTCTTCATCTTGTTTCCTCCTTGCATCAGGAACAATGGGATTCACTTGTAAACTATTGCTTTTCTGATTATTTTCTTTAGTTTGAAGTTGATCTGGATTTGGTTCTGAAGCAGAGGCAGAATCCATCAAAGGCTGATCACCAAAGGTGGATTGAGAATCCTGTGTTTCTGCTACATCATCAGAGCAAACCTTTGTTGATGGGTACACTGGTCGGCCTGAAACTACATTCGCTTTAGAAGAATCTATGCAATCAAGTGACAGCCATTGTCGAACACATTCACTTTGTGGTGGTGAATATACAGGAGTCAACATGTATAAATAAGACCCATCATTTTGATAATGAACAGGTACACCCAACACATTGTCTTGACAATGAACATCGTTGCTTGGTCCACAATTAGTACTGTAAATATTTTCTCCTACAAGGAAATTCCCCTCAAAGAAAGGGGGGCATTCATCTAAACCTCTATCGTGAGCACATGACCTTGCTTTATTTTTCTTGTTCACCACATGGTAACTAGGGGCACCACATGCAGACTGAGCATTGCGTCCAGGTTCATCTGTGAACTCCACCTTAGGAGGTTTCTTGATGAAGGTCATGCCTATATGTTCCACAAAATCACCAGATACACCGGTTACTGTAGATATTGAACTACTAGGATCAATAGGAGATTGACTTAAACCTATAGCATTCTTTTGCAGCAATTTCCCACAACCAGTAGATTTATCATCAGTTTCAGATGTGAACCGAGAATATGGAGCAAATATAGGAGTACAAAGATCAGGATTTGAAGTTTTAGTACATTTCACACAGCTGTCAACATTTTCGCGACTACAGCATCCACAACATCCCATGTAAACGGCAGATTTTTTATTCTCAACATCAGTAAGCTGGAATAGATCTTTAGTCCCTTGTGATGTTGATGCACCACTTGTTCCATAACTCTGCAAACTTACAGATGCTCTGCTGACAACCTCAACATGAGGTCCTTCAGAAAAAAGAAACACTCCATCTTTTGATGCATTTGCCAGCAGAGAGCTGGATGAAAGCGGCAACTTACTATATGAAGGACAATTTGATTTGTCAGCTTCGATGTCACCAGGCTCAGCCTGCATCTGAAGTGCAAGACATGAATTCCTCTCGTGGCATTCTCTTGGTTGATCCATAATTCCTGATCGAGATATCAAGGAATCAAGAGGCCTTTTCACTTTCTCATCATGACTGGATTCTGAATAAAGAAAGGAATCTTCTTTTCCTTTTGCACCAAGTTGTACCTTTTTTACCTGATTTCCATATTCAGGAGGCTCAGCCTGATAGGATCTTTTTACCCTCATCAAATCACGTGTAGAGCATTCAACTATCATACTAGATTCCACTTCACAATCAGATACATTCAAACTTCTCGCTAGAAAATTAGGGCATTTGTTAAAACTCATGTGAGAAGAAGTTCCTCTGTCATCTCTTTCGTCACAATTGTGACTGCTAGATTTGTTAACTTGATTTGGATGTGACTCATTCAGATTCTGACCCAAGGCAATGGGTAAAGAGCACCATCCTGTTTTTTTCTTTTTGTGGTTATTGCTAGTAGCTAAAGTAGCCTTATTCCAAGAATCTGCTTGGGAAGATGTCCTGAGTTTTTTATGTGTTCCAGATGACTCATTAACAAAATAAAAGGCGCTTGGATCATCATTGGATCCATCCAGCTGAGGAATCATCATACTCGATGAACTTCTGCATGAATGATCATTGCTGATGGACTGAGAAGTCTTTCTGTCTAATTCTTCAAAATAACAATCGTGAACAGAATCAAGAATGTCCTCACACTCTTGCTGAGATTCATTCTCATAGGCTACATTTGCCTTCTCCAACACCGTATCAATAGTTGTTGCTGGCATTAAAGGGCTCAAAATGGTTTCCCGGGCAAGGTCATCATCGGAGTTTATGTCTTCTGCAGCTTGAGAAGATGCAAGCCAATTTAGAAGTCTTAAGGCATCCTGATCTGAAGCCTAAATTGCAAACAATATGAATCAGAAATCGATTCTGGAAAATTAAAAATTGGCTACTTGGAAGACTAAAGAAAGGTAACACAAAAAAAAATGTTCAGGATATCCAACTAGAGATCACATCGAAGCAAAGCATGAGTATTAGTAAACAAAGTAATAGCATCTGAAACAAAAGCCATGTTTCACAGAGCGAGCGAGTCAGCAACATGGGGCCTAATTTACCTTCACATCCTGTGAGGGTACCACGGAAACAGTTGCTTCCAGATCATCAGCTAACAATTGCTTGGGACATGCATCAGTTTCCTCCCTTCTTTCCACAACATGATCTTGAAGTAAGCCTTCTTCTGAGCATCTGGATGGTTCGCGTGTACTATTTAAAGAGCCACAATGTCCAATATTGGCAATGTTTCCATCATTCATTGATGAGTTGATTGACTGCAGCATATCAGAAGAAACCTTCACATTATTGCTTAATTCCATTAGAATCTCTTCATATCCAAGCCCATGTGAAAATGTTCTCAAGACATCATCTCGAAGTGGTTTACCATGACCTAGAGGCAAGCCCACTTCATGCACCCCATTCCTTGCAAACTCCTCCTGAAACAAGAAAGTAGCACATAAAATAAATCAAAATGCGTAGAAAAAATGAACGCGCCTGAATAAACTTAGTTATAACAAACCTCCCAAATCGGTATTAGTGACTGAACCATTTTCTCTTGCGAACAGGTTTGTGAAAGGGACATATAGGATATCAACTGCTGATTCATAATTGCTGCATAAGCATACAATGTCTTTAGCAACTTAATCGAAAATGCAAGCACATACAAGTTGTCTGTCAAGTCATGAAAACCAACCAACCATCAACAGTAGCATCTCCTTCAAGTTCAGATATACTTTGTCGCTTAATGTTAGGGTCATCCGGGTCTGTTGAAGGATCAGCCTGACTAGAGTATTTCCACATCCAATTGTCCGGAATTGTGGAAGATATCCAAATTGGCGTATCGAAACAAGCCTCACCAGCTAAATCAACCTAAGAGAAAATTCCCGTGACACTGTGTAACCAATATTTATGCCATAACTGTAGCAGGATTAAACTAACAGCACATGTATCTTCTATAGTGTAAAAGCACTTTTACCTGAAACTCAGCAGTCATGGAAGTGGACATATCAGAAGGCCTTCTTCTGTCAACGTAGTTAGCCTTCCTTGGTGAGAAAGTATCTGGAATTGGATTGCGGAACTTCATCTTTGATACATGTAGATGGCCCATCCCATACAAGTTATAGTCAACCTGAATGTTTTATGCATGATGGGTAAAAGAACATGTTATAACTAAGCCAGAGAGAGAATTAAGCAAGGATCTCAAATGTTATAGAAACTAAGGCCACATTTTTAATGCACTTGTGAAGATAGTAAATGATATTCACCTAAGAAGATATTTAGATACTAAGATATCATATCTTCACACTTTAGCGCATGTCCAATATCACCAGCTATTAACAATGAGTCTACCCAAAAAGAAATCGGAAAAGTAAACTATCATGATATATGGGGACATGTAAATAGCAGCATATATTTATATAAAAATTCAGTTAACCACGAAAATCTAAAAGAAATAGAGCAAAAGACAAAAGAAAAAGACAGATGAACAAGATTATTCATAACAAATTTGTGTAATAAGAAATCATTAAACCAAACAAAAACAACCAAACATACTAATCACTTCTCAATTAAGGTTCAATCAGAAGACATAGTTAGGGATCAACTACAAAAAATTGTCAAAATTGAAGCCGGTAAACCAGTTCCCAGAGAATTAACTACTATAGAGTAGCTTTCTTAGCTTTGAGCAACTTAATCTTTTCAAAGTTAACAATAGATTTTCAGTTTTATTTCTTGATTTTGAGTACTCACTCTAGATTTCTGAACTCGAGAATCAGAGGTTGACAATAGAAATAAAATAACAGGTGAAACATGCTCCTTCAGTTTGAGATCTGATATGTAGACCTCTCCACTTACCAGGACAAAGAATTACTAAAAGGGAATAAAGCTTCTAATATTCACAAAGGAGATCCATATAAAAAGTCAATTGCTCAAATGCAAAGGTGATCATCACTAGATGTACTTGCTCCTAATACTGGTATATATAAATGCATTCCCCAATTAGAAATTTAACATGTCTATTTGCCTTTTAAGTACTTCTAAACTTCAATATATGCTTGAGATACAACTTTCCCCCTGCCCCTGGAGAAATTTTAACCCCTTATCACTTTAGTATGTCATACAGGAGTTAACTATCCATGAACTAAAAAGTGATTACCAGGAATTGAAGAAGGAATGGTATATGGGATTCGTGGGGCTGTAATGACTTATCCAGTATTGCACCTCCCTGTATAAAAGGAACAGAAAATTGTAATGAACAGGAAAAAAATTAAATGAATGCCCATCCTTCAGTTCCTAAAGGTATTAAAGGAAGCGAAAGAAACTTCAGTGTCAAGGAGACGGGTGTTTCTTCGCCAGTTGCAACATCATAGCTAGCAGATATATCACATTCTAATTCACCAAGGAATATATTCACTATTTATGTGTAGTCCAAGCACCACAGTGAGGGGGGGAAAAGGCAAACTCTAGTTAACGGTGAATAAAGCATGAAACAGCTATAAATAGTTCGACATTTTGATCTAGAGATGTACATTGGAGGCTACATTGTACAAGTTCAGTTACAATGCAGTTCAACACCTCATTGATATTTTATTGCACATAAGAGAAAGGAAACAGAGAATTAGGCAAGAGAAAATTCCAAATGCTTGATCCAGAAAATATACGGCAGGGGAAGGGGATAGCACCGGTCTTTATGATTGATTTAAAGTCGGCCACTCCGCTTTGTGTATGACTTGACGCTCTAAAGTATGTATCTTGCCCCTACTTACTACATCGCATTCGACTTCTATCGCAAATCTGTTATTTCTTACGCATTTCTTTCCCTTAGCTCTCCAAGCTTCCTATCTTTCCATTCCTTCCTAAGCTTCAGTTGGTGTAATAGTCCCACCCCCAGTAAGGGGAATCCTTCCTAAGAAAGCATTTTTCCGCTTTGTTGAATGTTTTGCTTGTCTAAGCATCCCCCTATCGTGCTAATAAGGTGCCTTTTCTTATTCTCAAAGCTAGCCTTCTACGACCATTTTCTTTTGGTTTAGTTCTTGTAGCTCCTGCAACCCCCCCCCCCCCCCCGGGAAAAAACAAATAGCATAGACCTAATTAGAACCTTAAAACTCTCACGGAGTTACATCATAACAACTAACATGCACCTTATCATGTGAAAATATATTTTGCCTAGATTTCTAAGTAGTACAACCACAAAGACATGATGTTAGGAAATTTTTTAAAGTAAATAACTGCAACCTCTGTTATGTTTGACCAAAATACCTAGAGTAATAAGAACTTGTCACACGTACCAGAAGAAGATTGGCAGCGCGTGAGACGTCCTGTGGATGATAGCTTATATTACTGTCAAGGAACTCCTAGGCAAACCTCAAAATAAGAAGAGACATGAGACAACACCAAGTAGTTTCTCAAGTAAATAATATACATCTTGTTTTATTTAACCTGCTTTTTATTTTGGTGCATCTCAAGAATATGACCTCTTTCCTACAACGAAAACCTTATTTGCCTCCAGCAATTCAAACTACTATGAAGTAATACTACTTTATATTACTTCAGAATTGGAGTTACATCTTCTCAACCAACTCTTAAATATTTCACACTTTAAACTCTCCTCTACCTGTCTCGAAAGACAAAATCTTCCAGCATGTTACACTTAAAACTTAGTGAAGATCGACCCAGCACATTAAAATGGGATGATGAGAGTATAAGAAAACTACCAGTAACTCTACCTCAGCATCCTAAAAGAATAAGAAGCTTCATTCCATAGCGGGCTGAATGACTATTCAGGGCAGTTATTTAACGAATCTCAAGGCTTGAGAAATAAGGAGGCAGGGATCATCTGCCTGTGCCTGTATTTGAATTTACTATGCCTGTTTACTACCTAATTACACATTAATCCTCGGCAAAAAGCACTAATATAAGGTAAAATTGTAGGATACAGATAGATCTTCAAAAACAGTTCCTCTGAAGAATGATAACCATAAAACTTCCTTGCTCGTACAAGACTGAAGCCATGGACATGTTGACGTTTTGAGCCAGCATTGCCTTTAAGCTGAAAGAAATTTTAAGACAAGTCCATGCATAAGTTGAAGCAGCAATTTGCAGAAAAGTGTCACCTGAAATCAAATGCTTAAAAGATACTCCACTCAGATCAGACTTACCTTGAGAACCTTCTCAAGACCAAGAGCTAGAGCATTTGTGCATTCACTCCCTAACAGATTTTGAATCCAGAAAATTAAATAGAATAAACAGAGTGAAACATCAACGTTAGTAGAAAATAAATTATCTAATAAGCTTCTAAAACTTATTATGCCGCCAATTCTGAGTTAACTTGTTCTTATTATGTTCTACAGACCATGTGAACTACTAATGATCTAATGCAGCCCATGGTTTCGTACTATATAACCTAACGTAAAATCACTCAAAGTACACAACTCAAGGCATTCAAAAAGTTTGTAAGTATTTTTCCAATGGAAATAATTCTTTTGGATTAACTATAATAAAAGGCATCAGTAAACAGTTTCTCCACTTATAAGTAATGAGTTTTGGGATCAAACACATACCACTAACCACTTCACCTTCCCTAACTCTCCACACCATGGGCCCAAAAAAGAGAGAAATTAAAGGTGCATTTACCTTTTTCATCGGATTGGAGGGAGAGCTCCGAGCATGGAACATAAAAATAAGGCAAAGCCTGCAACATGATGCATGTTAGCTCAGCCAGAAAGTCAAGAGCAAACATTCTGCATAAACATGTTAACTTGTTCAATTACAATGTCAACAACTTTTTATGATAAGGGTGGAAAAGAATGTACCATGCCAAGGTGAGATGGGAAAAAAGGGGGAAAAAATCTTTCAAGACTAGGATTTCTGTCCTCTAAGCATGCAATTTTTTTTTAAATGAAGAAGTGCCAACAGCAGATTAATATCTCTCCTTGTCATTCTCCAAGAAAACTGAGTACCTACCTATCTGAATTGTCAACATTTAGAATTTTAGATATTACAATCCCATCTAATCTCATTTCACCTCATTCTTCTTATGGGGGCTAGGGTAAACTTACAACGCATATGTCCTATCCTACTTCTAGTTATCCTAAACCCCTTACTTCCTTAGTGTTTCTCCATATTTCTAACTTTTAATCGACTCCTCTGCTAGATCCCTCAATTAACACAATATAATCTACAAATAGCATGCATTACGGAATCTCATCATGTATAATAATGGTTAACTAATCTATAACTAGGTTAAACAAGTACAGGCTCCGTGCAAATCCTTGGTGTAGAATTATCGTTCTGAGAAACTCCCTTTAACTCCTCTCACAGTTGGGATCACTCTTTTGAACATATCCATTATGGAATTTATAGACTTAGTAAGAACTTATTTCTTCTTAATCACCCAATGGAGGCACTATATCATATGCTTTCTCCCTACCAATATATTTTTATATAGAGACCCTTCTTTCTCTCCCTATAAATTCGTATAAACCTATCGAACATTAATCTATCTTGGCTACCCGTTATAGTGTCTTTCATTCTATGCTCTACCCCTATTTTCCAAAATTCATCGGGTGACAAGTTTACTAACTACATCTAAACTGTCCTTATATATCAAACCAAAGTACTATTTCTCCACTTGTTTAGTCTTTGGGTTAACATATTGTTGAGATGAAGCCTACCTAATTGTATTTTTGGTTAAGTTGTTGGTATAATTAGTTGCAAGTGGGATAGTTTGTTAAGTTAGCTATGTTTAGTGAGTGATTAGTTTACAAGGAAAATTTAGTCTTTTCCATTACACTTGTATAAATAAGGCACTTTGCCTCTGTTTGAAGTTAATCCAAAAGCTCCCACAAAAGGCCGATCTCTCTCTTTCTCATCTTCTTCCATAACAGAACGATCCACAAGCACTGGATCGTGCATGCAATGCAATCACTGTACTGATTGTGTAGTCTCAACACATATATCAAAAATTGTAAATAATAATATAAATTCGGACTTACTCCATGAAGGTGCAAGCAGGTCTTCTGCCCAGCTGGAGTGGCACCATACACTCTTATCACAGGGACCTCATTTACTCTCCCACCTGTTCACAAAAAAATAAGAAATTAACAATCATAAAAATGTGCTCCCAATTCAAGAGAGCAATAACATGCCCAGTGAATCACACAAGTGTACGCATACACTACCTTTTGGGTTTTGGGTAGAGAGATGTTTCTGATAGACCCTCGGGCTCAAAAGAAGTAATAAAAATAGGATTGAAATGAAAATAACGACAGGAAAAACAAAGCAAATGTAATAAGAAATGAGGAATAAGATAGTACGCAAATAACAAAATTATAGTGAAAATTCAAAACCTTGGAAAGTGCTGTAACAAATGTCAAAGGCAGGAAGGGGAGCGGCCATGTAATAGTCTATCGAAACAATTCGAACACTGAAGTATTTCGAATCCCCCATTTTCTTCTTCCAAGTTGGAAACGAAACTTCGCTTTCCTTTTGGAAACATTTTTTTTCCCCAAGTTGAAAACTTACCTTGCAAGATTTGGGTCGGTAGGTCCGGGTCAAATTCTACCCCTTTCAAAATGAAAATAATTACAACAAAATATAAAAAGACAAAGAACATAATGATTTCTTTAAAGAAACATGAATTTGTTCTCGTGATAGACATTAAGTTATTAAGTATGTGTTTTACAAATTTTTACAAGTGTTTCTTAACTTGAGAAATAACTTTTGGTCAAACACATAATTATCAAGAACGTTTCTAAAAGGGAAGAGAATGAAAAACACTAATTTGGTTCTTCTTCAACGCGGTTATTCAAAAAGTGCTTCTCCAAACTTCTTCTTTTTTTTAATAAAATTGTTGATCGACTTTTTTTAATTTGGTATTTTTTTAATTAAATTGGATTTAATTATTTACTTTGTTTTTTATAACTAGTTGATGTGTTAATTTTTTTATAGACTTATTTCAATTGAGTTTAATTTTTCACTTTTTTTATTCAATTGAGTTTAATTATTTACTGGATTTTTGATATTTAGGTGATATGTTATCTGTTTTTTTTCAAAATTTTGTTTATAGACTTAATTTAATTGGGCTTAATTATTCACTAGGTTTTCAATAAGTAGTTGATATGTTATCTTTTTTTTTAAAATGCTTAATTCAATTGGGTTTAATTCTTTATAGGGGTTTTGCTAATTACTCGATATATTTTCTGTTCTTCTTTTTTTCAAAAAAAAAATTGTTTGGGACAGAGGCGTAATTGTTAAAAAATATATTGTAGCAGTATTAAAACATATTTTTTTCTTTGCTATATATATATATATCTTTGTCATATATACAAATCATGGATGTAGTTAAATGAGTTTATTTTCTCCATATTTTAAGTATTAGTTTGTTCTGTCAATTCCTCATTGAGAAATATAATTGAGCGAACATTTGGTGTGTGAAAAAAAGATGGAGGGTATTATCAATAATGTCAAGTTTTCCATTAGACACACAAAAAAAAACGTTGCGGCAACTATGATTATGCATAACTACATTAGAAGACATGCACTTTAAGATTTGAAATTTGATAAATGTGATGCAAACCCTAATTATGTTCCTGAAGTTGAAGGAGATGAAGATATTGGAGGAACATCAAGGACTTTGAGAGATGATCATGATGGATCGATGGATGATGTTAGTATGAAATATGTTCACAACATTGTCACTTCCTTAATGAGTCGCGGGTCGTAATAATATTTCTATATTCTAGTTTATTAGTTGTGTAATGATGTAATATATTCAACTTTTGAACATATTGAGTCATTGACTATCATATTGTCATTGCATTTATTATGTACAATATAATATTATTTTTTATTAAATTTTGCAATTTTTTTAAAATTATTAAATTGTAAAGATATATTAATTTTTAGAAACATAGGATAGAAAAGAATAATTAAATAAGTTTAAATCTATTAAAAAGAATATTCTAGTTTCTTTGCATAAATGTGGGCCAAACGAAAAATTGTTTCTGTTTCTCAAAAGTACTTATATAATTATAGGCAAACAACCTAACAGATTCTCTAGAAACAGTTTCTGCAAAACTACTTCTAAGAAACAGAAATTGTTTTAAAAAGCTTGGTCAAACAGTGTCTAAGTGTTATCTGCAGTGTGGGTAGAGGTTAAGTTTCCATAACCTTTAATGTTCCTCACCGGTTGAGGTTAGGTTTGCAGAAACTTTTAATGGTTCCTAACACTCGTGAAGTGGGGTATAGTAGGATACCTTGTAGGAGACAACATATTTAAGTGCGAGAACAGGCTGTCTCAAATGAACGTACTTAAGAATCCAAGAGTGTTGTTGAGTGCATTTTATACACTCTTTTGAGTCATTTTTCGTTAGTATTTTACTCTTTTATTTTGCGTTTAGTATAGTGTTAGGTGTGGGTTTTCTTTCGTTTGTGTCACAGCGGTCATAAAGGAGAATATACTACTTTTGAGTATGAAATGAGCTTAATTGAGAATGAAAATTGCACATGAGCTTAATTATCCCATCTTCCGTTAATATTACTGCGTTACTATTATTAGAGTTGTTACCATTGGTATACACCTCCTGACTCTTGTCAACATTCCGCTCCTCATTAACTTTTGCTGCTACAAAAAACTCCTTCAACCTGTTCTTTAGTAGTAAGAGTTGCTTTTTATTCTTCTATCAATTGTGGGTCCTTAATGAGTTGTTTTACTTCTACCACCTTACCATCGTCATCTTCCTTATTCTATTTATTTCCATATTCTTCCCCGGTATCTCTTTATTCCTCCTTATTTGCATTATTATCGTTTGTCTCCTCAAGTGGCATTTGTTTTATCCTCTTGTTGGACTTACTAACTCAGTTGTGTCTTTGGCTGCGTCAACATTTGTCACTTTGGCTACATCACACTGAATATCTATTATCACTTCGTTGAATTCATCTATATCTTTGTACCTCTCTAATCTGTTTTCCATCCTTCTATTATGGTCTGTAGAAATTCAGGATTCAACCTTCACCTATTAAAGTATCTGAACTTATACTAAGTCTGTATGCTTACTTCTCATCCAATTAACCCAAGAGAATGTTCATATAGACCTGGTTTCTTGGAAGGCACCTTAGAAGCATGTAGGTTATCAACTCATTCTCGATTAGTAAGTGTTGTTATACACCTGCATGCTACTCATTTCACCATAATCTGCTACATACTGCTTAAAATTCTCTATCTCAGTCTTAGCGACATGACACTTCACTCTTTCAATGTCTAACCACAATTTTCTTTTAAGAGCCACATCATTAAACGCATACACCAAGGTCACATGAAAACTTTTCTTTGTACCCCTGTGTGTTACCCCGCAGTATATCAATTATTCTGCACAACTTATTATCTACTTCATAGAGATGAGGCTTCCACAATAATCATATTCCTCCATTTGGATGCTCGGTAAGATTAGTACTTAGAAGATCACCCACTACGCAAATTAAGCGAGGTATTATGAGCTTCTTCCCTTTTAACCTTTGGTTCCAAGAGACCAAATAGCCTCATCTTAGCACTCTGCGTGAACTAATGCATTGAAACTGTGCACAAATACATACCTCGGTTACCAATCCTTCAAATAACTTCATTTCTTACTTGTCGTACTTTTAATAACTCCAACATATTCTAGTATACATACGTAACCTCGGACATTGCTCCTGGTTCCAATCTCTGATGATACCATCCCTTTAAGTGATGAATTATTAACTTATTTTCTTATTTGGTACGTAAAAGATTCTGAAGAGTTACCTTACCTGACGTTGACCCAGTATCTTCAAACCCGGTCATCATACTTCTATTCAAACTCTGTTTTTCCTTCCGAGCCACTGTCGATGTCTTTCGAAACATAGTTGCAACCACAATAATTATTAGGAAGAGGGTGGGAGATTATCCTAATGACATAGCTCTATTGCACGATCTACGAGATGAAAGAGTAGAAACCAATCCTAAATGTCCGGCAGCCTCATGTGTATAAGTATGGTGCACAACATACCCATACACAAGACTCTACTAGACACGGTCTGTAGACATTCCGAGGACTAACTGCTCTGATACCACTTTTGTCATGACCTGACCCGACGGCCGCGACCCGACGCCCTAATTGGACGCCATTACACTAACCCGTCACATAATCAACTGACCCTTAAGGGTACTAGCAAATTTCGGCAGCACAACGCTGCATCTATAATATATACCCAAAATAGGCGAGCCGACAAGGCTGCATTACACAACTATCCAACCATCACAACAGGCTAGCCGACTAGGCTGCCACCAAATAACATCACATAAGCAAGGAGTAATCACAATAGGAAAGTCGGCAAGGCTACCACTATATACGGGAACATCCCAAAACAAGTGCAACAATACAGCTAGCTCAACCGCATAAACGTTCTACACAAGTCCAAAACACATCTATCACTAATCGCTTCTGGACCTCTAAGAGTACAATACTGACATATGACGGGACAGGGCCCCGTCGTGCCCAAAATATACATAAGTCTGGAATGTAAAGATCTGTACCAAAATAACTGGCTCTGGAATAAGGGAGCTCTTTAGCAGCGGTAGATGTCCTAAACTTGAGGGTCACCTAACCGATCACATGTACCTGCGGGCATGAACGCAGCCCCCCGGGAAAAAGAGAGTCAGTACGATAGATGTACCAAATATGTGAAACTGAAAAAAATATTATAATTGAGATCATAACAGTTCAACGTCTAACAGGAAGCAAGTATGAAATCAACTTAACAGTATAATTGTGCCTTACCAAATGAGAGTAATGAAAATCAGTTCTTACCTTTTTCAAAATATGCAAATCATGCCAAAGTCATGAACTTCTATCCTCAGGATATAATGGCACGGGACTCGAACCCGTCTAGGTACATATATATCATGGGACTCGAACCCAAATAAGTATGTATATATCATGGGACTCGAACCCAAGTAAGTATATATATCGTGGGACTCGAACCCACGTAAGTATATGAAATAATATAATGTCATGGGATTCGAACCCGCATCATGGAGAGCTAATCCATAGAATAATAATAAACCGGGAGTTGAACCCGCTTGGGACTCGAACCCAAGTAATATAATAATAATAGCCGAAACTCGAACCCGGAACATACAATATAGTGTCAGCCCTCTATGTGAGAGACTCGGTGAATGTGTAATAAGACTTGACACGAGTAGATATCATGAGCAACTATATGCAATTAGAGATCATCTTTGACTTTCGATAATATCATCATAATAAGCTTTTTACTGAAAATCATAGGCACTTGTCATAACAATTTTCCTTTAAAACTAACTTTGTAGAAAATCATGTACGTCCGCCGTACTTTTATTAAAATCATGTCAAATGAAAGTTTGTTTCACAAAATCATGCCAAAAGAAAGAAGGATAGTCTCACATACCTCTTAGTCGTTCAACCAATGTAAAACTAAGATGCGCCTCGTCTAGTACATCAGCCTATAATCATAATAATAAGACCATTAATTTTAGGAATCCTAACGTAAGTTATTTGATTAACTACTTCCCATTTTTATAAAAAATCGGGCAGCACTTCCCTTGTTTATGTGCGTATCCACAATTAACCAACAGTCCAAATCAAACCAACAATCACAACCATTTCAATATGTAATCTAATTAGGCACCATATATTGCATATACGCCATCATACAGTCTCATTTCTCCTTATTTATGAAAGACAACAATTTCAACCATCAAAGTGACCATAGCACTTATTTACCATGTTCGTTCAATCCTTAAAATGTTACAACAATGTCTGAGATTCCAAAACTCTTTTTTTAGTTCCTTAAATTCCAATTCATCTCGCGTCACCTTATATAACTAATTACAACCCAAAGTACCAACGTTTCTTTCAATCTTACCATACAATTACGACGATAATAATAATAATAATACTAACAATTAATTTGCACAAAAACAACCCGTAAAGGTCACACAATGTTCGAGAGTTATCCATGAATTTTAGGCCATTAACATACAACCATTTTAACTTTTTTCTTAACTATTAAACCAACTTATCTTTCCAACAATCCCATATAACGAATCCATCTTTAATCTTCAGTATTTCATTCATTTTTAATACGCAATTAGTGATGAAATTTACAACACAACACATGAATCCAACATATGCCCGAAACAACCCAATTCGGCTCACACCCAAAATTGACACATGCATTGTCTAAATTCAAGGTTTCTTCCTAACACAAGTCCATTCCTTCAACTACAATAATATGTAACTTCAATTATAGCATAGAAAGAAGAATTTGCATACCTTAATTTAATCCCCAAAACAGTCCCGATTTAGCCACTGTTTTGTCAGCTGAACTTGTAACGTCCATAACTCTATACTCCGGTGTCCTATCGACGAGCAGTTTATTGCATTGGAAACTAGACTCGACGAACTTCATTTTAAGCTTTTGAAACAGCCAAAACCTCCTAATATACGAGGAGATATACTCCTCCAAAGTTGACTAAAATTCTGCACAAAATCCTGATTTTCTGCCCATTTTTTCGGCCCTAAAATCTGCCCAGCAGTCCCGTCGAAACCCATTATTTTTGGGTCCAAAATTCTCTAATTCTTGGCTTAATTGTGTAGGATAATTTAATCCAAGAAAGATGAAGTAAAAGCTTTAAATTTTTCTTGCTACAAAGGGGGGGGGGATCGTCTAAAGGTAAGAAAGAAAAAGAAGGAGAAAATTTAATTTTGTGTTAGTGGAAGAATGAAATTATTAGGGCATGTTTATAATTTTCAGATTCTTAATAATTCATTTAGGCCCCCCTTCATATTACACTTTAACCCTCTAAGTGTCTACTTATCTAACTTAATCCCCCAAGTAATAAATCTTAACCCCAATTCTTTCAATCTTTATTCATGTTTCCTTTAATTCCCGGGAATTCCATAAGGTCTCGTATCCTCCATGTCGTAATTCTCATAATATGTAATAATCCTTAATGGAAATATATATAACTTATCATATTAAGTTCTCATTGACGTGCTCGTAGCTTATATAAATATAACTTATATCAATTATCCTAATCTTAATCTTAATGACGTTCTTAACCTTGTCTTAACTTACGAGGTGTAACAGATTGGAACCATATTTCCTTCATAATTGTTATAAACCCAAAGTCTTATAATCTTTAGTTTATTTTCTGCAATTAGTTATAATTCTTAGTTATAAACTTATAATCCTCAAACTAAAGAACGTCAACCGAATAGATATCATAGAATAGATAATCGGTACTTAATAAATCAGTCTCTGTGGACGATAAACTCGGTCTTACAGATCTTTATTACTTGAACGATACGTACACTTGTGTAAGCACTTAGAAATATTGCAACAGTTTTTGGCGTCGTTGTCGGGGACTGACGTACTGTTAATATCGATTTATCTATTCTTATTTCTAATTTGGTTTTTTATTTTCATTTTTTTTCTTTTCTTATTTTTATTTTGCTTTAGTGTTGTTTGTCGTGATCTGTTTGCTGTTTTTTATTACTCTCTGGAATTTAGTTTATGCGAAGTAGGAGAGGAGTTGACATTCTTATCCCTCTAAACCCTGATATTGAGAGATTGTGCAGACAGAACAGGAAAGAGAAAAGAGCAGTTGATTCCTTAGCAATGGGAGATCAGCGAAACAAGAATTTGATGGATGATGAGTTGCCGCCTGTCGTAAGACAAGTCTCTGCAGAATGAAGCTTGGGGGACTATGTGATGCCAACCATTACAGGGGTACATACTTGCACATACTTCCAGCTGTTGAATCCAATAATTTCGAGATCAAACCAGCCATATTGCACATGGTTCAAAGCTCAATTCAGTTTGGGGGATTACCGTCTGAAGATCCTCACTTGCATCTAGCAAATTTCCTGGAGATGTGTGCAACTTTCAAATACAATGGTGTTACTGATGAAGTCATTCGGTTGAGACTCTTCCCGTTCTCACTCAGCGATATAGCAAAGTGCTGGCTGAATTCATTACAGGCGAACTCCATCACTACATGACAAGACTTAGCCCAGAAGTTTCTTGTCAAGTTCTTTGACTAAAGCAAATGAAACTTCGAGTGAGTTGAATAACTTTTATCAGCTGGAGGGAGAACCATTACATGATGCATGAGAGAGGTTTAAAGACTTGCAGAGAAAGTGCCCACATCATGTGTTACACCTCATTAATTAATAGATTAATTAAGAACGTCATTAAGGAAGTAAGATTCAGATATTGAATATAAAGGATACTTACAAATGTTAATACGGAAAATTAGTGTATAAACAAATATTATCCCGGAATAGTTTTTGAGTACTATACATGTGATGACAAGAATTAATACTCAGTAGTCGAATTGTTCCACTGGAGTTATGAAATAGTATTGTATTATAAAATTATGACATTAAGGATACGAGGTCTTGTGAGATTTTTAAGATTTAAAGAGAGTGAGAAGTGGATCAAATTGCAAATAGATGTTCAGATTTCTGAGTCCCTAGAAACTCTTTTAAACCCTTTTATTCTCCCATTTAGAATTTAAAAGCAAAAAAGAAGAAGATGCACATATGAAATGAAATCGTTCAACTACAGTATTGTCGTCGTGAACAGTGTTTTCGGCGGTAATTCGCATTTTTCGGCCGACTCAGGCGTCCAACGGGGATGGGCTTATACCATTAGTTTCGTCTTGTCGAGCCCGTCATTTTCATACCAACCATGACCCTTAATTCTTCCTATATCGCGACCAATTTCAGATCGAAAAATCAGTCACGGAAGCTCGGGTTTTTACAAATTTCGGTCGCCTGAGTTGAAATCGACGACGAATGGATATACCATTGTTACCGCTATCTCACAACGGTAATTTTGGTACCAACGCCATCCGTCGACTCATCCCCTAGAGGTCCGACGACCAAATCACGATTTGGAAAAACCCTAGCTGTCGTTTCTCAAATTCCGGCCAGCTCCGGTGGTTTCAGGCGTCGGGACGGGTACCAATCACCTCACTTTGAGCCATACTACCATAATATACTAACCCGCTGCTCGACTAAGCCTCGTTGTGAAAACACCATTGGAGACGTGATCTTGAGCTCTTCCATGGCATCAATTCAAGGTACGAAATTCTCCCTTCTATGATATAGTTGGAATGCATGTTGTTAGGATTAAGAAAAATGAATTTGTGATTAAGGGAAGTGGAAATTAAACATGCATGCGATTGTTGTAATGTTGTTGGACCAATTTTGGAATTGTTGGATTTTGTTGCGTTAAGTTAGGGGATGATTTTGTGAAGTTTAAATGTTGGAGATTTGATTAGAAACATGTATATATATGTCGTGATAATTACTAATACCCGTCTTCAAGGATTAAGGAGTAAAAGGATATTATGTTGAAAATTGAAGGACTTGCACTACTTGTTACGGTAATTGGAGTGCATAAATATGAAAAGGGACGGAATGTGTATTAGTGACGTAAATAAAGTATTTGAGATTGTTTCGGTGTATCCTTGAATTGTATCTCGTTGTTGATTGAAGTATGGGCTACTTTCATGGACTACTTAAATATGGACTAAAAGATTTAATGAACTTGGTAAATAGATGTGTTAATCTTCTTGATTGTTCAATTGTTGTCTTTCATAAATAAGGAGAAAGGAGATTGTATGATGGCGTATATGTAGTATATGAGGCCTAATTAGATTACATATTGAAATGGTTGTGATTGTCGGTTTAATTTGGATTGTTGGTTAATTGTGG
Source organism: Przewalskia tangutica (assembly GCA_029844215.1). Taxonomy (NCBI): domain Eukaryota; kingdom Viridiplantae; phylum Streptophyta; class Magnoliopsida; order Solanales; family Solanaceae; genus Przewalskia; species Przewalskia tangutica. The sequence goes on along the minus strand of CM056731.1, from coordinate 16,767,771 downwards.
ATACGCACATAAACAGAGGAAATGCTACCCAATTTTTTATAGAAATAGGAAGACGATATTCAATATAACTTACGTTAGAAATCCTAGAATTAATGATAGTATCATTGTTGTTATAGGCCGACATATTAGACGAGGCGCGTCCTAGTTTTACATTGGTTGAGCGACTAAGAGGTATGTAAAACTCTTCCTTCCTTCTTTTTGGCATGATTTTAATGAAAGTACGACGGACGTACGTAATTCCTATAAGTTCAGTTTTAAAGGATAATTGTTGATTAATGTCTATGATTTTCAGTAAAAGAGTTTATTAAGATGATATTATCGAGATTCAAAGATGATTTTTAATTGCATATGGTTGCTCATGATATCTAATCGTGCTAAGTATTATTGTTTCACTCCACCGAGTCCCGGGCCGGATCATGTTCGTGCGCAGATTTACAGAATTCAACGAGTCCCTCACTAGAGGGCCGAGGCACGTTATATACATATATACAGATTTTATCGAGTCCCTCTATAGAGGTCCGAGACATGATTTGCGCACATATACAAACTTCCATCGAGTCCCTCACTAGAGGGCCGAGACATGTTATACAGATTGATATACAGACATAGACATAGTGACAATATGAGTAAGCATTCATGATTTCTGATATGACTCTCATTTTTGTTAAGCTTGATGACTATCTATCTTTACTTGACACAGTTGTGATTTCATTTTCAGTATTTCATGTTTTATATACTCGACATTATTTCAATCGACTCTCTTTCCTCGAAGTGCGTTCATGCCCGCAGGTTCAGGTGTTCAGATAGGTGACCCTCCAGTCTAAGATTTCTATACAGCAGTTGGAGAGCTCCTTTGTTCCGGAGCAAGCTATTTTGGTACGGGCCTTTATCTTTCAGACTTATACATATTTTGGGCACGGCGGGTCTGTCCCCATCATATGTCGATGTGCACTCTTAGAGTGCATGAAGCGATTGTGGGTTGGACGTTTGTACCTTGTTTTTTGTTGTAATGTTGTTGTACTCTGTGTTGGGGCGTTCCCGGTTATGCCTGTTGTTATCTAGTGGCAGCCTTGTCGGCTTGCTTATTTTGACTATTCCTTTGTGTACATAATGTTGGATGGTGGCAGCCTAGTCGGCTAGCCTGTTATGATTGTTGTTCTGTTGTTGATTTGACAGCCTTATCGGCTCGCCCATTTTGGGGAGATGTTGTAAAAGCAGCGTTGTGCTGCCGAAATTTCTATAGATCTCGGTTTTAAATGGATTAAGAGTGACAGATCAGTAATGACGTCCAATTAGGACGTTTAGTCGCGGCCCGACAGGTCGGGTCGTGACATCATGGGATTGAGAAGTGGATGTTAGTCCACATATTTACAATGGGCTATGTGGTACAACTCGTACCATCATTGATGATGTAGCAGGAGGTACGTTCATGAGAAAGAGTGTCAATGATGCACATGCTTTGCTAGAGGATATGTCCACAAACAACCATCAGGGGGCCGATGAGAGAGCAATGAAGAGTAGGAAAGTGGCTGGGGTTCATGAGCTAGATGTTATCACTGCATTGACTGCACGTGTAGCCACTTTGACAAAGCAGATACAGCAGAGTACCATGGTAGTTAAAGCGGTCCAGACACCAATGGGTTGTGAGATCTGTGGGGGTCCCCATACTTTTGATAGATGCACAGCAGTGGACCCGAATAATGTGCCCATAGAACAGGTTCAAGCAGTAGGGAATTTTCATAGACCCTACAACAACCCTTACTCTAATACGTACAATCAGGGGTGGAGAAATCACCCAAACTTTTCTTGGAGGAATGAACAAGGCCAGCAAGCACAGTTTCAGGTCCAACACCAGAACCAGGAGCCACAAGAGAAGCCTGATGAGTTAAAAACAACACTGCTAACACTCATAAATTCGTAGATCCAGTTCATGACAGAAACTAGGTCATTTATCTAAAATTTGGAGGCACAAGTTGGACAGCTGGCAAGAATGCTGAATAATAGAGAACAAGGAAACCTTCCCAGCGATACTGTGGTGAATTCAAGGGAGTAGTGTCAGGCAATTGTAACGCCCCATTTTCGACCGGAGCCGGAAACGGGATTACCGCTACGCATGGTTTGATTCCTGAAATGCTATTTAAAGGAGTCGCCACCTAATTATTATAGTGAATTAGGACACTGAAAATGTAGCATAAAATACTACGAATGATCTCCATTTTTAAGGTCTGCGAAAGCTATGCGAGATTCTGGGTAAGGGTTCTTTATTAATCTAGAGGGAAGGGGTTAGGCACCCTCTAAGATCCGCTAACTTGCGGTTATCCGTTCAAACTTAGGTTAGTATTATTTTAAAATGCGTGTTTTTTGAAGCAAGCATAAAGTTAAGAAAAAGAGGTTGCAAATACTTATTTAAATATAAATGGCTTCCATAAAATTGGCATGAGTTTTGTTTGTAAAATGTATGGAAAGTAGTTCTTTCGAAAAGTGTACATTATACGCAAAATATGATTTTTATAGAAGTATATGTATGTATGGCATAAATCTATAAAACATTTGTTTTGCAATAGATAATAAGAAAAGACTTTCATTATGAAAAGAATGAATTATTTCTAAGAGTTTAATGAATTTTTTTTGTAATACTAATGATGCATAAAATGACTAACTTGTTTTGAAAAGCTTAAAAATGCATAACGGGCCTAAAAGATAAATAAACTATCGGCAAATTTTATATTATTAACTACCCTCCCTTATTATTTTTAGGCTCAACTATTCTAAACATTCTAATGATTATACGGGATTACATAATTAAATCACGATAATAAGAAAATAAACGACGGAATTTTTAAAGAGTTGACGCGACTAGGAAGAGCGACAAAGTCATCCCGCCCTATTTATTTAGGAATCTTGAGGCGGGAAGATGCAATGATCGTGGAACCCGGATGTAATGAGTCTCGTAGTGAGACTCCTTGTTGCTCCCGATGCATATCATGTAAAAGAAAGAAAAAGAAAAGGATTAGTATATGTTGTAAACTTCGCCAAATAATAGATAAATAGTCAAAACTTAGTGACAAAATAACGGAAAATCGATCTAAAAATAGCGAGAAAAACGGCCGGGAATAGCCGGAAAAACCAATAAAGAACAACGACCTAAAGCGGCCAAAAAAAAGCAATAAAACGAGGCCAAAATCTGTCTGAAACTGGCCCAAAATCAGCAGATAGAAGACGCCAAAATCGAGCAAAATGGCCTAATCGGTCAAACGACGATGAAATCGATCAAATGAAAAAGGGCAAAAATCGAGCAAAATAATCCAAAATCAGCAGCAAAATGGCAAAAACCAGTCCGACAGAAAAGGGCTAAAAATCAGTAGCAAAAATGGCCCAAAATCAGTCCGCGAAACAGTCGAAAACCAGTAGATAACGGGGCTGAAATTCAGTCCGAAAATAACCAAAAATCAGTCCGCGAAACAGACAAAACCAGTAAATAACGGGGCTGAAATTCAGTCCGAAAATGACCAAAAATCAGTCTGCGAAACAGTCAAAAACCGAAGTAATGCTGAAATTCAAATCGAAAAACTTGCCAAACCAGATCAAAAGACCAAAATCGTGAGCTAAAAGAGGCCAAAACAAGTCCAGAAAATGGTTGAAATTAGTAGCCAAAAGGGGGAGAAACCAGTAGCCAACGTGAGGCCAGAATCAGTCCAGAAAATGGTTGAAATTAATAGCCAAAAGGGGCGAAACCAGTAGCCAACGTGAGGCCAAAATCAGCCCAGAAAATGGTTGAAATCAGTAGCAAAAATAGACAAAAATCAGTCCGGAGACTGGCCAAAACCAGCAGTCAAACAAGGCCAAAACAGTAAAAATGGGGCTGAAATTCAGTCCGAAAATGACCAAAAATCAGTCCAAACAGGGGGGTTGAAAATCAGTTCGAACAGGGTTGAGAATCGGTCGACGGAGTGAAAATCAACGAACATAGGCTGAAAATCGATCGAAGGGCTGAAAATCAGTCGAGAATAGCCAAAACCAAGAACAAACAGGTCGAACAACGATCTAAAAGCGGCAAAAGGCCAAAATCAGTCTTAAAAGTAACCAAAACAGTGGTCAAAATGACCAAAATCAGTCCAACAAATCTTATGGGATCACAGCAACATTTCACATTAATCACACACATATTGGATGACCTTTGAGAACATCTCGCATTATAAGAATTCATATAAGATTCAGGAAGACTTCACACGCATTTAACTTAGACTAAAACGCCAACGAGACTACTTAACTAGGCCTAAATCCATACAGATACGACATGGTTCGCATGTGATATTAGGCTAGCTTACACAAAAGTACAAACATGGTCAAATATAACATACAGATGGCTACTCGGCTTAAAACTGTAACTAGATACCCTAAGGTGGACGGATTCAGCATGTCAAAACTTGATGGTTAAAAATGAATACCACATGGGCTTAAAAATATATCAAATAAGTACATACAGGCCATGCTTTCAATTAATTACTAAGAGAGGGGAAATAAATTTATTTTTGGATTTGGACAAATTAGTTACAGACCTGTTTCATTATCCAAAGCACAGGGACTTTATGGTTCTAGCACATAGCTTAAGTATACAGAATATAGGAAGGTAGCGAACCGACATGTCACAATATTGGCCCAGACAATGGGGAAAGCATTATTAAGGGCATAATTTAGACATCTTGGCAGGGGAAGTAGGACCCAGGATACTAATTAACACATACACTCCAACAAATCATATTGGACAAAGAAACGAATAACAAGAAGAGTATTGATCTTTTAAACATTGCGCATGAACATCTTAAAATATCTAGATAACATGTGAATCCTCGCACCTATATCACCATAAACATTACGGTTTTAAGCGTATTAGCACACATTTACTCATAATGAAAAGAAAGGAAAGCGGACGAATAAAGCTAATATTGTAGGTTTGACTCACTTCTAAATCTTTTGAATGGTTCACTTAATCTAAACAGACCTCGCACTAAACAACATAATTCTGCAAGGTAGATTAAGCATCATTTCGATTAAGACCAGGTTAACCGAACAAACATATTTAAAACCATCAGCCATACAGTCACAATCTGATAACGTTATTAATGACTACTATCAAATAGGTTCAAACCACAAACAAAAAGAAATGCTCACAAAGGGGAAACAACAGTCTTTTAATGATAGCTAATCAAATGTTCTTAAGTAGTCATTAGCACATGCTAAAGCTAATTGCCAGTGGGAAATGAATCGACACCAAACATGCTATAAAATTCGTAACTAATATGTTATGATTTAAACTCACGAATTCAAACCATAACTACATTTAGCCAAACATTATTTAATAAAGACGCACATCGTATCACACAGAGCACATAATTGTGAATCAAATAGCAAGATTGTTAGAAAGAAAGTAGGTTACCTTCTTCGGCAATGACCGAGCGCGTTCGACTCGTCGAATCCGCCGGAGTTGTTGTGTGTGTGCATCAAGAGGAGTGAAAGCTTAGACGTTTATCGACTTGCTGAATCAATACTAGGAATAAAAAGAGATGCAAAATAGAAGATGGTATCTCAAATCAAGAGTCGAAAATCGGCCCTCTTCAATGAAGAATAATGGAGTCCTTTTATAGATGAAATATGGGGTTTGAATTCGAAAAGAGCTGTTAAAGGTCCGATTTTGGATGATTTGTTGGTTCAAATCGCGGATTTTAGGGGCTGCAGGGCATGGGCGTGTGTCGGGTGACAGAGAGGAGTTGGTTGGGACAGAGGTATGGGTATGGCAGCGGATTTGGGGGTGATGGGAGCGAGGGAGGGGACTGTTGCGGCGGCAGAGGGTAGGGGCTCTAGGTTTTTTTTTTATTTTCTTGATGGGGGGCTGCTGGTCGATGGGGAAGGGAAGCAAAGGGTTTATGGGCTGGGCGACGGGTTTGGGCTGCGGGTTAGGGGCTAGGCGGTTTGGGTTTGGGCGACGGGTAAGTGGGCCGGGGCGACGGGTAAGGTATAGGGGTTATGGGCTGGGTAGTTATTTAGGTATTAGAGTTAGTTTTTTTTTTTTTGGGTATTAGTTTTTAGGGGTTTGTTTTAGGTAAAATTAATTAGTGGTAAATTAGGAATTAAAAAATTGTGATTAAATTATTAGGTGATTTATTAATCTAAATTATTACAAAAATAAAGACGGGCGTGCTAATTAATTAGGGCTTAATATTTATAAAGCGATGCCGTTATTAAAACTTATTTATTATGCGTATTTCGCGAAGTTAAATTAAAACTGAACGGGGTTTAGACTATTTAAATGCTAAATGCAAATATGATATTAAGGACTGCCTAATGCTTTTATAAATGCGACGCTATTAAAAATGCATGTATTAGATTGAAATTAATTAAATTACGAATTACGAAATTGCCTTGCTTTTAGTAAAAAATGTGAATATTCTTTTTAAAAACGACGTCATTGCTAAATTATTATTTTATGTAGTTATTTATTTATTATCATTTAAGAATTATGTCAGGGCTTAAAATTAATAAATGCGGGCGCGAGACCTAAAGTGTTTTAGTCTTCTACGTAAGATGCGGTGCTATTGTCGCATTTTATTATAGAAAATTATTTTGCAGAATTAGTATAATTTTATAGTTAAGACTGAACGGGAGGGTCAAAATTGGGTGTCAACAACTTGTCCCTCTTTGTATGGAGATGATGGAAGAGTCTTCAGACAAAGACGTTGACTTAAAGCCAATTTTGTCTCGATCCTCAGAATTAAAAATGTTGGGCGATTAAGACGAGGCTGACGCAAAATTCAAAATTTTGTCCCAGTGTCGAGTTATGACGACACTGGGTTACCATGGTCAAAACACCAAGGTGGGCTAATGCAGACTCAAAATTTGTCCCAGTGTCGAATTATGATGACACTGGGTTTTGTGACGCTAGAAAAACCAAAGCGGGAGCAGATTTAAAATTTGTCCCAGTGTCGAATTATGATGACACTGGGGTCATTTGCGTTGCAGGATGCTGGAGGAGAGCGAATCGACGTTCGAGGTACAAATTGCTTGGTTGCCGTAGAGGTAGTTCCACGCCAGGCTCCTCGCTCCGGTATGCTAAGACTTAAACAAACGATTAGTGCATAATCATTAAGGCAAATGATAACGCATGAATTTATAAGCCGTAATCGTTTGAGTATAAAAATGCTATCTGCGAAAATGTGATGCACGCCGCAAATCTTGTGATTTCGCCGCTTGTGACAGCGTTGCGGTTGTGAATGCGGATATGTTGTCCTTGTTGCAATTGCCGCCTTTAAAGCTCAAGAAAGAGTTAGTGCATAAATCGCTAAGACGAGTAATAAAGCATGAATAAGAAATGCAATTTTGAGAGTAGATGAATTGTCCTTGCGTAGATGTGATATCCGATGATGTCGTTTTGGGCATGGCATCGTTTTTGGACTTGTTGTGTTGATAACGTCGTTGCCTGGACGTGCTGCTGCTGGCGTCGTTGCGTAGACGCAATGCTGATGGTGTCGTTGCTGGACACAATCGCGATAACGTCGTTGCACGGGCGTCATCGGGCGTCGTTGCGTGCAGCGCAATCTTGATGGTGTCGTTGCTGGACACAATCGCGATCGCGTCGTTGCACGGGCGTGTTCTTCTTTGGCGTCGTTGCGTGCACGCGATCTTGATGGTGTCGTTACAGACCTGATGTTGATAACGTCGTTACTGGGCGTGTTCTTTGTCGGCGTCGTTGCGTAGACGCAATGATGATGGTGTCGTTGCCGACACAATCGCGATAACGTCGTTTCTGGGCGTGTTCGCCGGCGTCGTTGCGTAGGCGCAATCGCGATGGTGTCGTTGCTGGACACAATCGCGATAACGTCGTTACTGGGCGTATTCTTCGGCGTCGTTGCGTAGAAGCAATCGCGATGGTGTCGTTACTGGACCGCAATCGCGATAACGTCGTTGCTGGGCGTATTGTTCTTTGGCGTCGTTGCGTAGGCGCAATGCTGATGGTGTCGTTGCCTGGACACAATCGCGTCGCGTCGTTGCCTGGACGTATTGTTGCTGGCGTCGTTGCGTAGACGCAATGCTGATGGTGTCGTTGCCTGGACACGATGCTGATAACGTCGTTGCATGGACGTATTGTTGCTGGCGTCGTTGCGTAGACGCGATGTGCTGATAACGTCGTTGCCTGGACGTGTTGCTGCTGGTCCTGTAGAATAAATGCTCCTGCAAGCTAAGCATTGAAAGCGTTAGTGTATACCGTTTAAACAAAATGATAAGCGTATATGAGAAGTGCAATTTTATGGGTAGAGATGCCGTCACGTCGCTGCCGAATATTGAGATGTTGTCCTTGCACTGACATGTTGAGCCGCGATCGAATTGTTGTCATGTTGCCTTTGTTGGGTGCGATGCGTGGGTTGCCAATTTGACTTTATGCCCGAGTTGATGCGCTAAGTTTTGTTGCGGAACTCTGAACTTTGATTGCCTATTGTTGATGCCCCTTTCTGCTGCTGCTGCTTCTGATGCGGATTTTGAATTTTGGGATTTTTGTCATATCTTCTGCCTCTGCTGTTTCTTCTTGCGAAGAAACTTCTTGCCGTATTTTCTGCTTCGGCTATTGCATTTGCTGCTTTTGTTAATATGAAAAGACCTGCGCTCAAAGAAAATTTGTGAGTTTTGGGGGGGGGGGTCGATTCGTATTTGACTTCGCTGTCTTGGTCCTTTCTGTCCGTGCACCCGATTTGTTTGGACCTGTAACCCCTGTCTGACCTCTTTGAGATGTTTAGTAGCGTTCCAAAAGCATTTTCCAAAACGAAATATTTTCATGAAGTATGCACAAAACATCTTTTAGAAATAAACATTTACATGATATGCGTTAAAAATGTAAAAAGTTTCGTCGAATTTGCCGAATATGACACGTATTTTGACCAAACGAACATCTTTTGGAGTCCTTGTTATGGTCTTCTTCATGGTGCGCAAAATTGCCTCAGTTTCGTTGTGTGGTGCGTGGGCGGAACTTAACTTCCGCGGGAATTGCTCATATCGCCTTTGGAATAACCAAACACCTTTTGTTGCATGCGGGCAAATGGGAGGATTCCTAACGGTGTGACCGAAGCCGATTTAGGCCGCCTACGTATCCCCATGAGGGAATCAGGTCATGACGTAGTTCATTACAAGCGGAACTGGGTAAAATTCTAAAAGTGGGACCGAAGCCGATATGGCCGCCTACGTATCCGCCAAGGGAATCAGGTCATAACGTAGTTCAGATTACAAGTAAAGTGCTTTCTTATTTGCAGCGGCGAGACCCTATATGGGCTCTATGCATATCCCACCGAGGGAATGCAGCTTTTACAATGTAAAGGGGATTACATGGAAAACAACTACTCCTAGACGTAATATCTCTTCACTGCATCTGCGTTGATAGCTTTAGGCCATACTTCGCCATCCATCTCAGCTAAGATTAGAGCCCCTCCACTCAATACTCGATGAACCATGTAGGCCGCGCCAATTAGGTGCGAACTTTCCTTTAGCTTCACTTTGATTCGAATATGCGTTTCAAAACCAATTGTCGGCTTGAATAACCTTGGCCTTACTCTTGTTAAAAGCTCTAGCCATTACGCTCGATAAAGCCGCCATGTAGATTGCATTCAACCTTTTTCGTCAATCAACATCAATCGCGATCCGTATCCGATTCATTCGGCTTCGGCTTCTCGGATGATTCTCAACGATGGTATTTCCACCTCTTTGGTAGCACAACTTCATTCCATACACGGAAGATCTGGCGTTGCCGGTAGAAGTCCGGATTGTGGTGCGATAACCCAAAAGTGCAAAGGCAAATTCTCCGCCAATGTTTGTAGTTCTTGATCATCTTGCGCAATATCCTCTTGATGTTCTTGTTGGCTGCCTCTACTGCTCCATTCATCTGAGGCCGATAGGGAGTGGAATTACGGTGAGTGATCTTAAAATTTCCACATATCTCACGCATCAAGTTGTTGTTGAGGTTGGTTCCGTTGTCGGTCTCAATCGATTCAGGAATCCCAAATCGGCAAATGATGTTGTTGCGAACGAAGTCGACCACCACCTTTTTCGTCACTGATCTGTGTGATGATGCTTCTACCCATTTAGTGAAATAGTCAATTGCTACGAGGATGAATCGTGCCCATTTGAAGCGGCGGGTTCGATAGGGCGATGACATCCATGCCCCAATGCGAATGGCGAGGAACTTGTCACATTGAGTTCATTCGGAGGCACTCGAATCAAATCTCCATGAATCTGGCACTGCCGACATTTCTGCACAAAGCGGATGCAATCCGTTTCCATCGTCATCCAAAAATATCCTGCTCGCAGAATCTTTTTCGCCAAAGTGAAGCCGTTCATATGAGGCCCACATGTCCCTCCGTGTATCTCTTCTACTAGCTTTCTCGCCTCTTGAGCATCGACACATCTCAATAAGCCCAGATCTGGAGTCCTTCGGTACACAATTTCCCTATTCAAAAAGAAATGGTTTGCTAGTCTTCGAAGTGTTTTCTTCTGGATGTTGGTTATGCCTTCTGGATATTCTCCTGCTTTGAGATACCTTTTGATGTCGTGGTACCATGGATTGCCGTCTGTTTCTTCATCTATATGGGAGCAATAAGCCGGCTGCTCCAGCACACTCACTGTGATTGGATCGATGTAATTCTTGTCCGGATGCTGAATCATGGAGGATAAGGTTGCCAATGCATCAGCGAATTCGTTCTGGATCCTCGGAACATGCCTAAATTCTATGTGGCTGAACCTCTTCTGTAATTCCTTCACGCAAAACAGGTAGGGAAGTATCTTCATATTCTTGGTTGCCCATTCACCCTGTACCTGATGGATCAGTAGGTCTGAATCACCTATGACCAGCAACTCTTGTATGTCCATATCTACGGCCATTCTGAGCCCCAATACGCAAGCTTCATATTCCGCCATATTGTTGGTGCATGGAAATCTGAGCTTCGCGGAAATCGGATAATGCTGACCTGTTTCTGAAACCAAAACTGCTCCAATGCCGACCCCTCTGAAATTTGCCGCTCCATCGAAAAACATCCTCCAACCCGGGTAATCCTCCGAGATATCTTCTCCGACAAACAATACCTCTTCATCAGGAAAATAGGTTCGAAGGGGCTCGTACTCCTCATCGACTGGGTTCTCAGCAAGATGATCAGCTAATGCCTGTCCTTTTACGGCTTTCTGCGTGACGTAGACGATGTCAAACTCGCTCAACATAATTTGCCATTTTGCTAGTTTTCCGGTGGGCATGGGCTTCTGAAGGATATACTTAAGCGGATCCATCCTCGAAATAAGATAAGTAGTGTATGCTGACAGATAATGTCTGAACTTTTGGGCGACCCAAGTTAATGCGCAACAAGTACGTTCGATGAGTGTAACGCTTCATATATTGTGAACTTCTTACTCAAATAGTATATGGCCTGCTCCTTTTTCCCGTTTCATCGTGTTGCCCCAACACACATCCGAAAGCATTTTCTAATCTGCATAAATAGTAGCAAAGGTCTCCGGTTACGGCGGTACTAGAATGGCGGATTAGAAAGGTATTCTTTGATTCTCAAAGCACATTGACAATCGGTTGTCCATTTGGTAGTGCATCCTTTTTCAACAATTTGAATATCGGCTCGCATATCACGGTGGCGGGCTATGAACCTGCTGATATAGTTGAGACGACGAGGAAGCTCATCACGCCCTTTTGCTTTTGGAGGGTAACTCTTGGATGGCTTTTATTTTCGAGGTCCAGCTCAATCACTCTTCTACTCACTATAAAACCCAACAGCTTTCCAGCGTGAACGCCAAATGCACACTGCGGGATTGATTTGGAGTTATCTTGTCTTAGCCGCTCGAAGAACCTCTTGAAGTTTGCCAAATGGCCCTCCGCACCGTGATTTGATGATGACGTCGTCCACATAGACCTCAATTTCCTTATGGATCATGTCATGGAAGATGGTAGTCATGGCTCTCATGTAGGTAGCGCCTGCGTTCTTGAGGCCGAACGGCATTACTCGATAATAGTACACCCCCCACGGGGTAGTGAATGCTGTCTTTTCTGCGTCCTCTTCTGCCATAAGGATCTGATGATAACCAGCAAAGCAGTCGACGAACGACTGTAGTTCATGCTTCGCACAATTGTCGATGAGTATATGAATGTTTGGAAGAGGAAAGTCATCCTTCGGGCTAGCTCTGTTGAGGTCCCTGTAATCCACGCAGACTCGGACTTTCCCATCTTTCTTCTTTACCGGCACGATATTTGCTAACCAAGTAGGATACTTTGCAACTCGAATTACCTTCGCGTCGAACTGTTTAGACACCTCCTCTTTGACTTTCAAACTCATGTCTGGTTTGATCTTTCTCGGCCTTTGTTTTACGGGGGGATAGGATGGCTCAATAGGCAACCTGTGTGCGACGATGTCCGTACTCAAACCTGGCATGTCCTCATATGACCAGGCAAACACGTCGGTGTATTGTTTCAGGAGCTCAATCAACTCTTTCTTCTGTGTGACGTTTAGGTGGGCGCTGACTCTAGTCTCTTTCACAATTCCCTCATCGCCTAGGTTTATTAACTCTGTTTCTTCCAAATTTGGTTTAGGCCTATTCTCAAAGTTTTCCAGCTCTCGGCTAAGTTCTGATTGACATTCCTCTTGTTCCTGGGGTTATGCTCGCCATTTGAACTTTGTTCGTTGTCTCATTACATGTCATATTCGCATTATCAACGAGTTTATTAATATGATCGCTGAAAGAAAAATGCTTAAAGAATTTAATTTAACACAAGCAAAATCTTTTAAAGCCGCAAAAAATATCCTGGAATTTATGATGAAAGTAAAATTTCGAGATTAAAACATATTAAGAAACATAAATGCATATGCATTTTCTTTCTAGATAAAGAGTCACACCGCTAGAACTAATCATAAATTCTACCAAGCTTCTGACGGCCAGACGAGTGCAAGTCCAATTATTCAGTGTATCCATGCTCTGCGTCCCAAATGGTGAGCTCCTCTCGTGATCTCCTGCGATCATACAACGATGCCCTCATCTTCACCTATGAGCAGTTACGGAACCCCGCTGCAAGATCATCCGGTCATCTTCTCTCGATCCGGATGGTGTAGGCTTTGTGAACGATCGACTCGGGGCGGAATGGGCGCAGTGCGGAATGTATCCCTTTTTCCGAGGTTCGCGGCCGCCAAATCCTTCGAGGTGGTGGTACCCCAAACCAAAAGTGTCCTTCTTCCCAAACAACCGGATAGGCTCGTGATTCCCTTCATACGATCCAAGACTTCGCCGCTCGTACCCATTTCTTAGCATTTCCTTGGCCACCATGTGAGAACGTGGCAGCCGCAACGCCCGACCTATCGGGCGCTCCGATCTCATTAACATGAAAACCGAGCCATCCAATTGTTTCACGCCCTCTATAGTGGATCTGCATAATCGGTGTTAGTGCTTCCTTTTTATCTCCAAATACTACCACTTCACGGTGATTCCATATAAACTTTGACGCGATGCAAGGTGGGCGGATCGCATCAGCCTCGTGGATCCATGACCTTCCTATCAACAAAGTTGTAACATGTAGCAATATTCAACACTTGAAACTCCACAACGAATGCGCAGTTCGATCAGCGGCGTGAGGTCAATTTCGCCGACTCCATGGACTCGCCGAAACCCTTGACCACGATATTACTTTTACGAATCTTCCGAAATCTTTCCCCGATTTGATGGCGTCGTATGGGACAAATGTTGATACCGAGCCCCATCAATCAAAGATCCTTTGTTGAAACAATCTTGTCTGCGACTTGGATAGTGATATTCAATGCAAGGTTGTGTCTGACGCCACCAGCAGGTAACTCATCATCGTGAAAGGCGATTCTGCGGGCCTCTAGTACTTGTCCGACTAAAGCTGCTAAGTTCTCGTGCATTGTACCCTCCGAACGTATCGTCCTTCAATACCTCCATTAATGCGATCTGTGAGGCGTAATTCATTAATGAAAATAGAGATATCTACGACATTTTCTTTAACTGCTCTACGACGGAATACTCTTTAGTGGGCATCTTCCTCCAAAACTCCTCGACTTCAGCCTCTGTCACGGGTTTCTTTTGCGGTACCTCTTTGGCTGTCTCTACAGGTGCGTAATATCTCCCTGATCTGGTTATACCTGCAGCGGTGACTTCTATGACTCGCTTCCCATTTTCTCTGTGATCCACTTTGATTTGTGGCCCCTTCACGGGCGTCTGAGCAACTGTGATTGAACCCTTATGTCTCGGCGGTGCCCTTTCTAACTCAAATACTGCTTTCTTTCGAGGATCGGTGGCGAGCGGCAGCGAAGGTTCGCTCTTCCTTCACTTCGGCCGGATGGTTCCCTCCAAGTTGTATTCCTCATCTAGGGTTATCAAGTGCACATTGGCATTGCCGTGATTTGGCAAGGGATTATCATGCACGTTTGGGGCAGGATCCTTCAGCTGAATTACTCCTTCTTTGATCAACGCTTCGATTTTGTCCCTGAGGGTGTAGCAACTTCCAGTGTCATGCCCTGGGCTATCAGAGTGATACGCACAATGCTTATTCTCATCATACCATCTTGGGATAGGGCTAGAATCCTCCCTGGAATTGGTTGGATCAAGCCCGCACGCAACCTTCGTATATCCTGGGGTATGGGTTCACCGGTGGGGTGCGGGTTTTGATGGTCTCCTTCAAAATTGTTCGTGCAGTCGGGCGCATTGGGTGCTCTATGTTGTTGGCGGGCTTGATGGGCGGGTTGATGCGGGGTCGGATAAATGGGTGCTTGGGAAGCGTTATATATAGGTTGTGTATGGAAGCTGGGGTGTGGGGCAGGTGTATAGTGAGGTGAAATTTTGACTGCTTGGGTGGTAGCATGGGGTTTGATAGGATGAGTTTTGGTATGTTATGAATGCTTCAGGTTTACGTTCTTGTATGAACATGGAAGGGGAGACTGTCTCTTTCTTCCTTTGCGAAGTACCCCCGATCGTCCCTGACTGAATCGCCTTGTTGGCTGCCTGCAATGCTGCCAGATTCGTAATCCTGCCTGTCTTAATACCTTCTTCTACGAAGTCGCCCATTCTGACAACTTCTGCAAAATTCCGCCCGATGACGCTTATCATCCGCTCATAGTAGGTTGCGTCCTTCAGAGATTGTACGAATAGTGTGGTCATCTCACTCTCCACCATGGGTGGCTGTACCTTTGCTGCCTCTGAACGCCACCTCATGGCGTACTCCCTGAAAGTCTCCGTAGACTTTTTCTCTAACTTCATTAGATAGAATCTATCCACACCGGTTTCCGTGTTGAACCCGAATCGCTCCACAAAGTCTTGGGCCAACGCATTCCAGCTATGCCATTTTCGCGGATCCTGGCTGGTGTACGATCTAGTCTCGCCGGCCAAACTGAATGAACAATTTCATAACGATCGGGTTCTTCCCTACTCCGATTAGCTTGTCGCAATATGACCTCAGTGTGCGGGGATTCCTTTCCCATCAAATAGATCGAACTTGACTTTGTATCCCACGGCGACTCACATCCGACGTGCAAAGATCTTCGTAGTCTAGTCCTTCGTGACCTTTATCCGATCGCGTACCACTCCGCTTCCTTGGTGTGAATCTCGCCACGCCCTCGCCCATTTTGGCTCGGACTTCTTTCCATTTCTTCGTAATGACCGCTTCAGTGAAGTGCAAGGGCGGTAAAAGGTGGGTTTCGTTGTGTAAGTTAGGTATGCAGGTTGTTTCTTTGTGGTAATGGGTATGGTGCGGGTATTGGTCGGCTCGCGATTAGGGTGATTGTGGGGAAGTAAGTAGGTGGAGGTACATGGGTAGTGGGAGGATCATTTGAAGGTGGGGTTGATGATTGGTAGGCGGCGCTTTGGTTGTAATCGCGGTCTTTGTGGGGAGTTTTGGGAGATATGCGGTGGTGGAGGTCGCCTGGATGGTTTGCGGTAGTGGCCCTTTGCTCGCATGGGGTATTCAAACTAATTTATAGGTTGGTAAGATTCCGTAGCCTCTCCATCTCAACTCGCATATCGCAATTTGTTGTGCGGTGTGCAATACATTCTTCCCGATCGTGTCATTCTCTCTCCCGAAGTTTCGTTTATTGACAGAATAATTCCCAAACCATTTGGCTCAGACGCCCCCGAGCCAGTCATATCATCATTTCTTGCCTTGGACCTGGTAAAGTGTGGATGCTCGGCATTGTTGAGTCAAATACGAACCGCTTTGGGAAGATGATAAATCTTTCTAAAACTGCAACAAACGCTTGTTAGCGTAATTTGCAGTACGTAGCGTATATATTGCACATAGCACATTCGACGTTTTCTAACATGCAGGGGGACCTCTTTATGCCAGAGGTAAGCCTAAACGTCACATATGCAAGATCATGATAATAAAAATCCAAGCCTTTAGATTGATATGCTTTAGTCGGAAAAAAGTTGCAATTTATAACAATAATACATCAAAAGCCTATAACTAAATTGCCGACGCGGTGGTGAAGCTCAGGTTTTCTTTGGTATAACCCCTGCCTGTTCCAAGTATCGTACTGCATCGTGCATTAGGGCCCACATGTCTGGGGTGATGACCTTCTCCTTGAGTTGATTATCCCTCATTCTGTTCCTTGCAGTAATGTCCTCAACGCCTTGCTCCCCTTCTGAACTATATTCCATGCGATCTAGAAACCATGCTTGATACTCTGGGGAGACCCCTGCTTGGTCCTTCCCAACTTCCACTTGGTCAATATGATGTCATTCATAAAGGATCTGCTTGGCTTCGAACGATGAATTCGTCCGAATTGAATTTGGAGGCTCTGCGTATGCTATGAGGGATTACTATGTACGCCAAACCGTGAGCCGCGTGAGTGGAGCATATGGTTGTAGTCCCTTTAGACCTATAAGTCCGATATAATACAATCCCTTATGTCTCAAGTAGACCGCTTTTGACCATGTGAAGCAATGGATACTTCCATTGAACTCGATCGCATCTGCGGGATGCTAAGTACTTGTACCCGATCCTGCATGCGATGGTGACACATAACGCTTTGTTCTTTCATAAAAATGGAGATCTTGTTGTCCGCTACCGTGACATACATCAGTCATGTTTGAACGCTGATAAAAATGCTCTATTGCCCACATCTGCAAAATGAGATTACTGCCTTCAAAGAAGCTTGATTCACCTCTTCTGCATCTATTCAAAGCTCTAAATAGTTCTGCCAAGATCATGGGCGTCAGAGTGAGTCGTTTGCCACCAACATCATCGAACACTGCTCTAACCACTGAACATATGCATGTGCTGATCCTTCCATGCTCGAGCGGAAATAAAAGAATCCCTAGGAAAGCCATAGCAAATGCAATAGGACGTCTAACTCTCCAATGGTCTGCAGTGCAGCAAAATTCATTTTTAAACAACTTGTATCCGTCTCGGCAACCATATCTCTCGTACAAGTAGTCTAAAGAAACCCAATTATTTTCAAAGCAACGCAATTCTCTGGTGTTCTTTAAACCCAAATAACGGAGGAGCTTTTTCCCTGACTGGCCATGCGGAATAACTGGTTTTCTGTCGTGACATGCTAAAGCAGTAAAGTAGCTGACTTCTTCTAAGGTGGGGGTTATCTCGAAATCCCTGAATTTGAAGGTAACTCGATCCGGGTCCCAAAATTGGATTAATGCTCTGACCAAATGCTGATCGGGAGAGATGTCGATTAATGAGGTGAGGCATCCCAACCTCCTTCTGATTGCCATCTGACTACCTAAGTCGAATTTTGACCACCATGTCCTCAATTTGCTCGGAATCCCATTCACCATTCTGATCTGAGGGATAGGTTTCATCTAAAAGAAATAATAAAAAAATGAGTATGCATTTTCCCACTTTAGGCATTTCAACTTCAGGCTTGGTTTTGTTTATCATGACTATGCAACACATAATATGCTTTTGGGCGCAGGTTATAATAACCCGTTGACCATTTGGTGTCTTCCTAATCGTGGTGCCAATGCCAAGGATTGATCCACCTAGGGTAAATGCATTTGCCTTAAAAAGGTGGTATAGCTCATCTTAAGTTTCTAAGATTTGGTTTTTCTAGACGCAGGTTCCCGAGCGGACAACTCGAGTGAGAAGGCTACGCGGTGATCGACGAACCGATCTAACTCGCAGCGCCAACTCTCCTAAAATTTGGATATTTTTGAAAGAAATTTGCGGTGCGCAAGACACCAACGCGTGAGTGTGTGATTGTGTGAATTTTCCAGAGTGGAAGAAATATGAGCGGAATGTCAGTTTAAGGAAAGCGGTAACAAATAGCAGTTAATACAATATGCAAATATTTATATGTAAAGTAGAATAATTTAGACAAAACATAAAAGCAAATGAATGTAAAACACAGAAGAAGCATTTTTAAGCAGATAAGGAAAATAAAGCACAGTAATTAACCTATGTTTGTTATGGTTAAGAACCTAAATATCCCCAGCGGAGTCGCCATCTGTAACGCCCCATTTTCGACCGGAGCCGGAAACGGGATTACCGCTACGCATGGTTTGATTCCTGAAATGCTATTTAAAGGAGTCGCCACCTAATTATTATAGTGAATTAGGACACTGAAAATGTAGCATAAAATACTACGAATGATCTCCATTTTTAAGGTCTGCGAAAGCTATGTGAGATTCTGGGTAAGGGTTCTTTATTAATCTAGAGGGAAGGGGTTAGGCACCCTCTAAGATCCGCTAACTTGCGGTTATCCGTTCAAACTTAGGTTAGTATTATTTTAAAATGCGTGTTTTTTGAAGCAAGCATAAAGTTAAGAAAAAGAGGTTGCAAATACTTATTTAACTATAAATGGCTTCCATAAAATTGGCATGAGTTTTGTTTGTAAAATGTATGGAAAGTAGTTCTTTCGAAAAGTGTACATTATACGCAAAATATGATTTTTATAGAAGTATATGTATGTATGGCATAAATCTATAAAACATTTGTTTTGCAATAGATAATAAGAAAAGACTTTCATTATGAAAAGAATGAATTATTTCTAAGAGTTTAATGAATTTTTTTTGTAATACTAATGATGCATAAAATGACTAACTTGTTTTGAAAAGCTTAAAAATGCATAACGGGCCTAAAAGATAAATAAACTATCGGCAAATTTTATATTATTAACTACCCTCCCTTATTATTTTTAGGCTCAACTATTCTAAACATTCTAATGATTATACGGGATTACATAATTAAATCACGATAATAAGAAAATAAACGACGGAATTTTTAAAGAGTTGACGCGACTAGGAAGAGCGACAAAGTCATCCCGCCCTATTTATTTAGGAATCTTGAGGCGGGAAGATGCAATGATCGTGGAACCCGGATGTAATGAGTCTCATAGTGAGACTCCTTGTTGCTCCCGATGCATATCATGTAAAAGAAAGAAAAATAAAAGTATTAGTATATGTTGTAAACTTCGCCAAATAATATATAAATAGTCAAAACTTAGTGACAAAATAACCAGAAAATCAGTCTAAAAAATAGCCAGAAAAACCGGCTGAATAGCGGAAAAACCAAAGAACAAACAGCGAACAAATTAAAATCGGCCAAAAAAGAAATAAAATCGAGTCCTAAATCTGTCTGAAACTGGCCCAAAATCAGCAGCTAGAAGAGGCCAAAATCAGTAGCAAAATGGCCTAAATCACCCGACGAAAGGAAATCGGTCACGTGAGAAAAGGGCAAAAATCGTGAGCAAAATAATCCAAAATCAAGCAAAGAAATGGCAAAAACCAGTCCAATGAAAAGGGCTAAAAATCAGATGCAAAATGGCCCAAAATCATCATAAACAATCGAAACCAGTAGATAACGGGGCTGAAATTCAGTCCGAAAATAACCAAAAATCAGTCCGCGAAACAGCCAAAACCAGTAAATAACGGGGCTGAAATTCAGTCCGAAAATGACCAAAAATCAGTCCGCGAAACAGTCAAAAACCAGTAAGTAACGGGGCTGAAATTCAGTCCGAAAAACTTGCCAAACCAGCAGTCAAAAAGACCAAAATCAGTAGCCAAAAGAGGCCAAAACAAGTCCAGAAAATGGTTGAAATTAGTAGCCAAAAGGGGGCGAAACCAGTAGCCAACGTGAGGCCAGAATCAGTCCAGAAAATGGTTGAAATTAATAGCCAAAAGGGGCGAAACCAGTAGCCAACGTGAGGCCAAAATCAGCCCAGAAAATGGTTGAAATCAGTAGCAAAAATAGACAAAAATCAGTCCGGAGACTGGCCAAAACCAGCAGTCAAACAAGGCCAAAACAGTAAAAATGGGGCTGAAATTCAGTCCGAAAATGACCAAAAATCAGTCCAAACAGGGGGGTTGAAAATCAGTTCGAACAGGGTTGAGAATCAGTCCGAACGGGGCTGAAAATCAACCCGAACATAGGCTGAAAATCAGTCTGAACAGGGCTGAAAATCAGTCCGAGAATAGCCAAAAACCAGCAACAAACAGGGTCGAACAACAGTCTAAAACTGGCCAAAAGGCCAAAATCAGTCTTAAAAGTAACCAAAACAGTGGTCAAAATGACCAAAATCAGTCCAACAAATCTTATGGGATCACAGCAACATTTCACATTAATCACACACATATTGGATGACCTTTGAGAACATCTCGCATTATAAGAATTCATATAAGATTCAGGAAGACTTCACACGCATTTAACTTAGACTAAAACGCCAACGAGACTACTTAACTAGGCCTAAATCCATACAGATACGACATGGTTCGCATGTGATATTAGGCTAGCTTACACAAAAGTACAAACATGGTCAAATATAACATACAGATGGCTACTCGGCTTAAAATCAGAACTAGATACCTAAGCGGATTGATTCATGTCAAAACTTGATGGTTAAAAATGAATACCACATGGGCTTAAAAATATATCAAATAAGTACATACAGGCCATGCTTTCAATTAATTACTAAGAGAGGGGAAATAAATTTATTTTTGGATTTGGACAAATTAGTTACAGACCTGTTTCATTATCCAAAGCACAGGGACTTTATGGTTCTAGCACATAGCTTAAGTATACAGAATATAGGAAGGTAGCGAACCGACATGTCACAATATTGGCCTGCATAACGTGGGAAAGCATTATTAAGGGCATAATTTAGACATCTTGGCGAAGTAGGACCTGTGATACTAATTAACACATACACTCCAACAAATCATATCGACAAAGAAACGAATAACAAGAAGAGTATTGATCTTTTAAACAGCCGCATGAACATCTTAAAATATCTAGATAACATGTGAATCCTCACAGACCTATATCAGCCCATAAACATTCTGGTTTTAAGCGTATTAGCACACATTTACTCATAATGAAAAGAAAGGAAAGCGGACGAATAAAGCTAATATTGTAGGTTTGACTCACTTCTAAATCTTTTGAATGGTTCACTTAATCTAAAGCAGACCTGCACTAAACAACATAATTACGCAAGGTAGATTAAGCATCATTTCGATTAAGACCAGTTAACCGAACAAACATATTTAAAACCATCACCATACTGATCGCGTCGATAACGTTATTAATGACTACTATCAAATAGGTTCAAACCACAAACAAAAAGAAATGCTCACAAAGGGGAAACAACAGTCTTTTAATGATAGCTAATCAAATGTTCTTAAGTAGTCATTAGCACATGCTAAAGCTAATTGCCAGTGGGAAATGAATCGACACCAAACATGCTATAAAATTCGTAACTAATATGTTATGATTTAAACTCACGAATTCAAACCATAACTACATTTAGCCAAACATTATTTAATAAAGACGCACATCGTATCACACAGAGCACATAATTGTGAATCAAATAGCAAGATTGTTAGAAAGAAAGTAGGTTACCTTCTTCGGGCAGCGAACCGAGGCGCGTTTCGACTCGTCGAATCCGCTCGGAGTTGTTGTGTGTGGGTGTGCGACTGAAGAGGAGTGAAAGCTTAGGCGTTTATCGACTTGCTGAATCAATACTAGGAATAAAAAGAGATGCAAAATAGAAGATGGTATCTCAAATCAAGAGTCGAAAATCGGCCCTCTTCAATGAAGAATAATGGAGTCCTTTTATAGATGAAATATGGGGTTTGAATTCGAAAAGAGCTGTTAAAGGTCCGATTTTGGATGATTTGTTGGTTCAAATCGCGGATTTTAGGGGCTGCAGGGCATGGGCGTGTGTCGGGTGACAGAGAGGAGTTGGTTGGGACAGAGGTATGGGTATGGCAGCGGATTTGGGGGTGATGGGAGCGAGGGAGGGGACTGTTGCGGCGGCAGAGGGTAGGGGCTCTAGGTTTTTTTTATTATTTTCTTGATGAAATTCAGTCGATGGGAAGGAAGCAAAGGGTTTATGGCGGCGACGGTTTGGGTCGGGTTAGGGGCTAGGCGGTTTGGGTTTGGGCGACGGGTAAGTGGTAGGCGACGGGTAAGTATAGGGGTTATGGGCTGGGTAGTTATTTAGGTATTAGAGTTAGTCTTTTTTTTGGGGTATTAGTTTTTAGGGGTTTGTTTTAGGTAAAATTAATTAGTGGTAAATTAGGAATTAAAAAATTGATTAAATTAGGTGATTTATTAATCTAAATTATTACAAAAATAAAGACGGGCGTGCTAATTAATTAGGGCTTAATATTTATAAAGCGATGCCGTTATTAAAACTTATTTATTATGCGTATTTCGCGAAGTTAAATTAAAACTGAACGGGGTTTAGACTATTTAAATGCTAAATGCAAATATGATATTAAGGATCGCTAATGCTTTTATAAATGCGACGCTATTAAAAATGCATGTATTAGATTGAAATTAATTAAATTACAATTACTTAAATTGCCTTGCTTTTAGTAAAAAATGTGAATATTCTTTTTAAAAACGACGTCATTGCTAAATTATTATTTTATGTAGTTATTTATTTATTATCATTTAAGAATTATGTCAGGGCTTAAAATTAATAAATGCGGGCGCGAGACCTAAAGTGTTTTAGTCTTCTACGTAAGATGCGGTGCTATTGTCGCATTTTATTATAGAAAATTATTTTGCAGAATTAGTATAATTTTATAGTTAAGACTGAACGGGAGGGTCAAAATTGGGTGTCAACAGCAATAAGCCTGAGGAGTGGAAAACAGTTAGAACAGGTTGCTCCTAAATCAGTGGTTGAAAAAGAGAGAGAGTTGGAGAAAGCAGCTGAGGCAGAGAAGGAGGGAGTTACTGATGACCGCCCTATTTTAGAGAAGGCTCCACCCGCAGTGATGAGGGAGTATACTGACAAAATTTCTTACCCTCAAAGACTGCAAAAGAAGTCCTTAGACAAGTAATTTTCTAAATTTTTAGAGGACTTCAAAAAGCTTCATATCAATCTCTCATTCATTGAAGCTTTGGAGCAGATGATATCTTATGTGAAATTCATGAAATACATCCTGTTTAAGAAGAGAAGCTGGCAGACTATGAGACAATAGCGCTGACAGAAGAGTGCAGTGCTATCTTACAGAAGAGACTTCCCCCTAAATTGAAAGATCCATGAAGTTTCACCCTACCTTGCACCATAGAGAATGTGACATGCAAGCAAGCCTTGTGTGACTTGGGGGCAAGTGTCAACCTAATGCCTCTCTCTGTGTTCTAAAGGCTTGGTTTGGGGGAAGCAAGGCCAACCACAGTCACCCTACAACTAGCTGATCGTTCAGTTGTGCATCCCCAAAGAATTATTGAAGATGTATTGGTACAAGTGGGTAAATTAATCATTCCTGTTGATTTTCTCATTTTAGACATGAATGAAGATGAAAATATGCCCATGATCCTCGGGAGACCAATTCCTAGCCACAGGGAGAGCCCTCATTGATGTTGAAAAGGGGAGTTAAAGCTCAGAGTCCAAGGTGAAGAAATGGTATTCAAAGTTTTCAAGCAGCCCACTGAACCTCAAGTCGATGTTAGATGCTTTGTTGTTGGTGTAGTTGATAAAAAGGCTTCTCATGAAAGTTCCAAGGGTACTGATGCCATTGATGGTAAGAATTCTGCACCCGTAAATGATGTGGTGAATAAGAACAAGGGAATGAACCCTCCTGAAATAAGCCATGTAAAAAAAAAAATGGTGCTAAAGTGGATATGTGGAGGGGACACTCTACCCCCTTGATTTAGTAGTAACCTGCGTCCGGCTAAAAGACGGCGCTACTTGGGAGGCAACCCAATATTTTTAATTATGTTATTTCAATTTTTATTTTAGTTTGTTTATTTTGTCTTGAACAGTCTCATGATCTGGTATGTTAGTGTTGTTGGATGACAGATGAAGGGCATGACTCACTCCGAAGGGCGAATGGTTAACAATGCAGAAAACTGAATACACTAAAAATTTTTGACAATTAGCACCGTGGTGCTTGGAGCAGAACTGCGGTGCCTCTTTCGGCTTTGTGCACAGTAATTTGGGCTTCCTCCCAGACCTCCGTTATGACCGTTGTGTTGTGTCAGTAAGATGTCCCTTTATTTTTAGTCTTCACACATTAGGGACAATGTGTCGATTAAGTTTGAGGGTGTCTTATTTTGTTTTTTGTTGTTTTATGTGTTCACGAGTCACAAAAAAAAAATATGGATCATGCATGTTGTAGTTGCTAACGATATTAAGTGGATAAAGTGAGATAATGTAATGAAATTGAAAGCAAAAATCTGTGTGCTTAAGTTAGATATGCCAAAAATTCATGACATCTAATTATTTGGGATATTTGTGCTTAGCCTATGTTTGTCAATTATGGAAAGAAAGGTTGAAAAATGTCTAGAAAATCTGTTTGCTTGTTATTTGAGGCGAAATAGTTAAGATGTACATGTTTAGGGAGATGATTCAGACATTTCTTTGATAGTCCTTCTTACCATTCATTATCTATCCTTACATAAATTGTATCACTAGTCAGCCCCTTTGAGCCTAAAATATGATCTTTCTTTGACACACAGTGATTCCTATGTTGTGCCATAAGTGATATTTGAAAACTCTTGGAATGAAAAGTGTTGAAAAAGAATCAAAAGAAGAGTATAAATTTGATGCACTTCAATGAAAAATATGCAAAAGCCTAAGTTTGGGGTGCTTGTTATTTATAAGGTACCTCATTCTCTCAAAAGAAAAGAAGGGAAAAATAGGTATGAGATTAAAAAGAAAGTCAAAAAGAAGGAAAAAGAGTTGAATGAAAAAATGCTTATGGTACGTAATTGAGCCTAAATGCCTACTTTTACCTACCCCGACCTAAGCCTACATTACAACCCTTGAAAGTCCTGATGATCTCTAAATAAGTATGTCTATAATTAGTGGAGAATAGCAAGTAACCAGATCTATAGCGTTTCGGGAAAGATGAAATGAAATTGACATGCATAGGTTAGGTGTTTGTATTTCCATTGATCATGATCTAAGTGAATTTACGAAATATTTAACTTGAAATTCTAGATTGCTAAATATTCATGCTATGTATGTTCTAACATATTATCTCAACTTTCATCCATAATTTTAAAGAAGCAGTGCTATAACTACTTGATCCATCTTATAGAGTCTTTGTTGTTATTTTTTGTTTTGTTTAGTGCTTTACTCGAGGGCGAGTAAAGTGTAAGTTTGGGGGTGTTTGTTGAGTGTATTTTATATACTCTTTTGAGTCCTTTTTAGTTAGTATTTTACTCTTTTATTTTGCGTTTAGTATAGTGTTAGGTGTGTTTTTCTTTCATTTGTGTCACAACGGTCATAAAGGAGAAGATACCACTTTTGTTTGAGGATGGAATGAGCTTAATTGAGGATGGAAATTGCACAAGCACAACCCAAGGAATGAAGCCTAAGAAGTGCCAAGAAGAACAGAAGAAATCTGGCACATTCCGGACAAAAATTACAGAGGCACCGTGGTGCCTGGCCAAGTAGCACCGCGGTGCCATGGAACCGCGGTAAGGAAAATTAGCACCGAAGCGTAAAAATTGCCGAAAGTCCGAAACTGAAACACCGTCGAAGGCACCACATTCCTGGCTAGAGGCACCGCGGTGCCATATGTCCAGTGAGCTACAGTTATTTCGTGAGGAATTAGCACCGCGGTGCCTGCCAAGGGAACCGCGGTGCCGACGCGTATTTTCAGAAGTCCTGGGCCGAATTGGATAGGGTTTTTTTGATCCGAAAGACAACTTTTCTCAAGTATAAAATCCCTAAACCCTGCTCATATTCTATACCATATACGATATTACATACACAACTTTGGAGAGGAGAACGACGGATACAAGCTACAATTGGAGACATCTTATTGTTCAAGTTATTTTCTTTTCTTTACTTTATTTCAGTGTATGTTGGATTGTAATTTAGTTCTTGACATGACAATGTTTAGGAGCTAAATACTTTAGTAGGGTTTCCATCGAATCTTCTTGAAGCTCTTTCATATAGTTAATGCATAGTTTTTGAATTCTTCTTAAGCATATTAAGATCTATTCAATATTGCTTTGATTGTTTGATGATTAACTAGCTATTAATTGTCATAACTTATATAATTTTGAATCGAGATCCGAGAGGGGAGATTTGAATATGTTGTAATTGTCTAGACATAGGTAAAAATCGTGGACGAAAGTACCCCGATACTTGTGTAGTATTATATGTTATTGTTCTTAATTCTCATGTGTGGTAAAACTTATCATAGAAATATAGAAGGTTTCTGCACAAGGTTGAGCTCTTGTATGTTCTAACCGGAATATAATGACAGATTAGTTAACCTGCTATCTTAATAAGAAGAAAAATCATTAGCATTGCATTAACACGTGAAAGAGTGGATAGTTGAGGAAATTGGAACCCTATTTCCTTCATAACTGTTATACATCCAAAGTCTTATAATCTTTAGTTTATTTTCTGCAATTAGTTATAATTCTTAGTTATAATCCTCAAACTAAAGAACGTCAACCGAATAGATACCATAGAATAGATAATCGGTACTTAATAAATAGTCTCTGTGGACGATAAACTCTGTCTTACGGATCTTTATTACTTGAACGATACGTACACTTGCGTAAGCACTTAGAAATATCGCAACAAGTGTCCACGACCCACGATAGACAAAACATTAAAAAAGAATAGAGTAAGGAAAGTTGTTGTGTTGGTACCGTTGACTTGACTTACACTAAACAACGACGGTTCAAGACATCACGCTCACCGCGCAGTAAGTAAGTCTAATGGTATTCAACTATGGGTGGTTCAAAGCTACGGCTACCTATCCAGATGCAACATTGGTCCACCGAATGATTGCTAGAAAGACAGCTTGTGAGTGCGCCAAAATCTCTTTCAAGGGTGGATTGTTGGAAATTTACTAAATGTGGAATTAAGTTTATCCCATTATTTATGATTCGAACAATTGGGGTCTCGCACGTCGGAAACGTCGTTTCTACACATATGCACACGTAGTGCCAAATATCGTAAATTTCGTTAATGAAAGAGATATTGGTACGTAAGTAACATGTTTGAGACATAGAATGATAGACGGTTATTGACCAAATGACAAGTGTTCCATGTTGGTAAATGAAGGAAGAAGTGTGCGACGTGTAAGATGAAATGACTCGAAAAGGACCGCGGAGCCACGAAGGGCCGCAGCGCCGGAGCGACGGCGCTCCCAGTTAGAGTCGCGACGCTAATTGTGAAGCACCCCGCTAATTCTATATATATTAATTTAGAATTCTAGTGTTAAAATATATTCGCTTTGTAACCTCTTTCCCTATTTTCCCTTTCCCTCTATCTCTATATAATAATAAAAAAAAATAACACCATCTAACTGTCAATTTTTCATACGTTAATTGAGGAAAAATAACGAAGGATACAGAATTTTCTGAAAGCAAGAATCCTAATATTAGGAAGGAAGAAAGGAAAGAAAAGGAGGCAAATCAAAGACAAACAAATCTTAGCTAATGAAGAAATGCATATGCGTGATATTACAGGGGTGTTTAGCGTAATTTAATCCGCCCTTGGCACTAGAACAGCCATATCTATCACCGTCTTTCTCCGTGTGATGTGAACTTGCACACACTTCTCGTAGAAAATAACATCTAAGAAAGTTTTTGAACTAGCACAAAGCAGTGCACATATCTTAATTCCAAACTAGAGAAAGGATAGCATATTATTGAAGTCTAGTGCTAATAAAGTTGTATCTTTCTCAAATGATGGTAAAGATAACAACTTCATATTGAAACACTGTTGGGTATTCCTTCGCCAGTAAGTTCTGAGATCAATAGCTTGCAGCTTTTGTGTCTTCCCTGTGTAATGAGCATATAAATTTCGTAGGTGAATAATCAAAAGAAGATGGAAAAAGAAAACCAAGAGCTTCCTGTTAGGATTTGAATCCCAAATCCGATCTTTGTAAGAAGGTTCCAAGAGTAGTCTTCATCATCTTGATCCCATTATCGGCACAATATCGTTTAAAATCACCATCAGTGTATTCTCCGCCGTTGTCGGACCTCAAACACTTCAAGTTGAGGTTTGTTTCATTCTCGACCATGGCTTTCCATCTTTTGAATACACTAAACACATCGGATTTACTTTTCATAAAATAAACCCATACGTTGAATCATCAATGAAGGTCACGTAATAGTGTGATCCTCCAAGAGAGGGGATAGTGGTAGGTCCCCACACGTCCGTGTGCATCAATTCCAGCTTCTCGACCTTCAACTCCCTGCCTGAATTTGAGAAGCTTACTCGCTTCTGTTTTCCGAAAATGCAGCTCTCACACGTATGAAGGTCCACCGTCTTCATATTGAAATTAGTCTTCAAGTGGAAGAATTGTTGGGTTAAAAACAACAACCAGCAAAATGAACAGTGATGTCGCAAAATGAACAGTAAATTCACTGTTCATCAGCCGCAAAATGAATTTACTGTTCATCAGCCGCAAAATGAACAGTATCTTGGGGAAAATCAGAAATTGTTTGCCTATAAATAGAGACATTTTCATTCTCATTCAAATCATCCTAAAATTAGAGAAAAACACTAAGCAATATTCTTAGTGAAAGCTTAAGAAAGAGAAGTTTTGAGAGAGAATTTTGGTGAGAAAATTCCCGGTCTAGTTAGGATCGGATTGTGAGTCTGAGTGTTGTAAACACAGTTGTAATATTCCTCCCTATATAAAAGATCTGCAGCAGTCCGGAGACGTAGGCAAAATTGGCCGAACTCCGTTATCAATTGTGTGTGTTATTTATTATTCGCTTACATCACGGCGTAAGTAGGTTCTGTCTAAGTAGGTTGGTATTTAAGTGGTTCATTGTGACCCTCCAATCTATCCTGTGAACCTTCTTACAAAAGTCGGATTTAAGATTCAAATCCTAACACTTCCTATTCGTGGGGATAAGAAAGCTCAACTCTAAATTAGTGCAATATATTGAGTTGCATTGGTTCTTTTGACAATGATATTCAATTAACTTCCCCTGCTGGTTTCTTTGTTTGGCTAAATACTTTTTTATTACCAAGCTGAGGAATAACAGATCAAAGGAAAGAAAAATGTCATACTGGGCAGCCCCAGTAACACAGAACATACACAAACACTATCATTCATCACCTAAATACGTTAGTTGCTATAGCTAAGTAGGATATAAATTCAGTCTATGTAGACTCCCATCCAGCTTCTTTTGGAATAAAGTCAGAATTAAATATTTCAGTGTGACACACAAAGACCATCCGCAAAAGTAAAGACTGAAAGAACCAAATACACGGACTGACAAGACACATTATGCTTTAAGTAAGGATCGCATAAATTTTGTAGACTTTTGGTGCTCTGCACATATTTAAATTGAGTATAAGATTTTGATCAAATATTCAACATCAAATTTATAGTATATACATTCTTCCTAGTAAAAAAAGAAAAGGTTTCCTCAACATTTCAGAAGTTATCGCGTTAAGATACTCGTTATTTTTCCTTAGAGGTAAAAGGGTTTGAAGCAAACCAAAAAACAAAAGAGAAGTAACTACTTTATGGTAGGCTTATCAATATAAGGGAAGATCGAAGGGAAAACTCGCTAGGAAAACAAGATTATTCTTCCTGCAATTGTGCTTAAGTATCAACATGATTTAATACTAGTTCACACAACTAAAAGTGAGTTGCATGCATGTAATTGACAAAAGACATAACATGAAAATATCATTAACTATGTTGCAAGTGTTATGGATACATCAGATAGTATTCTATTACATCACCTCCTTATTATGAAACAACACAAGCTAGATCTGGATTTTTGTAGACACATGCCAACAACATTATATTACACCCATTTAACTGTAACTAGAACTTTCTTTGGATCAAAGAGCTTATTTGGTAATATCAAGAAACAATCACAACAAACAGATTCAATAATACTTAAGTTGAATTAAAGTACTATATTGACACACTATTAGGAACTCCTTTTCCTGCGAGTCCCTCTTCACCTGTGGGGAAGAGTAAGGTATATGGAACTTTAACAGGCCCTGATCTGTTCTTCCATTTCTCATCACCATTCATCTGCATAATTTGATTCTCGATGTCACTCAGTTTCTTTCCAAACCTCTCAAAAGCTGAAAGTGGTTCTTGATCCTTTGTCCATTCAGGTGAGTCCCTCTGTCCAAGGTAAAGAGTATCCGAAGCATGCCTTGACAAGAGCTCTATGAGAGAAATTCCAATCAATGTCTGCAGCTGAGGGGTGATTGTTTTGAGGAATACCTTGTCTGGATTTTTCTTGAGCTCTTCGTACTCATCACTTCCTGGCTCTGGCATGAAATTTCGGCTTAATGTAGGGCGATTAGGGAGATAACCGGCATAAGGGTATTGCCCAAAGTTGACTGCTGCATGAAGTGCTGAAGCTATCCATATTATGATGGTGCAAGAATCTATGAGCTCTTGTCGAGTTTGCATTTTAGGCCACCAAGATTCGTTTTTCTTGTCACCATGTCCTTCTTCGCGGAGTTCCTTCCACCATGCTTGGAGTTCACTATCTTTTTGTACCGCGTCATCTGATTTGTAATAGAAGTTGCAATAATCTGTTACCCAACTTTTGATTGCTGACCAGATTTCCAAACCATCAACAGCATATGGATAGTCTTGAATTAACAACCGAAGACCGTGTGGTGAACTTGAATCCTCAACTGCCATTCCTCTGAAATTGAGTAACATTTTGGTCATGTTAGT
This sequence comes from Przewalskia tangutica, assembly GCA_029844215.1. NCBI lineage: Eukaryota > Viridiplantae > Streptophyta > Magnoliopsida > Solanales > Solanaceae > Przewalskia > Przewalskia tangutica. Next base: position 16,736,634 of record CM056731.1, on the reverse strand, counting down.
AAGAAAACAACACCAAAAATATTGTTTTAGTGAACTTATATTCTGATTTAGTACAATGTTTATAAGTCCTTTGATGCTTTTCGTTTACCTTTTGATGAGATCAACAGGAAGTGCTTGTTCAGGAAAAATCCAGTCTTTGTAAATTACTGCTGACATTTCCATGGAATATTTGGCAGGAAAAACAGTCAACTCAAGAAGTCCACCACCATTGATCAAGATCTGTCTTGCTAAAGCATTTATGTTCATTGTTTCACGAAAATGAGGAAGGAGAAGCTTATGAATGGGATGAAGCACACTTAGTTGCCTATTTGTTGCAATCACAAATGGCTCGATCGCTGTATGTGTATTTAACCTGACAAGATATCAACAGGTATTTCAAATTACTACATTTCGACAACACATTGAAGTTAATGCAATTCAAATAGGTTTTACCAGTGACTAATAAGTTGATGCACGCCTGAATCATTCACTGCTGCATAGGCTTTGGCCAACTGCCAGATAGAACCTTCAACACCTTGATCAGCTGGTGTATACACTTTGCTAACAACACCAAATTGATCTCCATTTGGATGTGGCAAGCTTAGTTCAATTGCTAGTGGCTTCAAGGTTCCATTATCTTGCAGAAAGAGCAAAGTTCTTGAGGCATAGGTTTTTGTGTTTGTTGTCGTGTTTATTCTCCTCAAATATGGCATAAGGGTGTCATGGTGGTTCAATATGAATAGCCTGTTAGTCTTGATTGCCTGTTAAATAGTAGTACCAACTCTTTATCAACTAATATTTGTCACTACAATCTGCTCATTAAGGTTGATTGAACAATTTAGCTAGTATCAACATAAAAGTAGTAATTACCTCATCAACTGTTCGTCCGTTCAATTTATCCTCTATTTGCTCTCTGGTAATTGTACTAGTTTGGTTGCCATATATTTTAGGATCCAGCTTGCTTTTCGGAGGAAATTCCTACATATAATAAATAAGCCAACATCTTAAAAACTTCACGAAGAATCACTAACAATAGAAGTAACATTAAGCTAGCTCTTGATAACTTCTTACTTGGAGTCTACTAATTATGACAGGATTGACTCCTGCCAGCATTTCTCTCCCAAATTCTTCATCCGTCCTCCATGCAGTTTTATCCTCTAAACCAATAAATTTAGATTTTTGAAAAGGTGAGGGCGTGAAAAATAATATGTGAAATGATTTTGATCGTGTAGAAATTAAGATAAATACCTTGAATAACCTGAGGAGTTGGGTACTTAAGTAGGCCTTCACCATCCGAATTAAGGAGTTGTTTTAGTATCTCCAAAGGAATACTATCAGTAATGGCTTTCAACAAGGGCCCTTGAGGCAACTTGATTCCTCCTTCGTAGAGTTCAAGTACATCCGCAAAACTATCAAATTCATTAGGCGTGCTATCGAATAAAGACTTAAACTCAGGGAGGAGCAACTGAACAATGGATTTCAAAGCAAATGACAAGAAGTCTGACATCTTCACGTGTCCAAATCGCTCGTCCTTTGGCACATATATGTCTAAGCTCATAAGCAATGGAATCCTGCTCTCGGTATTAGGATCTGTAGGCAGTATAAGGCAATTGTGAAGACAATTTATATATCAAGTTGAGACTATTATACTTGTTGAATTGCACAAAATGAAAGATTTTGTGAATGTCTTTACCTGTTTTGGTTGGTTCGCGGCCTGTCCTGCCTCTACGAGGATAAGGGTACTCTGAGGACCCTCCCAGGACAGGCCTAGCAAACTCTTCGCCTTTGTCTGGATCACCCAAGTCATTGTAATAAGCATAGTCATAAACCCTGTCCCATTCCTCAAGTTTCCCGGTCCCATCTCCTCTTAAGGTTACTAGTTCGTTTTCTCTGTGCTTTCGCAATGGTTCTGGTGTTTCACTTGGGAGATAAGCCTGAATTAACCATTAAAACAATGCAAAGTATGTGTTAAACACTTACATATGTCTTGTTACATGCATTACGAAAGAATTAATTGTACCTGATTCGCGAAGAAAACGCGGTCAGACTTATATTTAGAAGCAGGATAAACCCAAGAATTGCAAACAAAATGTATTTTGCCATGATTAGGAACATCTTCAAGGGTGAGTGACTTGAGAAAGAATTGACTAAAATGTGAATTCTTGATGATGAATGCTCCTGGAACTCCAAACTCCTCATGATCCCAATCAAATGTGACACTAAAAGTTGATTCGCCTGCTGTTACTGGTGTGATGTTTGTAAGCCAGTTCTCTAAGTATGCTGGATTGCTTCGTTTCCCTTCTAAACCATTTTCTGCAAATGAAACAAATTATTACCTGTATAGATAACCCAAAAGAAAAAGACAGAGAGACAGAATACAAAGGAAGACCAAGTAACACGTTATGATATCAACAAAAATGTTACGTCCAAAATAGCTATTAAACACTTTTGTAGTGTTCGGATAAATAAAAAAGTAATTTTAAACACTTATTTTTAAGCTAAAAATCACAAATTAAAATTCCTAACTTAACTTTTGACTTATATGTTAAAAGTCATAAATCCATCCGGGCTCTAAGTTCATACATATCAGCAACATATACTTCCAGAAAAATAAAGCATTGACCTTCTTATTTTACGTGCACACGTACGTGTCCAAGAAATTTTAGAAAAACGTGTATATATATATACTAATATTAATTAATGTACATTTCATACTCATTGACGGTAAATCCAGAGAGGTACAATTATAGAGAAAGTTACAGGTGTATTATCAGTAATTTTCAGTGATATATTATAATTGACTGAAAGATATGTTCATTAGCCCTGCGGTTGAGTTAGGCCACGTTAAATTATTGAGCTGTCCCATTCGACACAGATTGGTGGGGACTTCTACTTTATTTAAATTTAATAACACATGCTTTATTTTGTGGTTCTGGTTGAAAATTATGTTGCTCATGGTTAATGGGATTTCTGTGACGTGTATACAATGTTTGGATTCTTGTTTTCCATTTCAGTTTGACTAATTTTCTAAATTATATTGAATTAGATCAACATATTATTTTACAATTAAAATTAAATACTCAAAGTTATATAAAAAGTACTACAAGTTATAATATTTCTTATGGCAATTTGATGAAAGTATATAATAATAATTTAAAGTGTTGGTCAAAATTTATATAGTTTAACTCTCGAAAAGTGAAACGTGACTACTAATTTGAGAGGGAGGAGTACTATATATATAGGAACAGTCTATTATATATTTAAGGCCTATACTTAATAATTGCACTAAAGATTTTCTGTGATCGAAGAAAAAGCTAACAACAAAACTATTTTAATTTGTAACACTTCAGATCTTTTAATCATGATAATTTTTCAAAAACTAAGATGTATGTTGATATAAAAAGTAGTACTAATACGGAGTAGTACTTCCTCCGTCCAAAAATATTTGTCGCATTTTTCATTTACACGCCCTTTAAGAAAGTATTTATAAAGATATTATTTTGACTATTTTACCCTCTTAACATATTTCATATAATATCTCCTCAATAAATATGTACTACATCAATGGTGAGAACCTCCTAAATGTTGTTAATTAATACAAGGGTAAAATAAGAAAGAAAATTTTTTATTTTATTTTAGTTAAATAAAATGACAAGTATTTTTAATAAGAAAGAGAAGTATTTTGAGACGGATGAGGTAAAATTTTACCCCATAAATGGCAAGGGGTCTTTTTTGTAACCTCAACCACCATCACCCGACCGGACAGAAATGGAAAAAGAATTTGTGAAAGGGAAAAGGGTCAAATTTGTCCTCCAGCCATGCTTTATGGAATAACTTTGCCATTCGTCAAACTTTGAGATCAAATATACCCTTTCCCGTTAGCAAACTTGATAAATTTGTCCTCGGATGGACGGATTTGTGAGTTGGGCGTCACGTCGTATCCACGTCAGATCCACGCCGGCAGACCACCGCCACAAACTACCGCCACTGCCATCTTCATTAGTTGTCAGCTCGCCGCCTGCAGAGCTCCACCAGCCGACCATCATTGCTTCCCTCTCTCATCTTTTCCTTACCACCGCCACAACACCAACAATAACGACCCCAACCCTTTCGTGACACAACTTTGTTAAATTCATTACAAATTTTCTCAATAGATGGTCTAGTTCGAATGAACTTACCTACAACAGTAAGCCTACATGTTTCTGCTAGCAGTTTGTTTTCCTTTGTGGTGAAGGAAAACATTGTTATGCTTTGTCTGAGCTTATACGGTCTGTGTTGTAGTTGTACCCATTCGATCCTTCAAAAGCATCAGCAAAATTCTTTGTCGTGTTGTCAACGAGCACTACAAACTCTGCATTGTTCTAATCTAATTTTGATTTTGAGTTATCGTTGTTGCCAAAAGATGAATTTGGTTCCGATTCTTTCTGATTATTTGTCAAATTAAACTTGAGGATTTGTGTCATAGGTTTCGCAGGGGTGGGAAGATGAGGAAATTGAGAAGTATCACTCGCTAGAAGATGTAAAATTATTGACCTTAACTATCTCCGATGGGCTAGAAGCCCACCAGCGGTTGTTGGAGTTGGTGCCCTAGCTGGTTCCGATGATGGTTCGTTGAGGGTGTCGTTTGGTTCTTTGAGTAATGGCGGCGATGGTGGTTCATCGTCGGCTGGTAGAGAAGCAGTGATGGGACGAGATGGTGGATAGGTGGTCGCGGTGGTTGATGAAGACGAAGGGGTTGGGGTCGTTGTTGTCGGTGGTAAGGAAGAGATGAGAGAGGGAAGCAACGGTGGTCGGCTGGTGGAGTTCTGCCAACAGCGAGCTGATAGTTAATGGAGATGGCAGTGGCGATAGTTTGTGGTGGTGGTCTCCCACGTGGAGTCTACGTGGATCCGACGTGACGTCCAACTCACAAATTCGTCCATTCGAGGTCAAATTTAACAAGTTTGCTAACGGGAAGGGTATATTTGATCTCATTAATAGGGGTGAGCGGGTCCGGATACCCTACCATTTTTAAACTACCCGGACCCTACTCTATAAAAGACCGGTTCCTAAATTTACTATCCGGAACCTACCCGTAGCAATTATTACTGAACTACCCGACCGCGGTTCCGGGTAGGTTCCCGGGTACCCGTGCTCACATGATCAATGTAATAAATAAATTGTGGAGTGCAGAATATCAAATTGTTGATAAACTGTCCAGATTATAGAATCTTACATGAGGTGAAAGGGTAATTTATCAAAAAGGAGAGAGGGTGATAACCTTTCTCGTTCTCTCACGAAGAATAGGTATTCTCATGCAACAAATAGTAAATAGTCAACACAGAGAGAACATTGAGCATATTTCCCACTCATTGTTTTTAGAAATACTGATAATGAAGTGAAAGGAGAAACGATCATAAACAGGTGCCAGGTGAAATTCACATGGAAAAGCATCTCATAAAGTTATAAAATAGTGTCACGATGAAATAGGTATGAAGCAATCAAGGGATGCGCACCCACGTGCTCCACTTTCCCAGTGGATAGTTGGTTAAATGCCCCAAAGATAAAAAATAAATAAGTTAAATGGGGTGGGTTCATAGGGTCCGGGTCCGGGTACCCGGTCTCTACATTTTGGAACCGGAACCGGACCCTATTTTATCGGTTCCTAATTTTACTACCCGAAACCTATCCGTTATTCTAATATATCTACCCGAAACCTACCCGTTAGTGTCGATTCCGATCGGGTATCTAGGTACCCTGTACCCGTGCTCACCCCTACTCATTAATATGCATAGCCTAAAACAGAAATATCTTAAATACATCACGTACGACATGGATGAGGGATGCTTTCTGGAACTTTTCTTTTTAATTAATTTTAAAAAATGATATATTTTTTTATTGGACAATAATTTAATTTTAAATTTATTTTTTACGCTCAACGAGATGATCTCTAACCACACAAATGTCTTTGACTTATTTTAGACCATAAAATTCAAAAGTCTTCATTTATTTTTTAAATTTCATGCCTAATCAACATACTTCTACATCATATAATTTGGGACGAAGAGAATACTAATTTTTACTTAATTATCCTGATTTCACTCTAAGTAAACTTTCTTTTCAGACCAACATATACATGTTTAGGCAGACAGATAGAGTACTATTCTATGTTAACTTAGTAATTATTTTTTCCTTATAAGTATAATCACAAATGAAAACCAAGCATTGAGTTTTGTGCTGGACAATATTACACAAAAAAAGGGGTCCTGTACAAAATAGACTGATAACGTCTCGTCAATTTTAGAGGTCGAAAAGATGTGACGTCAAAGTATAATAATTTATTCAAATAAATCAACTCTAAATTTTAATGCTTATAATTCTGAACCAACTCTGGAGCCAAATACTTATTAGAGTTAGCATAATTAACCCTAAGCCCTTTTGGGCTCGTTTGATACGTTGTATTGAACTGTATATTTTTATATTAAATTGTAATGTATTATAATGGACTGGACTGTATTAATATATAATGGACGATATAAAAATATTAATATATAATGGACTGTATTTTTTTTAGTACAGTTCAGATGGGTCTCAAAATGACAGTTGGAGTGTACTATTTCTAAAATAGTGGACTATTTCTAAAAATAGCAGATCCCAAATTCAATAAAAACGCTCACTAAACGCGGTATTTTTTTATCCAAAGATACCCAAATGCGTACCAAACGTGTCCTTAACGCTCTTGAAATCAAAAGTAGCTCAATAAAATCATCCATAATCTCATACCGTTTTTTTTTCATAGCTTTAATATATTGGTGTACTTCATTGATAGTACCTGCGTGTAGGGACTGCTCTAAAGTTCTCACACATTGAAAATACTTTATGATCCCCACGAGAATCAAATCTAAGCTAGATTTGTTTATGTTCCGTGTGCATCTTTCTTAAGCATGTTGGTGATACACCTTTGAGTCTTGAATTTGTGATTTTTCCCTTTAATATTGAAATTTTATTATCTTAATTGAAATTTTAATTGAAATTTAAGCATGTACAGCTTAGTTGGTTCCGAAGTTTGAAACAAGTGACCAATGATGAGTCCCGCAAGTAGCAGTGTGGAGTTACCCTAAAAAATGAGGGGTTCTTCACTTCTTTGTGCGTGGTGTGGCACAGATCTAGCTTTGCGAATAAACTAAGTCATCATGATTTAACTTCTCCACTAACTCCGTCGAGCCGGATTGTGGGGGCTTCTGGGATGGAGATTCCACCTTTTGGAACTAAGATAAGTTCACCAAAAAGGTAAAAACTTCTTCCAGAAGATTTTCTTTTTCCAAGACTAGACTTTGGGATGTAAGGAACTTTTGGAACAAGATAAGCTCACCAAAAAGGTAAAAACTTCTTCAAGAAGATTTTCTTTTTCCAAGGCTAGACTTCGGGATGTAATGAATAATGATAAAGAAATTCCTATCGTTCCACACCACAATCCGTGATGAATTTGTCATATTATATGATAAAAATAAATTTTGGATCTAATCCAATCTTAAAAGTTAGCTTATTAGAGTAGGATTGATTGATCATGAGACATTTGTCTCCCACCCACGGTTGTGGAACGCATGACATCTAAATCGAGGACAATAAAAAACGGTGGCCCAAAAATATCCGGTGAAACAAGAATTGAGTAAGCTTGACTCTGATAACATAGTGAAGTTAATTACCATCTTATCCAAAATCTTAAGCAGATATAGATGGGGCTCAACATTGGGTGAAACCAGAACTGAGACACATTATACATCTAGTTTCTTGGGATAAAAGAATAAGAACATGAAGAAATTAAGGTTGAGAGTAAAAAGAAGTACTACTCACCATGACGAACAGAAGTACTGATCAATTGAAAAGAAACCTTCTGGCCAAGAAACTCAAGAACTCCATCAAGAACTGAGGCATTTACGTCAGTGAAGTCCAGTACATTCTTTTTCATCAACACCACTCTTCCTTTCACCTTTTTCCCATCACCCTTTCCAGTGATGGCATCCACAATCTTGTCCAGAAACATCATTAACTATTTGATAGGAGTAATAACTTTCTTAGGAAACCAAAGAAGAGACAATTTTGATGTGTTTGGTTCAAGTGGGTATGTCTCATATTTATAGCAACAATAACTAGTTTACTTTAATCTAAGTAATGAAAATACACACACAAAAAAAGGAAAAAAGAATATCTATATTGCAACTGTTGGTCTTCTTCTCTTATCCTTTTGAAAAGATTTGATTTGTCGAACATGATGGGTGGGTAGCAACGTTTTCAATTTTCCACTTTTATGTCTCTTATTTTGCTTTCAAAAAACAAATCTACACGTCCATATTAGGATTTTTGTTATATTACAAGCTTCTACTAATTAGTTGTTGGTCATGAGTTGCAAGAGGTCATTGGTGATCGTCTTATAAACTTTCAAACTTAGAAAAGCCTTCCCCAAAGAAAAAGATATTACTTACGAAATTTATTGTTAATATATGGCTAAATAATTCGTATAGCTAGTTTATTTTTAAACAATATATTGCTAATCCGTTAAAAATAAAATTAATGACAAATTTTCATCATTTAATTAGCAACAGAATTCGGTCACTAATTTTTTTAGTGATTTTTTCGATAGTAATATAACTTTTTTTTTTGTTGACGAAGAAACTCACCGTCGCTACTCTTTTCTGGTATGATATGAGTACGGAAGTGAGAACCAATTAATGCTTTCAAACTAATTTTCTCACGTGGTCTATGTGGTCAATTTTGCCACACAAACAAATTAGTGGAATGAAGATGAATGGAGTACTAAGGGTCGTTTGGTAATAAAGAAACACTTTATTCATATATTAATTTTCTGCATAATTTATATCGAGTGTTTTGTAGCTAGTAAAAAAAATATCGGATTCATATATTAATTTATGCATATTTATACCGTGTTTGATAGCTAGTCAAGAAATAAGTTATTCATATATAAAATTAGTACAACGTTTGGTTTACAATTTAGAACACCGCATAACTAATACATGTATAAATTATGAGGAATCTATATATTATTTTATGATGGTTAGAAGGTGGAATAACTAATACATGAATAAAAAGTTAAAATGACAATATTATCATTATCATTTTCCACTTAAATACTTTCCTTTTCTAATTTTTTTTTTTTTAATATAAATAAATATTTTTAATTTTAGGATGTATATAATATTTATTAATTTTAATATAACAGATAACATCTAAAGAAATAATTTATGTATAATTAAATTTTGTATAAATAAAATTTGCATAACTAATAGATGCATAACTAATACTTGCATTACTGATACCTGCATAATCCTAACCAATTATGAAATGACGCCTAATTTTCTAAGATTTCTGTTCAATTCCTCTTTGAAATTTCTTGGCCTTGCTTGCTTGTCAAACTCCCATTATATGGTACATAAGACAACACGTCTTTGAGTTGAACATTGAAATAAATTATCTATTCATATAGGATCTTGGAGTGGGAATAGATTGTTGATGGATTCAGAAAGATAGGAGTATGGAATTTAAGTCAACTCTTTTTGGTACGTAATACAATTTAACATGAGAACTAACATGTATGATTAGAGATATATTGACTTTATTGAAATTGCTAATTATCACCTTAATCATAAATAGTTAATTTGTATTTGAACTTTGTAATGTGTTAAATATCAGTACTATTTCATAGATTTGCTGGACAAAGTTAAGGTCCAATTATTGATTATCTTTGTTGGAAAACTTTATATAGTCCATATAAGATCGCAAGTAAATTAGTAGACAATGGTTAATACTTTACTTTTGGAGAATTGTTGAAAGAGTAGTTGCAACATCTTCTAAGTTTTGTTAATCTCTTTAGGTAAACTTCTAGTAATGTGAGAGAGAGGAAAAGAAGTAGTTAATAGACTTAGGATCATAATCAAATATATAATAGCGAGATACCTCTTCGGAAGAGATATAACTCTTCAAATGTAACATTTAAGAACACGTGTAACTCTTCAGTTATGAACTCATCAATTATAACTGAAAAGTTAACTAGGTTTTTATGCATATAAACATCGTACCTTATAACATAAGATGTATATATAGCCCATAAAAATAACAGTTTATTAGATCAGAAAAATTAGCGTCTTTAATTGATAGCATATCTATGTACAATTATATTAAATATGTGAATCCACCAAAAAAAGAAATACTAACAATCTCGCACTGGACCACATATATTTCTGAAAATTTGTACATAACAAAATAAACTTTATAGTGTGCATAATTATCTCTAAGCAAAATGGTCCATTAACCTTACTAATTATGGGATCAAAGCGGATTTCGTAACATATATTCGTCACTAAATTCATCAATGGTCACAATATCAGCAAAATTAATGACATAGATTAATTATGGATGCATAGCATGAAAATTACATGTAAAATTGATTTCAGTCATTCCTATTTTCAATTGCTCTACTTTATGACTTTAAATAGTCCAAAATTACTTTCTTACACTTTATGCAAAATCACAGTAGAAAGTCAATAACTTTGTTTTCAGAGTTTTCGATAATCACTCAAAATTCATAAATTTCATAAAATTTTAATCTGTACAAGGAAATATACTTAAATATGTCAAAAACATAAATAAAATAATAAACTCTCACTGAAATGGCACATCCTAGAGTTCAACGACATTCATATAAGCTACATACTCATTAAAAATATTTTTAAGTTGCAACATTCATGAGTTGATCCACAATAATGGAGTTTGTATTGATATGCTTTATTGACATCAATACATAAAACACTTGCATGATAATACCAAAATTTACAAAAAATTGTGCAGAAAATATACAAAATCGTCCACCACAAATACACTTGTATTTCTGTGAAACATTGACCTTCTTTTAGGCCGATCAATATTCACATAGATTCTACACACAATCTTTTATATTTGTCACATTTGCCTTTTGTTGACGAAAAATCCACGTGGATGCTACATGGTGATCCACATGAGATCCACGTGGAGGGTGGGCCCATCTTCGTCTTCAACAGTCACCGCCGCAGCTTCGACCACCATACCACTTCCTCACCCCCTTCTCCTTCTACTCACTTCGTTCTCTCCGTTAAATTTAAGCATAAAAGATAAAGTTTAAAGTTAAATTATTACTAAAAAAATATCCATCAACATGCCCGCATGTTAAAAGTGTTTGTTTTTCCTTTGTTGGATATAAATATAAATTACAAGGAAATGAGAATTGCAATAACAACAACAAGTAAATAAGAATTATGGAAATAAACAAAGGAAATAATCTTGCTGAGTCGATTGAAGTTTCAATCTATCCTTAAGATAATATTGCCCCGTAATTCTTTTCTACGGTGGTATGAACACTTATCTCCCAAGATAAAACATCAATCAAACTAATGAGCAAAAGAGACTCAAGAGTTCGCTATAGGAAGAAAGATCTTTTGAGTGTTTGATTGCAAGAGAGGAAGAACAATTTTCAGAAAATTGTCAAGTATAGAATGTCAAGTGTAGAATGTATTTTTTGTGTGTTTTCCAAATGAGCTCAAGGCATCATTATATATTGTTGGAAGATCAAAGCGGCGTATACTAATCCGTAGGGTCAGTCGGGGTGGAATTTTCTGGGGTATGGGGCCGTACTACGTTGGAACAAGTCACTTTAAAAAGTTTACCCTATCTGTCCTCCGGGGCATAGTCCAGTGATAAAGTCTGGGCGCTATAAGACACTCTGACATGGACAACGTGGGTTCGATTTTCCGCAGGCGCGAAGAAATTCTGCATGTTGGAAAATTTGACCTTGTCTCATTGATCAGTTGTACGCTCCCATAAATTAGCCACTGGAGCATATCCCGCGATTTACTGGTGATGTTGTTGAAGGACCGATGCCATCACCTCTAGAATGTCTGTGTAATACCAGTGAAGTAGTCAGACACAAGCCTGAAAATCTCGATTATAAAAATAAAAAAAAAAAGACAAAAGATTCTGTTTTGCGGCAAAATCAACATAATATGCCAAAATTTCACTTTGCTTTCGGTCATCCAATCAAAACGATGTATCCTTCCTCCCCTTTTTTATTTATTAATTTAGTATCTCAATGCTTTGCAAAAGAAATTCTCAATGATTCATTAAGAAGATGTAAAATACTGCCCAAATTTTGACAGAAACAGTGTCCTTTCTTTAAAAGAAAAACCGCAGAAATTGCCAACCAAACTTTTAAAGAAAACTGAGTTTTTTTTCTTATTCGAATTTAACCCAAAAATATTGAAAACACGTCTAATGATCTAATAATACCACCCTCTTATATTACTCGTTTGGAAAAATTTATACAGTCCATACAATATAGCAAATAAATCATTAGACAGTGATTAACACTTACCTTGCTTTTGGAGAAAATTGTTGAAAGATCTTTTACCTCTTGTTAGTCTCTTTATGTATATTTCTCTTAATGTGACATAGACGAAAAGATGCAGTTAAGATACTTAGAAATCACAATAAAATATATAATAGTGAGACACCTTTTCGGAAGAGATATAATTCTTCAAATGTAACATTTCAGAAAAGTTATAACACTTCAGAACCCATCAATTATAACTGAAGAATTAACTAGGTTTCTATGCATATAAACTACATATCTAAAATAAGGAATTTGGTTCTTGATTTTGAAATGATTGACTTAATTACCATATTTAATTAATTACTTATTTCGTGAGGTTAAGGAATTTGGTTCTTGATATTGATAAGATTGACTTAATTACCATATTTAATTAATTACTTGTTTCGTGAGATTAAGAAATTTGGTTCTTGATTTGGATATGATTGACTTAATTACCATATTTAATTAATTACTTATTTCGTGAGATTTTAGAGGACAAGTATTTCCTTCATTTCCTTTTTAATTAACTTCTACTACCGAAAGAAAAGATTATTGCCTTATTTGGAAGTTGATATTAATGATATCTCTAAAATGCTCACAACATATGAAAAATACTTACTTGCACACAATCTCAATATCAAATAATTAAAAGAAATTAATCTTACAACCGATAAATAAAAGTGAGAATTAACATATTAAGTACTATCTTTTAACCATAATCAACGGATAAAAAGTTATATACACAAACACATGTCTTGTATTAATTAGAAGTAATAGATTTGAAAATTTTAGTTTTGTTCCAATATAATATCCTGAAATAAGTTAGCCATTTGTATCTTTCCTGATATGCTTGTTGTTTATTTATTTTTATTTTTATTTTAAAGGCACATAATTTCTAAAGAGAAAAGCCTAACCTTTTCCAAATACATTAGTAGTAAATTGTATAAAAAAATCAATATCAATGATGGATAATAACAGCCCATTGATATTAGCTAGTGACATATTTTTAGGGGTGGAAACGAATGATGATTCATTTTTTTTTGACGAAGGAACCCGCGGTCGCTACTTTTTGAGTGCGCTCTGGGTAAATTCCGGACTGACGCAATAGTCTGCAAATTACGTCAGCCGTTTAACCACACTTGGCAAACCATGTGTGACAGACTCAACCAAAAAATTTATGCAGGGGTCAAACTCGTAACCTTGCGATCCCGCGCTCTACTACTACATCAACTTGACTACTCTTGAGGGTTTTAATGATCCATTTAAGTCTAGTACTAAGGGGCGAAGCTACTCTTATTCAAGGGTGTCAAGTGATATTCCTTCATCAAAAATAGATAAATAAAATTTTGATTTTATAAAGATATATATCAATGTTGAATTGTTGATATCCCTTAACACAAGTTAAATTTTGATTCTTTATATGGACCTGGACAATCCTCACTCTACAAGTTAGTTTTTGAAGTTGAGTTAGGTCCAAAATAGTTTTTGAGATTGAGTTAAGTCCAAGATTCATTCTTTACAAGAACGTATATTGAGAAAATGACGTATAAAAAAATACACCATCATTATATATATATATATATATAAATAATTTGTTGACAGATAACTACTACTTAATTGTATTTAGAAAAGAGATCAAGTGTTTCTATCAACATATGTAATTGAGACATTGAATACATGGTTCACTCTTGAGTCTTGCACGTTAACAATATATATAATTCATCTAACTTAATCAACAGCGCAAACAATTCAGTAACGACAATTTTGCATGCACCACCCAAATGGAGAAAGGAACTTGAGAGAGACATCAACCAATAGTTTCTCAAAAGTGAGACAATATTTCTAACTAATTTATGTAACATTTTTTTTAATCTATCCCAAAAAAAATAAATTACATTTCTATAAATATAAATAAGTTTACTTTATTGAATTATTTAAGCGTATAAATATTTAAGACTTGTTTTGAATCACAATTTTTTTTAAAAAAAATATTTCTTAAATTTCATATCAAGTACTTGTATCAACGTTTCAAAAAGAAGAAAGGACACCTAGGGGGTTCACCGGCCCATAACTTCTAAAAATATTACTACTAAAAAAAAATCACGTGTCTATATTAAAAAATAGTGATGCCTCCCATTATACTGCAGTAGTAGAAACTTTGTTTTGTTCATGTCTCAGGAGTCAGGACAATTAGTATTTTGTTCACTAGACATAATATCTAATATTCTAAAAGAACTTATGTCTCACTGTACATAAAATCTGTTGTGAGTGGAAAAGAATAAATAACCGCCAATTTGAAAGGCAAAAATTAAAGATCAGCCCATTTAGTTTGAAGGGAAACCGTGCAATTTCTTCATCCAGGTCATTCTCACAAATGCCTCTATTTTAGGGTGGTCTTTAATTTTTGTCGTTCAAATTTGTTGTCTTTAATTTTTGACCTTCAACACCTTTGACGCGACATAACTTAGATTTCGCTCGAAAAAATTTACGTTTAATTTCGACATGTGTATCATAACATCTCACAAGTTATGCCGTACAAGGCAAACTTTCAATACTCAACATATATGCAAAACGACATAACTTTAGATTTCTCTTGACAAAGTTTATATTTAACTTCGGCATATGTATCATAACATTACACACAAGTTATGCTAGAAAAGCTAAAACTTTCAACACTCAACATTATTTAAAAAAATATCACTTATGTTGCATAACTTAATTCCATATTAATTATCGCAGATTGATGTGATCGATCCATGAGAATTGATGAATAAATCAGAATAGAGAATGTTCGAATAAGAAAGGAAAGAACACGAGATATTTGGGAGCAAAGCTGCTCTTCAGCGATTTTTTCTATTATAATTGCTCAAATGTAATTACAAAGTAATAGTCCTATTTATAGGAAATTGAACCCACTAATAATATCCTACTAATAACAAAATATCTAACATCCAAAATATCTAATTAACAACTAACTAACCACCAACACATATATATACAATGTATATATATGGTATATATTTGGTATATCTCAACACTACAGAATTTATGCCGAGTGAGGCAAAAGTTCAGTTTCTGAAAATAAAAATGTTATAGAAATTATGCCGAACGAAGACCCGCTGAATATATTTAATAGATAAGCAGCAAGGGAAAATATTAAAGACAGACCAGTGCCATTGAAAGACATCCGTGCAAAAACAACTAGTGGCTAGTTCCAGGTAAAATGCTTTCAATTTGGGCCAATAATAAGGGCCCAATACTAATTGGACTTTCTGCTAGGTAAAATGCACTCTGTATCACTTACAGTTAGGGTTGTTAGTGGTTCGGATATACTCTGTAAAATGCACTCTGTATCACTAATTGGACTTATGCTGAAGCGGTTTGATTCCGCCGATTTCTCCAAAAACGTCCATCTTGCCCCTCAATTTCACTTTCCCCCCAAATCGTTACGTTTTTCCCCTTTTCAAATCTAAATATCTCGCGATGTACAATTGATTTCAACGTAAAAATTTGGTGGCACCGCATCCGAGAATGTCAATTTCAATATTGGAAATTCAATTTTAAAAAACGTCCGACCGAAAATTCTTCGTCCGGACGAGAACCGACCGATAAGGTTTCGGCCCGACCGATCTCGTTCCAGGACCGAAACCTTATCGGTCCGGTCCCGGTCCGGACCGGTAAGCTTATCGGACCGGTTCCGGTAAGTGGATACCCGGACCGGTCCGGACCGATAACAGCACTACTTACAGTACAATTGATTTTTTATTTTTTTTGGAAATCAAATAAATCAAAATTGCGCTTTTAAAGCTAGGGATAAAATGGGAAAAATGACGGAAGAAGCATGTACATGAGGCAATCTTGTAATTTCAAATATTACACTAACCTCCCTATGTATGTATTTTCGTAACAAAACTTGTTTAAATAATAAATTTAGTATGTTATTCCTATTCTATCCTTTTGTGACAAAAAAGGAAAAATCAAAATCGTGATATATTAAAACAATCAAAGAACTAGGTTTTCCATCCAAAGGGAACGATCAATGAAACAAATAACGATACCAACCTCCTAGTGTTGCCCACTTTATTATCGATTTCATCATAATAATGTAATACAATATTGGACAAAGTCTTCCCATTAAATATGCAAACTCAATTTATTAACAGAAAGGGGCAAATGTTTAGAAGCTAATTAAGCTGGCCGATACTAAACTAGATAAAATATTTTGGATGTGGATGTGAGAATACATCCAATTTTATGAATTTTTTGATGTGGGAATACATAAATTTTAAATCATCTTCTACATGTCCAATTCAATATCGGATCAGCCCAAAATGAACCACCAAATATAGTGCCCAACAACAAAATTGGACTGGACCAGTCTGAGTCGGAGAGCCACTGGGCCTGAGACGGAGAGCCCATTGCCTCATCCTCTTCGGCCTCGGCCCAATCCAATTCTCATGACTGGCGGCCCAATTGAGGGAGTCCACTGCTCCATCACCCAATTCCCAAAATAGGCCAATAAGCCCAGCTTAACCAGCCCACAATCGGCCCAATCCACAACCTGATAGCCCACTGATCCACAACCTCTACTACCTCACCTCTACTCTTCATTCCTCCTTAGAATGTCTAGTTACAGATCATCCAGACTTAATTCATAAATGATTGGGACATCCGAGTGTGTTCAAGTTACAAAAGACGGTGCCTAGTTTGTCTAGTCTGTTCAAATTTGATTGTGAGTCGTGTCAACTTGGGAAACACACTCGTACTACCTTTCCACTCCGTCGATGTCAATTTTTTAAGTCTCAACCTTACTTTAGGTCTTCTTCTGATCATGATATCTCTGAGGTCTTACTTATACCTCAGGTTTTACCTACACCGATCTTTGAGGATTCTATAGTTACTTCTACATCTCCAGTCACAGTGCCACCACTTCTGACTTATCATCGTCAACTACGTCCAGCATCAGACCCAAAATTAGATCCAGATGATTCATGTCCTGCGTTGGATCTTGCACTTATTGCGGACTTGTCTCCTCCTAATCAGTCGATTTCACTTCAGAAAGGTAAACATTTCACTCGTAATACTAACTCACGTTATACCCTTTTAAGTTAAGGGTATTTTTAGCCCTAAAAATAACGTTAAGGGCATATTTGAACCAATAGATGGAAGTAGGGCAGTTTTGAGCCATTTTTGATATGTTAAGGGCATTTTGACCCTTTTCCGTATTCAATAACAATAATAAAGACACAAATAAATATAAGAGTATCTACTAAGCAAGAAACAAAGATTAATTATAGATTTAATAAGTGAACAAAACAATAGACCGGAAAAAAACGAAACAACAAACGACAAACGAACATTTCAAATTAATGAGGACAAATGAAAAGATCATGTGGAGAATCCTATGATTCAACATAAAGAGAGACAATCCCTTGGACATATAAAACAATACTAAAAGAGACAGACCATGATCCTAGGCCTTTAGAAATTGTTGTTGTGATTTGGATCATGAGTATTGTTGTTGAAAGATGTATCACCAAATTAAGCCATAAAATCATCATCCCAATTCAGCATCACAGACGATCCAAGACTCTGTGGAAACTGGAAAGCCATATGTATAGTTTTGGTAGTTATTCATTGGCATTGAATCACCCATTAGGGGAACATTCTTTGAAGGGTCAATTGATGGTGTCATTGGAGGAAACACTGGAGCAGACACTGGGGGAGTCATCATTGGTGAAGGCATGGGAGAAGCCATTGTTGGTGGAGGCATTGGAGGGGCCACTCAGCCCTTCTAAGAGTCATTTGTTGAGGTATTGGAGGATATAATTGTGGAACCGTTGGAGGAAACATTTTTAAGGAAATGATGGAGAAGGAGCAGGAGGAACCCTCGAAGGGCCTACAAGAGGAACTGTTTGAAAAAAAGTTGCCAAAGGAGCCACCGATTGAAACATTGATTGGGGCACTTAAGTAGGAGCAGATACCACTAAAGGAACCATCGATGGAGCCACCGAATGAACCACCGATAGCGGAGCTACTGCAGGGCCAACAGAGGAACCCTTGGCCCTTCGAAGTTGGTTCCACCAGGAACCACTAATGGACCCTCCAGAGGAACCACCGATTTTGGAGCCATAGGAGGGACCAACAGAGGAGCTCTTGGCGTCTCAGAGCTGGTCCCACCAGGAATCACGGTGCATTCGATGTGGAACCCTCTTCGTTAGCCTTCACTTTCATCACTTCACGTACCCGTTTGAGATTTTGGTTGATCACTTGACTCAAATCGTTGAGATCGTAAGGGTGCATGTCAGCGGGAATATCTTTTCCATTAAACACTTCATGCATCTTGTTTGTGAACTCCTTCACCGTGTTCTCCTTCCTTTCCTTCCGCAGTTGTTGCTCCAACTTCTTAATCCTTTGCCCTGTGAACTCTGCTAGTGTCGCCGTGTTTTTTGATTGCTCCAACTCTGACAGCTCCCTGAACTTTGTAAAGGTATTCATAGCAGCATCATGATTTGGAAACACCTTAGGTTCATTGTGGTAAGGACTATAGACGAGCAATCTCAAAATCACAAAGGGTGCTACTAGTAACTTATGGGACGAGTTCTACGAAGCTTGGTTAAGTTAAAGGTAGATTGTGGAAAGAAGAAGTTTTGGCAGGACAGAAGGCAGAAGAAACATTAAGAGACACGTTCCCAGATATATTTACCATGGACATCAACAGAAATGCATATTTTGCAGATTGCAAAGAGTGGACATTTTTGGGGCATCAATTCTGAAGGAGACTGCAAGATTGAGAATTCGATAGAGCAACTCAAATTTTCTCACAGAGAGACTAACAGTGAATTAAAACCATATCCTGAATCATTAGGGTGGGAAGGATGTACAGTTCATTATTCACTGTAAAGTCTTTCTATGATATACTAAGCAACTCAGTTATAGGAAGGCACAATGGCCTTGAAAGTTAACATAAATCTCCTGCCAAGGGTGCTTGTTTTACACGGATAGCCACATATGGGGCTTGTCTAACACATTATAACTTGCAGAGAGGTACGATAAGTATATGTTTTCAGCCTATTATCTTCCTTTCCAGACATGGTTCCTTGGAAATTCCTAATTCCGACATCCCATAAAAACTTGGTGTGTTTGGTATGACTGGAAAATGTTTTCCAGATTTCGGTTATCTTCCTGTTCTTTATTTTATCAGTTTTCCGACAATTTTTAGCATTCACTTTAAACTTAGAAAGCAAAATAGGAGCTTGAATTAAGGATAAAAAAACAAACCAACACACACACATATATATATATATATGAGAGAGAGAGTGTACATGGACGGAGTACTTGACAGCGAGGCTAGCAACACTATCACCACGGACGATGGATGAGAAATGGCAAATTTTGAAAGGCTATTATCTCTCCAGAAGCTTCCAGAGGAAGGATCACCGATGACGTCCTTGATCTTCCAAGGATCCTTAAATGCCTTAGTCTGCAGTTCACGATCGGATGCCATGAAGTTCCAGATCGTACACACACACGCAGCACGCGCCAAGTCAGGGAGAGGTAGTTTCTCGAGGATGGCGCGTAGAGTATCGTGGCATATCAAGGCTGAAAAGTGGAATTCATCGGAGATATCACTGCTTCTACGCCGTGTACGGCGGCGGTGGTGGAGGAGGAATTTGATCATCACAGCAACATTCCATCGTTATGAGTCAATACTTATGGTGAGCTAAAATGAGCGGCTAGATGACTAAATGAATGGGTCATAATTCAACTTATCCAATTTAATATATTACTTTTACAAATTTTAAATTTAACTTCTATGATGTTATTTTATTTTGTATGATATTTGATTTTTTCATATCTTTATTTTAAAATAAGAATAATATTTTTAAATTTTTTTCATTTTTTATAAAAGCAAAAAAAAAATATTAAATAAAAATTTGAGTATGGTGTGGTGGTGGAACGGATAGGTGTGGATAGGGGCGGGGATAAAAAAAATTATATTTTTTAATTATTTATAAAAATAAAAAATAAAATAGAAATTTGAAAATACGGTGGAAGTGAGGTAGGTGGGGTTAGGGCAGAAGGTATAAGAAAAAAATTCATATTTTTTATAAATTGTTTATAAAAGTAAAAAAATATATAAAATAGAAATTTGAGATTAAGGTTGGGCGGGGGATAAGGTGGGGGAAGTACGGAAATTTTTCATATTTTTTATAAAAGTAATAAAAAATATTTGAGGATGGGTTGGGGTGAGATAGGTGGGGTTAGGACGGTAGAGCGGAGGTAAGAAAAAATTTCATATTTTTTATAATTTTTTTAAAAAAGTAAAAAAAATATAAAATAGAAATTTGAGGGGTAGGGGGTAGGTAAGATAAAATTTCATATTTATAATTTTTTTTAATATAAGTAATAAAAAATATGAAATTGAAATTTGAGGATAGGTGGGGATAGGGCGATAGGGGATGTAAGAAAAAAAATCATATTTTTTTATAAAAGTAAAATATATATGAAATAGAAATTTTAAAAAATATATATAATAGAAATTTGAGATTTGGGGTAGGGGGAGGTAGGTGGGGGTAGGGCGGGGAGGTAAGAAAAAAAATTCATATTTTTTATAAATTGTTTATAAAAATAAAAAAATAAAAAATAGAAATTTGAGAATGTGATTAGGGGGGGGGGGAGGTGGGGATAGGTAAGAAATTTGCAAATGGGGTAGGGCATGGGGTGAAGGGGTAGGGGAGGAGGTAAGAAAAAAAATTATATATATATATATTTTATAAATGTAAAAAAAAAACTTGGGTAAATAATAGAATAGTAGATGAGTTATTTTGTACTAATGTAATGGATTGATTTGAGTTGTTCAAATTTAGTCCATTTGATAATATGTCAATGACCAAATTCATTAAAATCTGGCGAGTCAATTGGACTTGGGTTTGGCACGTATTTGGATAATGTGTAGCGTGGTGGATTTTGTAAAGGAAATAAGTAGGATCTATGAAGCACGGACACCTCATCGGACACGAAACGCTTCGGACACGTGTAAATCGGACACGTGTAAATCGCGGGGGACACGCCAGGGACATTTTTTTTTTTTTAGAAAAAGTTTAGTTTTAATTTTATTTGATTTATTTTAAGTAAATTTATATTTATTTGAATTTGGGTCTTGAGACATACTTATGTATTAGTTTATGGACTATGGTCTTATGAATTATGTATTGAATATTTGATTGATTGTCAATTTGTTATGAATGTTTCTTTTTAATTTGGTATTTTGGTTATTTGGTATATAACAAATTTGAATTAAATTTATAATTTATAATTTATAATTTATTTATGAATGTTAAGCTTTAATAATATTAATTGTAGTATTTTATATATTATATTATATATATATAAAAATATTTTTTAATTTATTTTACAATAAATCCATGCAAGTGTCGTATCCTATTTTTTCAAAATTGTCGTTTTCGCGTGTCCGTGTCCGTATTCGTGTCCGTGCTACATAGAGTAGGATTACAAATATCCAAATTTCAGAATTAAGTCGGTACCATCGAATCTGAGTTTTTTCTTCTTGTATAATAAAAACATATTAAATATTCATAAGCTACATTAGTCAAATTTGCATATTTGTTGCTTCTCTCCAGATGGGATGATATAACTTCAACCAATCTTCAATAATAGCTCTAAGAGAATAAGCTGTCTATTTCCACTTCTAATTCTTTAGCTAATTTTGATCCTTACATGATGCTCCATAGTTATGTAATAAAACTTGAGGTGGATCTCATCTTATATGAATATCCATTTAACATGATCATTTCTAAAAATTCCTCCAAAAACGACATTGCCTATTAAATTTCACACTGTCATCAATATTTAATTTAATCTTAGCTGAAGTCGGTGAAGAAGGCAAGGTAAGGAGTTGTTGGAAATTTGCCTTTTGGTGGAGATTGTTGGTGTAATAATCTGTACTCGGCTAAATAATGATTCAAAACAATATGTTAATCACTTGGTGAAACATATAACATTAATGAAACAATAAACGAAAACAGAATCTGTTTTGAAAAAATGATTTCAGAATGTAATCGAGCCCACTTAGTTCAAAGTGTGTCCTTAAGGAAATTATTCCCCTCACAGTACTCGAGGTTAACGGAATATCGCCTCCCATGATAGAACGATTATCTTACCAGCGGGTCGATCCGTTTGGATTTGTTTTTAATTAAATAATTAAATAATTAATTTAATTAAAGAAACGTTTGTCCAAAAAGATTATCAATCAAGCCGGCCGGGCGGCCGAGCCGAAAGCGACGACGACGGCGCGAGGGTCCTTGCCTCTCAACCCTTTTAGCGGTAGAGAAGGTGTAATGTAATATATACACCTCTCTTTCCTTCTCTTTTTCGATGTGGGACAAAAGAGCCTTTTACCCTCTTTAATTTTCATCCCATCATTTCCATTCACCAATATCAAAACCCAACAATCCCTACATGAATGGGAATGGTTATAAGATAGAAGAATGTACGGACGAGTGTGATATCTGGCGAGAATTGATCGCGTCCGGATAAGTAGGTTTCCTTTGAACTTTCCGTAGTGAACTTATATCGGATATACTCGATCAATTCCAGATTTGATATCTTTGAACCGTCGAACTTTGTTGTATACCTAGACAACATAAGACACACAATCAACCTCAACCGTTTATGGTTCTCACGGTTGTGTTCGTTTCACCATGAACACCGTCAGTCTCATGAGTGCATAGAGAATGGGCCTTTACTGTCATTCCCCTTTAAAGCGGCTTACACTTAACACTCACATAGGTGATTTCTAAACATGTGGTCCTATAGCCACATTATCTGGTCATACATCGCCAGATTTAGATAACCATTATAAAACCTTAATGCTTAATTAACTCATTAACAAGCCATAAAGTCTTATCCTTATTTCTGAACATTGTCTTCATCCGAGAATGGGTTGAGTTTTTTTTTTTTTTTTTTTTTTGACAATGTTGAACCGTCAGTCACAACTTTGTTTGATCTCCTTGAACCTAGCTCTTGGGATCTCCAGTCTGCTAGGTAGAGTTACCGCCATGATGACTTGTCATTGGCCTTAACCCCATTCTCATTGATGATCTACCAACTCCCTCTCTAGATAAGCCTTTTGTAAGCGGATCCGCCACGTTATCTCTTGACTTTACATAATCAATTGTGATAACGCCACTAGAGAGGAGTTGTCTAACAGATTGTGTCTCCGTCGTATGTAACGAGATTTTCCGTTATACATTACGCTCCCGCCCTACCTATTCTTGCTGGTATCGCGGTGTATACATATAGAAGCCAAAGGTTTGGGCGAATGGAATATCTTCTAAGAAATTCCGAGCTATTCAATTCTTCACCGCCTTGTCTAAAGCTATAAATTCGATTCCATTGTAGATGGGCGATGCGTGTCTGCTTTGATGATTTCCAAGACATTGCTCCTCCGCCAACGGTGAAAACATATCCACTCGTGGATTTAACTTCAAACGATCCGGTGATCCAATTTGCATCACTATATCCCTCAAGTACTGCGGGATATTTATTATAATGCAAAACATAGTTTTGGGTGTGTTGTAAATATCTCAATACTCGTTTCATTGTCACATGCTATATCTGGTCGTGTACAATTCATAATGTACATCAGACTTCCCAAAACTCGTGCAAAGTCCAATTGTGAGTCACTTTCACCTTCATTCTTTTGAAGTGCAAAACTTACATCAATTGGAGTCTTTGCAACATTGAAATTTAAATACTTGAACTTGTCAAGTACTTTTTCAATATAATGTGACTGTGATAATGCTAGACCTTGTGGAGTTTTATGGATCCTAATTCCTAAGATCAAATCAAGAACCCCTAAGTCTTTCATGTCAAATTTGCTAGCGAGCATACGCTTCGTAGCATTTACATCGACAATATCTTTACTCATTATCAACATGTCATCAACATACAAACAAACAATGACTTCATGATTTGGAGTATTTTTAATGTAAACACATTTGTCACACTTATTAATCTTAAATCCATTTGCCAACATTGTTTGGTCAAATTTTGCATGTCATTGTTTGGGTGCTTGTTTAAGTCCATAAAGTGACTTAACAAGTCTGCACACTTTCCTTTCTTTACCAGGAACCACAAAACCCTCAGGTTGTTCCATGTAAATTTCTTCCTCCAATTCTCCATTTAAGAAAGTTGTCTTGACATCCATTTGATGGATTTCAAGACCATATACGGCCGCCAGTGCCACTAACACCCGAATAGATGTTATTCTTGTCACCGGCGAGTATGTGTCAAAGTAATCAAGACCTTCTTTTTGTCTATAACCTTTGACCACAAGTCTTGCCTTATATTTGTCAATAGTACCATCAGCTTTCATTTTCCTTTTAAAGATCCATTTTGATCCTAAAGGTTTATTTCCAGGAGGAAGATCAACTAACTCCCATGTATGGTTGTTTAAAATTGATTCAATCTCACTATTGACTGCTTCTTTCCAAAATGTTGAATCAGAAGATGACATTGCTGCTTTAAATGTTTGAGGCTCATTTTCAAGCAAGAATGTTACAAAGCCTGGTCCAAAGGAAAGTAGATGTTTTTTGACGTTTGCTACGCCTTAGACCCTCTTTGCTTGGTATACTTTCCTTTGGTTCTTCCCGCGGTCGTTTAGATCTTTCACTTGACGACTCACATTCAGTTTTATACGGATAGATGTTTTCAAAGAATTCAGCATTATCTGATTCAATTACCGTATTAACATGAATTTCGGGATTGTCCGATTTGTGAACCAAAAACCGCCAAGCTTTGCTGTTTGTAGCATAGCCAATAAAAACACAATCCACAGTTTTTGGTCCGATTTTTACCCTTTTGGGCAAAGGAACTTGGACCTTTGCTAAACACCCCCACACTTTGAAATATTTCAAGTTGGGTTTTCTTCCTTTCCATAGATCATATGGAATAGATTGTGTTTTGCTGTGGGGTACTCTGTTGAGTATTCGATTAGCTGTAAGGATAACTTCCCCCCACAAGCTCTGCGGTAAACCAGAACTAATTAGTAAGACATTCATCATTTCCTTTAATGTTCGGTTTTTCCTTTCCGCAATTCCATTTGATTGTGGTGTGTAAGGGGCAGTAGTTTGATGAATAATTCCATATTCCAAACATGTCTCTGCAAAAGGAGATTCGTACTCTCCACCCCTATCACTTCTAATCATTTTGATCTTTTTATTCAATTGATTTTCCACTTCATTCTTGTATTGCTTAAATGCATTAATTGCTTCATCCTTACTATTAAGCAAATACACATAAAGATTTCGAGTGCAATCGTCAATGAAAGTTATAAAATACTTTTTTCCACCACGAGATGGTATTGACTTCATATCACATATATCTGTGTGAATTAAGTCTAAAGGATTTGAATTCCTATTAATAGACTTATATGGATGTTTAACAAACTTAGATTCAACACAAATTTACATTTTGATTTGTTACACTCGAATTTAGGCAATACTTCTAAATTGATCAATTTTCGCAAGGTTTTGTAATTGACATGTCCTAAACGAACATGCCATAAATCATTTGACTCGATAAGTAAGCATTGAATTTTCATTAATACTGTCAACAATCATTACATTGAGTTTGAAAAGGCCCTCGGTGAGGTAGCCCTTTCCTGTGAACATATCATTCTTACTTATTACAATTTTCTCACTAACCAACACACACTTAAACCCGTTTTTGACGAGTAGTCCGGCTGAAACTAAATTCTTCCAAATTGTTGGAACGTGCAGAACATTGTTGAGTCCGGACCTCCTAAGTCATCTTCGAAGTGTCTTCCCATATCCTTCAACCTTCGCATTGCAAGATTTCCCATAAACAGTACTCTCTGGTCCATGGAGCATATGATGCAAATGCTTCTTTGCGCAAGAAATATGTCGAGTGGCACCGAATCCACCACCACCTTTGGGTTTCCAACCAAATTGCACTCGACAAAGATTGCACACAGATCATTCATATCAATTGCCATTATTTGTTTGTCACTGTCAAATCGACAAACTGTTTTACTTAATAAAACCAGAATAGCAATTAAATCACAGACTCAAACGATGAAGATTTTATTTCTTCAAATCGGAGTATAATTGTGAAACTTAAACGATGAAGATTTTATTTCTTCAAATCTTAATTTGAACGATGAAGATTTTATTTCTTCAAATCGCAGTATAATTATGAAACTTTAGTATTCCAACGAAGTTTTTATATCTTCGAGTCAGAATACTAATATTCATATGGAGTAGAAAACTACACAAGTTTTAATCTCCTTAGAACGACGAAGATTTTATGTTCTTCAAATCGTTGTGTAATTATGAAACTTTAGTATTCCAACGAAGTTTTTATATCTTCGAGTCAGAATACTAATATTCATATGGAGTAGAAAACTACACAAGTTTTAATCTCCTTAAACAGAACGATGAAGTTTTTATGTTCTTCAAATCGTCGCAACAAATATCATACACAACGGCGAAGATTTTATTTCTTCAAACCGAATCAATTTTGATAGAAACAAATATAATACACAACGGTGAAGATTTTATTTCTTCAAACCGAATCAAAATTGATAGAAACGAAGTGCAGTAGATTGTATGTTGTATACTTGATGAAGTTTTTATATCTTCAAATCAAGTATCCAAATGAGTAGAAAGTTATGAAAACTTTAATCTCAACCGGAGTAGAAAATCCGAAGATTTTAGTCTCCAAACAACATACAAGAAAAACACTTTTTTTTTTCTGAAAAAAAAAACATTTTTTTTTCCTTTTTGGAAAACACTTTTTCCTGGATTTTAATATTCCAACGAAGTTTTTATATCTTCAAGTTAGAATATGAAATTTCATACGGAGTAGAAAACCACACAGGTTTTAATCTCCAAACCAGGATACAGATTAAAATACAATAAATATAATTTCCTTAAGATTGTTGGTATAATAATCTGTACTTGGCTAAATAATGATTCAAAACAATATGTTAATCACTTAGTGAAACATATAACATTAATGAAACAATAAACGAAAACAAAATCTGTTTTGGAAAAATGATTTCAGAATGTAATCGAGCCCACTTAGTTCAAAGTGTGTCCTTAAGGAAATTATTCCCCTCACAGTACTCGAGGTTAACGGAATATCGCCTCCCAGGATAGAACGATTATCTTACCAGAATAGTAGTACTCCAACTTCCGGTAGCAACGAACCACTCAACGGCAGTATATCATACATAATGAAATTTTCGATTTGAAGAGCAACTTCAGAATTTCAGAATTGATTAGAATATTAATGAATAAATTCTTGGAATAATCAAGAATTTATAGGGTTGGAGGTACTGATTCTGAATGGTTGCAACCATTCAGAATAGTCACCTAATTTTGGAGGGAAATTCGAAAAAGAGAGGGAGAGTCCAAAAAGAATAAATTCTTGGAATAATCAAGAATTTATAGGGTTGGAGGTACTGATTCTGAATGGTTGCAACCATTCAGAATAGTCACCTAATTTTGGAGGGAAATTCGAAAAAGAGAGGGAGAGTCCAAAAAGATTATCAATCAATCGTTTTCCGAAGCTGAAGCCGAGCCGAGCGAGCGACGACGACGGCGCGAGGGGTCCTTGCCCTCTCAACCCTTTTAGCAGCTAGAGAAGGTGTAATGTAATATATACACCTCTCTTTCCTTCTTTTTTTTCGATGTGGGACAAAAGAGCCTTTTACCCTCTTTAATTTTCATCCCATCATTTTCCATTCACCAATATCAAAACCCAACAGAGATTGGGTCTGCCTATCTTCAATGACTTAAACATCATGGTTTCACATGTTGGAGAACCTGGTTCTTTACATGTGTGTAATCTACTAAGTGAGTTTAGGCGCCGCGACGCTGCGGGCGTTTTTCAAAGGTGTAATGTCATTAAGTTGTTGGAACGTTGGGCGCTTATTCCTGAACGTTTTGGCTCTTCATTGAGCCTCATAAACAACCCTTTTAACAGTCATTAACACCCAATTAACACCTCCCCTCTTTCTTAAACTATATAACCTTGCCTTATTTCAGATTTGAGAAGAGAGACACAATATACGCAATGAACATAAGAGAAATGATCTCTACACTTGGATAATTTCATCTTGATGAAATCTCTTTCTTTCTTGCAATCTTACACACTCAAAGATCCTTATATTCTAGCGAACACTTGAGTTTCCTTTGCTCATTTGTTTGATTGTTGTTTTATATACGGGGAATATTATCTTAAGGATAGATCAAGAATTTGGCCGACTCAGCAAATCAATTATATTGTTATATTTCTAGATTCTAAACATATTGTTGTTGTTGTTCTCAAGGGGTTTGCTGCAGTTTCAACCAACATCTCAATACTTCAAGGAAGGATCAAAGACCGAAGATCAAGATCATCAACACTTATTGATGTCGTGACAACTGATGTGGCTTCAAGCCTATTGTATTGAAATTGTAATTGATTATCCTTTCTAAGCACTAGTAATAGTTGTAAACTATTCTCATACATCCACTGTAACACCAACGGGAGTACCTGCCATTTGATATGATTAGAAAATCGGCTATTTGAGCGAAAAGAAAAAGTTAATATGCAAAAAATCGTATAAATAAACCAAATGGACCATATTGTGTTACACCAAATATGTTTGCGATCCAAAAGATTTTACTCTTCTTTTTCAAGCTATTTTAGCTGCATAATTGATGTCAAAATTCTTGATTGTCACAGAGTACTCCCCAATCTTGTTGAACAAATTTGCTTATTTTAGAGTCTCAACGCCTAAAATTCTAACAGGATCAATAAATACATGTTCTGTATTTGCATATAGATTTTAGCACTTAACTACAGTCAATTAATTCATGTTTATGTCTTGGAGGTCTAGTACTCGGTAACAAAAAAGAGACCAGACAAACATAGAGGCATTAGCTTTAAGAGCCCAGTAAGGAAATGTATAAGGTTGAGTTCGGCTTTGAAATACATTTGTGTGAAGCAGCCAGCATCCCATCTGACTGCACCTCAAACTACATTACAAACTCTTAACTTGAGCTGATACATAGTACCAACAGTTGTACAATACTACAAAAAAACAAAAATTAGATAGCAAAAAAGCTCTGAGCAGTTGCCCACTATGAAACTGCAGCTCGAGGGGGAAAAGGGAGGAATTTAATGGTATGAATCCAGTCTAGTCTTAAAACTTGGAAAGCAATCAAGATAGTACATTTTCTGGAAAGCAAATCACATGGCCCACCCCTGACCAAGCCCATATGCATCCATATATCCGGCATGAGCATGTCCGTGGCCATCGTCATCGCGGTGGTGGTGATGGTGATCACCACTCCGCGCTTCATCAAACATCTTCTGGACGTGTTCAGGTACATGTTCTTCTTCCTCAGTTTGTTTCACAGACTTCGGCAAGGAGGAAACAAATTGATAGATACTTTCAGCTATCTCCTCAGAATCATGCTCCTAAAAATCAGTAAAAACATGTTTTAGATCATCTTCAAGCAACATAGATAAATAAGCCACTTTTTTTTGTTGAGAAAGTGCCCTACAGCATATGTTGTACAGCAGTACAGTTACAACTTTAAAGGAAAAAATGGTGAACTTTTTTTTTTGATCAAGTATAAATCAAGTGAAGAAAAGTTTCTAAAATTATTTAATTTCCTTTGCACGAATAAACATGCAGAGCATCCCATTCTTCATAGCATGCAGCTGATGCCTCTTTTCACATCGTTGTTGCACAAAGGTGTGGTCTAGCCAAACTACTATACCAAGTTACCAACAGACAAGGCTACTCTTTAATTTCCGATTAGGTAGAAACAAGAAACGTGGATCATGATCATTACCCAGCCCCACCTTCTAGAAAGGCATAAAGGATAGACAGCCACTGAGAACTGAATTTACATTGCATGTTCCTAAAGTGGATATAAAAGGTGACTATAGAGGAAAGAATTAAATGCTTCAAACATTTTCATCCAAGACCAACAACCATTATTTGGAAAGTTCAAATCTCAGCCTTCACAACTTATCAGATGCACACCATTTCAAACTATGAAGAGAGACTGTTAAATTCATAAAGAGTATCAGGTTGCCTTTCACATGAATTGATCTGCAAATGAGGTAGGGTGGACTATAACCATTCAAGACTACCATTAAGGGACTAAAGCACAGAATCACCTATTTTCTATTTCTTTTTTGTTAGTAGACCATGTCTACTGTAGATTACAAGTGGAAAGCATTAAGCAAGTGTGACTGGAATGATCCGTGAGAAATCAGCCACGCAGGCCAATTATGAACTTCTTTTGATAAGGTAAGGTTTTATTAAAAAACAGTATCATGAACCCAATTATGAACTTTAATAATAATAGAAAAAGAGACTAATTTCAGTTATGACAAACAAATTATGCAATTGAATAATGGAGAACCGCGTCAGTCATTACAGCATGATAACATCACAATATTAATTAAGGATGCCATGGTCAAACACAACTCTAGAATCAAGGAGGATTCAGCCTGAAGGCAAGAGCCCCTATGGTTTAATTTATTCTGTTATTCGACTAGAGAAAAAATAGCACAGGATCATCAAGTTAGTAATTAAGATATTGTTTTCTTTCATGATGCCATTAATGAACTCCTTATCTCATAAAAAAGTTAAAGGTCTTTTTTTTCAAATTTCAATAACAACATACCCAGTGAAATCACACAACGTGGGGTCTGGGGAGGGTAAAATGGACACAGACTTAACTCTGCCTTGGTAGGTAGAGAAACTGTTTTCGAAAGACTCTCGGCTCAAGAGAAAGCA
The DNA here is from genome assembly GCA_029844215.1 of Przewalskia tangutica. Taxonomy (NCBI): domain Eukaryota; kingdom Viridiplantae; phylum Streptophyta; class Magnoliopsida; order Solanales; family Solanaceae; genus Przewalskia; species Przewalskia tangutica. The sequence goes on along the minus strand of CM056731.1, from coordinate 16,705,408 downwards.
TAAGCATAAGAAAAAGGCCAGATACAGACAAGAAATATAAAGTAGTATGAAAATAACGAAAACGAATAAGCCATGATAAATCATTCTAAAAAAAGGAGTAGTAACCACCATAGATAAATAAATAATCGAAGTACACGAAACAATCAAAGACATGAAATTATAGAACAATATTGCACCTACTAATATAAAAGGATAAGTGAGACTACCTACTAACCTTCTACCCTAATCTGGGTTTTCCATAACCTTCACATTTCAAGAACTTCATTAATAAGCATCAAGTATGTGTCAAAGAAAGGAAGCACCATCTTGTGTATGACTCAATCCGAGTCATCCACAATCAAATATCCCGGTTGTCCAGCTGCTTTCATCACAACATGGTAGTCTTTCATTACACCAAAAATAGAAGTGAAGCAAAAGGACCTTTTAATGCTACATATAAGCTTGAGCTATTTGGCCTCGAGAAATGATTTCAATATGTTGAGTCTTCTTCTAGAGTTTGGTTTTACAAGAAAAAATAAAGTAACTGAGCTTCACTAGCTGAAATTGTTTGACATTATTATTCAACTGCTTTATGCTGCCTCATCAGAATATTCAAGATAAAAACTACTAATTGCTTTAGCATGTAAATGAGAAAAAAAAAACTATCACACATGCCTACCCTTCCTCGTCTGGGGGAGCCTCATTATGACATCTTAACTAGAACCTACGATTTTTAGTACATCAAGCAGGCAGCAACTTGAAATAGTATCATCGGAATGCATATATCCTTGGTACTGACCTAACAGATTCAAACTTATAGGAATTAACTTTATCAGACAAATAAAAACGAATATCCATGTTCTAGATCCTCACCTGGGGCCATCTCCCACCGGAATGAGTGACAAATTTCGCCTGGGGGATTGAATCAGCAACTTGACGTCCCTCATCAGTCCACTCTTTGGACAGGGCATCAGACCAAATTACTTGCATTGGTAGCCCTTTCACGCCATCTAAAGCAGCCCATTCATTCAAATCGAAACTACAATTCAGGTTCCTCCCCATCCCTACAACAGCTCTTCTTCCATTCCTTCCCTTCAAAAGAATCCTATGACCCTCAGCCTCCAAGTTACCAACCGATTTCGAACAGCACTTCCCAAGCAATCTCCTAAAAGCAAATCCAAATCCCAAAACAACATCCCTTACTACTGGCATTTCCAAAATCCATAATGGCAATGCTGTTCCACTCGGCGCACTATCTAGAACCACCACACTTCTAAGCAATCCCCGGTTCTCCGAAATCCAATTAGCACTCAAACCCAATGCAGAATCATGTAAAACCAAATCCACAGGTGACAACCCCATTGTATCAATCACTTGCCCTAACACTTTTCCAATCTCTTCAGGACCCAAATCAACTGCCTTAACAACATTCCTCTTCGAAACCCGGACTTTATTTTCCTCATAGTTCACATATCCCTGCTCAACAAGCTGATCAAACCCCCAAAAAATACCCTTTTCTTGAATTTCATTATACATATCCTTAAGCCTCCTTAGAGCCCCATCATCCACATATTCTTCCTCCACAACTATCATTTTATCCGAAAACCCAGAACCGGGCAGATCGACAGCAACAGCATGAATACCTCTAACACCCAAAAAGTTGACAACTTTTTGAAAAGCAAAAGAAGTACATCCTAGTCCATGTACAATAAGTACATGATCAGAAGACTTTGAGGGTCCTTCTTGGATAGCAAAGACTTCAATTTGGGGCTGGTTAGGAAAAGTTTGAACTTTGATATTTTTCCCTTTAGAGTAGTGTTGGCGTAGATTAGTGGGTAGGCTAAGGAACCATGTTTTAGGATCTTGTGGGTATAGAGAAGTGAGAATCATGAATATGAGGGTTATAAGAGAGACAGAAAAGGTGAAGTAGAACCAGAAATGAAATGGGTTTGTTGTTGTTTTGGTTGCTTTAGTTGTTATTGGGGTGGTTGATTGAGGAGGTTTCGAAGTGGGTTTTTGCTGTTTGAGTGGAGTTATGATTGCCATTGTTGATGAGTAGAGCTAGTACGAACAAGAGTAGAATTCAAGATTTGCAATGGAGATCAAACAAGCAAAAAGGGGTGGTGTGATGGGTATAAAAAAGAACAGCTTTTGTGATTTCAAAGCTGTAAATATGGTGAAGAATATTAAGGAGAGAATGATGCACCTTCAAAAGAGAAATTGACATGGGAGACAAGCAGGGCATATAGCCCCTAACAACTCGAGTAGTACTCACTCTATCTTTCACTTCGCACGCCTCTAAAATATATTTCCTTAGATTTGAGGTAAAATATTTATAATCTGTAGCCAAGTTTCTGGAAAGTTCAAAATATTTTTTATTAGTCTGATTGATCAAGTTTCTTATATACGTAAAAATCTCACAAGTTATAAAAACCATCAAAATTTTTTAGTTTTTATACGATCTTAATAAATGAACAAGTCATAATTAATAACAAAATTAATACATTGTTAGAAGCCCTTTAAAATAAATACAACATTAATTTATCAAACTTTAGTTCAATAAAAGAAATTTTTTAACATGAATAGTAATGTAACTACTCTTCAATATAATCTTTCCACATGATACGAACAATTTCTTCACATCGACTATGCATTTTTACAATCAGATGACCAAGAAGAGGACTGATATTGTTACTTTGAGCCCGCTGTTGTTCATTATCATTAGCACCTATAAATTTATAGGTTATTTTTTTTTACAAAATATAAATTAATAGATCAAATTTTACATTTTAAAAATTTGAAACCATGCCTTTTTAAACAATTTGAAATTTGAAATCATGATATGAAGTTGGAATTGAATTTTGTGCAAAATGCATGAACAAACGTTGATTTGAAATCAGGGAATGAAATTACATGTCCAAACACCTACCTAATATCCAACATCATGGCTTCGATTTGACTTTATAGTTATAAACTTTTTCTTTTTAATATTTAAATAAATAAAAACGAAAATTAATTAAAATGTTTCATAATAAATATTTAAAAACAATTCGTTATTTAAATAACATCAATCGAATCTTGATATTATTTGGCCAAATATGTAAAGAGTTTCATAATAAATATTTAAAACCAATTCTTTATTTAAATAACATCATTCGAATCTTGATATGCATATTAATTGATGTATACGTTTAATAAATTTGAAAAATAATTTCAAATGAGTAATTAATAGTATGATTAAAATAGGTTTTTTTTTCTTAATATGCTAAAATAATAAGTAAACGAAAATATTATTTTAGTGGAGTAGACAAATAAAAACAAACAAAGTATTACTTTTCAAAAGTACATGTCTGTCGGACAAAAATAATTGGCCAAAAGTATGTGTCAAATTTGGCCAAACAATTTGGAGAAGTGCATTAGTATTGACAACTTCTTCATTTCTATCTCTCAATGGATTCATTTTCAGGTTCCACCACAATGCTCAGTTGCTCTTCCAAACTGCACCTCGAAGTTTTCGCTTCCTCTCTTTCTCCCTCCCTATTTTCCGCAAACTCATAATTTGCCCCAAATCACCTGTCCGAAGTTCAAGTTCCATCACTGCTAAGCCCTCTTGGGAATTTCACAAAAAGGGTAGTAGCGGCCAGGAAGAGGATAGCAAGCTTCGTGCTCTTCTTTACTAGGCCTGGTGTTAACGTCGATGCTTATATTATTCCTTCCCAAGATGCCCATCAGGTTTGTTTTCTTGAATTCCAGGTCTCTTGGGGTTTAGTAATCTTGGTTTGTGATAGAGTTATGTCTTGGGTTGTACTAATGGTATGTTCTTGAGTTGTTAGCATAAAGCTCGATGCTTGTTTTGTGAGTGGACCAACATAAGTTCTTACAGCTGATAATTTGTTTTTTAATGGTGGATTTGCATTACCTTTGGCCTTTTTGTAGCCTGTTTGGAAAAATATACTGTTTTATCGAAGTATTGGTGATATTGTTATGAGTATAGTAATTTAGTTTAAAGATAATGTTGCTATATTGATATTAGAGCTTGCTCATTTGCAGTATTTGTTTTGTTTGATAGCTGTTGTTCTAAGATTTGCTGTTTCTAACAGAATTACCCGTTTAGGTCATGGTTTACTTTCTAATTTAAGCAAAACTTACTATACTTTTTTAAAGTGATCACTTCACTTGATGCAGTGATGTGGCGTGAGCTTGTAAGGATCTATTCTGAAACAATGTTGATTCTACTCCTTGGTAGTTTTATCTTACATAAGGCCTTCGGGGAAGGTAGTAAGTGAGTTCTGGAAGTATCTTGTGGATGGGAAGATAGGTGAGAAATGGAACTATTAATTTTTTTTTACAAGTTTTACTAAATGTGAATTGCTCTACTTTGTAGAGTGAGTTCATTGCTGAATGTTATATGCGAAGACCCTATATATCATGATTTACAGGAAGTGCAGGCACTGCGGTTGTAACCAAGGATAAAGCAGCCTTGTGGACAGATGGGCGATATTTTTTACAGGTTTGTAGTATATGCATGGCGGCTTTAGTTTTACTGATTATTTTCTCAATGGAAGCAAGATGAATGGTTTGGTTGGTATCCTTTGTCGGTGCCTGTCGTCTTCTAATTGGTTTTTTCTTCTTCTTTGGTGTGTGTAAACAGGCTGAGAAGCAGTTGAATTCTAGTTGGGATCTCATGAGAGCTGGTAACTTGGGGGTGGCTACTCCTAGTCAGTGGCTTAATACTGTCCTAGCACCTGGTTGCAGGATCGATATAGATCCTGTAAGTAATGCTCAAATATGCTTTCAGATTTGTGAATTTATTTAAGTTCCAGTAAAAGCAAGTATTGGAATGAAGATATGTATACTTATAGGGGGGAGGACAAACGTTTTCGTCAATTAGTCAACAATAGGGCACAATAGAAGAATAAGATCCATATACTTGATATCTACTAGTTGGGAATAGGTTTTAGACTTGTTAGAGAACTTCTGATATTATTATTGTTATATATGTCTGTTCAGTTTTATTTTATTTGTTCCGATGATGACATGAGTTGAGCTTAAATGAGAAGTGAGGATTCATATAGCCTACCTCAACTTGTTTGAGACTGAGGCATAGTTGTTGTTGTTGGTTGGTCGTACGTCACTGCCTTCGTCACAACTTAGATGAAATTCTTCCATTTTGGAATATTTCTAAATGTTTGATACCATAACACTAACAACTGATAGTCAACTTAAAAGTCTACCTTTATCCTCTTGATTGTGAAGCCCATTCTGAAACCTTCTCGATTGTGCTAAATGGATCCAATCTGGTTTGATACCTAAAGTTGTTCGCCAGAAACTTGTATTATGCTTATCGTCGCCTATAATAGGGAATATCACCAGTTCTTGGAATAAGAGCTCTGGGACTTCATGGATTTGAGGGAGGGTTAGCCTAGCTCTAAGCCTTTTCGGAATAGAATGCTTCTTTGACATAGCTTCAAGAGGTTTCAATTTCTTCACAGTCGTACCCCCATTGACTTCGGCTTTACTAATGACTAAATTGCTTTCGCTGGAACCCATATTATAACTAGCATTTGCTGCTGCAGAATAAACCAATTTCAACGCCCTGAGTCAAATGGAATTGAAAAGACTTTTTTGATATTTCAAGGTGGCATCTCGAAAGTGCCGCTAGTCGGTTTAATCATGGAACGTCCAAAAAGCCTGGTCAAATGCGAACATTATTATTAGAAAAAGATGCCCTAGAACATGTTATTGAATTGAGTGAGAAGGCTCTCCATAGCTATTCTTATCAGTGCTTCTCTTCCTAACCAGCCAACAAGTTAGAGATGTAAAGACGGTTCCTTCAATAATAAAGCCTTTGACCTTTGTATTCGTTCGCCAAATCTTGTTCAGTTCCATCCAAGCTCGGTTTTGTCTGAATCTTCGTGGAAGAAGAAGAAGCGGTTCACCAGCCACTACATCTGTAGATCCATTAAACCTGTACAGTCCTCTTTCTGAAAGCGCTCTGCCCAGCTTAGCGCATGGAAGGGCAAGTCGTTCTGTTAGGGTAGGGGTCACGCCCGTCAAAAGGTCTGAGGCATCAATTCAATTCTTCGCTTGAACGGGAGTTATCTTGAGTCTACTACCGGCAGAGGAAAGCAAGTTTCTTTCAGTCTCCGGTTGTAAAGCGGAAGAAGAGGGAGAATGGGCACAGCCCCACTAGCAGCCCGCGTTTTCGACCCACCAATGCCGCCCTGCCTTTCGATCGATACACAGTTAAGGAGGCTGATCACGAACGCTACAGGTGTGGGAGCGATCCTGGTCAGGGATGTACTGTGAGAATGAGATACAATCAATTGAGATATCTCTATACGTACAGACTCGGGGTAACAATCTTGGTGGCAAAATCGATAATATCTTAGACCGCTTGGTTTTTTTTCCGTCTATCGAAGGCAAATCCCCAAAGAGGATAATGATTCTCTTCCAGTGCTTTAATGTTGAGTTCAAAGAGTAACAACTAAGAAAAAAATGGTAGGAATACCCGGAACCTAGCTCTATAGTCCGCTCGACCAGTGTGCGCGTGTTCGCGCATCCGCCTTGATTGAACACCTAGAGTCAACATCTTGACTGACTTCCTGGAATGAACCATCCAATAAATCTTTCGCCCTAAGTAAGGTCTAACTTGCTTTCTCCCGGGATTCTCTTATATAACCAACCAAGCCAGAAAAACGGCGCACGGACCGTACACAACTTGGTTTTAGAAGATATGGCACTTTAACTTTTGGTCAGTCAGTCCTGTGTATATTTATGAACTGGTGCTTCTAATACTATTTCACCTCTTCTAGTTCAAAATTTCAAATTTGTCAATCTTGTAAATGCTTTTCTATTTTCTTTGACATCATTGAATCATAAATAACCTTGCTTTGTCTTTCCTCTTATATCAGTTCTCGTTGTTTTGGTGAAGGGAACAGTTTCTTTTTTCATCTGATGCTGCAAGAGAATTCAAAGAGGACATTTCTAAAGGGAACCATGAGTTGGTATTATTGTATGATTTCAACCTTGTAGATGAAATATGGAAGGAGTCGAGGCCAAAGCCTCCAAAGGAACCAATCAGATTGCATGACCTAAAATATGCCGGTGTAGATGTGTCGTCAAAGCTTTCATGCTTGAGATATGAATAAGAAATGCTGGTGCATCGGCAATTGTTATCTCCATGCTTGACAAAATTGCGTGGCTCTTGAACTTGGTAATCCTCTTTACTTGTTCTTTGATAAGTTTTACTTGGTCATAATTGCACAGAGATTATTTGTAACCCAGGATCCTGCTTGTATGAGATTTTTTGGTCTGAGGGGTAGGAAGAAGCCATCCTTCTCATTTGTTGTAAATCAAGTTTAACTGGTGATTATGAATTGTATCTGTTAGCATATTTAAATATTTGAAGCTAATTTGATTGTACTACAATGGTTCACCCAATTCAGACGATTCAAGATCTGTTGATTTTTGCCTGCACACTGAGTAATCCTTTGAAAAGATGAGATTAGCATAGAAACATGGATTATAGTAGACATTTTTATTATGATGGCCCTATAAATGGTTAGTTCGTGGATTTGTTGTACTTTTAATAGCTAATAATTTTTCTTTCTTCCAAGAATAGTACTTGTGAACTGCCAATAGTTGGTTCTAGTTTCTAGTTCTCCAAGGATATTTATAACATTGGAAGGCATATGTCAAGATTTCAACCTCTTATCATGGATGCACAGCAAGTGTCTTTACATGCTTTGGCTTGCAGTTGAATGATGACGTAAATTGCTTTCAGTTGTGTCTTTACTTACCTTTAAGCTGCTTATTCATTTAGTTATTTACTTATATCTCCAGAGAGGTAATGATGTCCGACAGTCACCAGTCATGTACGCATATTTAGTTGTGGAGATAGATGGGGCAAAATTGTTCGTCGATGATACAAAAGTAACACCTGAAGTTATGGAGCACTTGACAAATGCTGTCATAGAATTGAGAGCATATGAATCCATTCTTTCTGAAATTAAAAGGTGACTTTGAAGCATTAGGTTTTGCTGCATATTTTTATTTTGAATTGCAAAAGTTGTCTTATCGTCAACAGTTCTATGTCTTGTATTTGAATCCTTCTGGCAAGAACAACTTTAGTGAGAACTGCATGCGAGAAGCTTGCGTATATATTTATCTAAGCATTTGAGTGTTCAACTCTACAAGCAGCACCCTAGACTTAAATGTTCAACTCTACAAGCAGCACCCTAGACTTAAATGCTAATGGAGATATCTGCATGCTACATTATTTTAATGGTTCCTGTTTCTAATAAATGAAACTCTTCAGCAGCCAAAGCATTACTGATATAGTGTGTTTTTGGAGAGAGTTTTCCCCATGATAAAATTTGACTCCAGAATTTTTCTTTTCAGTTTGGCAGCAAAAGGGGCAAACCTTTGATTGGACACTTCATCAGTCAATGCTGCTATTGTAAATGCATATGAATCAGCTTGTTCCAAATATCCCTGGAATTCTGCATCTAAAAGCAGGAAGAAGAGGACTGCCAACCTTGATTTCAATGGTCAATCTGGGGGACCATGTGCAGTATATAGGAGTTCTCCTGTCTCTCTGAGTAAAGCTGTCAAAAATGATGCTGAGTTAGAAGGGATGCGTAACTGCCATCTAAGGTAACTGAAAATCCAACCTTTAAGCATATGTCAATTGTCAATAACTACTGCCTATTGTCTCACGACCTGTGTTTTCAAAAGCGTACCATTTCACCACTTACCACTCTATACGTGATGTTGCTGCCATAGAAGTCCTCCAACACTTTCATTATGCCCTCCACTATCCTCCCCCTCGAGGTAGTCCAACATTTCCTGTCCTGCATCCTCCCTCCTGTATCCCATTTTTGTCTGAAATGACTGTCCTCTAGAGAGATCGCTCCTCCATGTCAAACCTCCATATCCATTTCCATAGTGATACTCCGTTGAAGCCTTATTACGATCTACATGAAGGTCTTGTTGGTAAACAAATAACCATTATAATAATATAATTAATGTCCGGTTAACTTTGGATCAGTTTCTTCTATTCCATGGAAAACCATCACCGTGACCTTTTTTTGCTGTACGAGAGATAGTTGCATAGCCTTAATAGCATTCGTTATTTGTGTGGCCTTTTATAGTGAAGCTTAATTACTTTGATGGATTGCTATGTCTTATTCCAGTATGCATGGCTTAATAATACTTAAATGGATAATCAATATACATTGTTTGATGTAGGGATGCATTAGCTCAATTTTGTGCTTGGTTGGAGGATGAAATCCAAAGGGATGCCGTTCTGACAGAGGTAGAAGTTGCAGACAAACTTCTTGAATTTCGCTCACACCAAGAGGGCTTTCTTGATACAAGCTTCGACACCATAAGTGGTATATTGGTTTCTATTATCACGATTGAGCTGAATTAGGAAACTTATTTAGTAGTGAAGATCTAGTGTTTGTTTGTGGACCTTTACTGGATAATAATAATAGCAGCTTCTTCTTGAATGGAAAAAGATTAAGACTAGAGATATCAAAATTATGTCCCATGCTTATAGATATTTCTTCCAAAGTTTTATGAACTTTAGATTGCCTTAGATCTGGTGGAGATAGAAATTTGTTTCTTTGGATTTTGCTTTCCATATTTCTGTTGACATTTTCAGTAGGAAAAATCATTCTAATTTCTAAGATATATCTTTTTTGGTCTTTCCTCTTGTGCTTAAGCTTATTATAGTTGAAGAGCTTTCACAGAACTTTGGGTGATCTAAATGTACTTTTGAATAGTCAAAGACAGTAGGAAACATTTTTACACCCTCCATCCCAAACTGATAATTTCCTTTTTGGCTATGCAGTTATATTAAGAAGAGTTGAAATTCTAATACATTAGCATTAGCTAGGAAAGATGCGGGCCTCTGCATTGACTTTTGTGCTTCTAAGGAAAAAAATATATAGGAAAAACTTGTAGTGGAAAGAGGGAGTCCAATAAAAGTTTGCGCTATATAGTGTATTGGTTCCTACTGAGGAGAATGATACTATTTTCATGCTAAGAAGAAATGTCGGGCTACCTGATAAAAAAAAAATGTTCGACTATGTTATGAAAGTTGTACATAGGGAGTAGTTGACGACTTTGGGATGAAATGGCAGATTTTTGTTAATGGGTCATTCCTTTTTATACTGTTTGAGATTTATTTAGAATAGTATATGCTTCCCTGATGCATCCGGCTGTCCTAGCCCACATGCTATCAGCGTCCCCTCTACTCCTCCAAGCCCCCATAGCCCCAACATCTCCCTTATCTCCTGAGCTTTAACCTCAGTCAGGCCTCCCCATCTAATTCTTGGTCGTTCCGGAGCAACCCTTTTTTTCTTCTTTAACTTGATCTCTAAGTCCATAACCACGAGCTTATGCTGGTTGTAAGGTTCTCGCTCAGGATAACCTTGCAGTCCTTGTAAACACCTTTGTCACCCTTCCTAAGGAGCAGGTAATCTGAGTCTTAGCCACCGCACTACGGTAAGTCACCAAGTGCTCCTCCCTCTTCCAGAAGCTCGAGTTAGCTATGACTAACTCAAAAACATTTGCGAAGTCTAAGAGCGAAATTCCTCCCTCATTTCTATCCTTAAAGTACCTGCCATGCACGTCCCATATCCTCCTGCAGTAGACCTATGTGGCCATTAAAATCTCCTCCTAACACTAGTTTCTCGGTCGGTGGGATACCCCTCACCACCTTGTCCAACTCCTCCCAAAAATACCTTTTGCCCTCCGCCAAACCCGCCTGAGGCACATACGCACTAATTCTGTTAAAAATTAACTCTTCAAAAACTAGCTTGATAGTCATCATCCTATCATTCACCCTCTTAACCTCTACAACTTGATCCCAGAGTTCCCTATCCACTAAAATGCCTACTCCGTTCCTACCCCTCGCGCGCCCTGAGTACCACAACTTATACCCATGCATTTGACATTCTTAAGAACTCATTGTTATAAGGTGTAACATGCCAGTGTATATAAGCATGGCTCGCGAATTAAGATTTCATATTCATCTTCAGATAACTGATAAATGAACTCCATTGTTTACCCTTCCGTTTCGTGACTTGCACTGATGTCAATCGTGTCTTAAATCAACTCATTCTGGAGTGTAGCACCATGCTCCAACCTCGTCTACCATAATTTTTAGTGATATTGACTATTTTTTGCTTCTTATCATCCAGACTAAATTGGTCGACATGTCTTTGCTCTCTGATGCGGAAGTAGAGTGGCTCAATAGTTACCATTTGCAAGGTTGGGAGAAGGTAAGCATCCTAAACGATTTTTGTGGTTGCTTTTTTCATGTTTAAGACAGCTATTTGCTAACTGGAAATCATCTTTAGGTTTCCCCTCTGCTGGATGGTTCTGCGCGTCAATGGCTTTGGGACAACACAGCCTCTTACAAAGATGTAATTCCTGTATAGATACTGTCAATAATATGTTGTTCCATCCACCACCAATTCTTGTACATAGGAGATAAATAATCTGATAATTAAGAGTTACAGCTACTGATATACACTATAGACAGGTAGATGAACTTTGTTCTACAATATACTATGAACTTTAGCATTATTAAGGACGTTAAAGGACATCTACAAATGTACAACATTGTGCCGCTCTATTCTTCTTCCTCTGATCTATTTTACCCCTTTTTTCTTCGGTTTTCATTGTCGCAACCTGCACTCTCCTTCAACCCAACATGAACACCATTACGCCGATGCAGATTTTACTTTGCAGTTTTGAAGTTCTGCTGATTCCCCCAGAAATAAAGTCTTAAAAGTTACTCCTATTTGGTACGCCAGAAAGCAGTGAAATCCAGCTTCACCCTGAACTTTTTTTTGTTTTTCCTCAAGCTGTGACAGGGTAAAATCATGGAACAACCCAGACTAAGCCAAATCCATGTGCTTCAAATGTCCATATTATGTTACATAAAACAGTCATTTTAGATAAGACATTTTAGACAGTGTGCTATCTGCACTCTACTCTTTTCAACCATTAATTTAGTGTCCTTTTACACGGTACTTTCAGGAGTGCAATTACAACTAAGTGTACAGATGCACAGTTTGACTCCCGACACCTTTTTTTACTATGCCATTTTCAACCAACCTAACATTCGTAATGTCATTCCGAGTCCAAGCTTGAATGGTTGTTCAAATTTGATATTTTATCGATTTGATGTGAGGCATTCAGAAGCTCAATGCACAGCCACTATGTATAGTTTTGTGCGAGAATGGCAGTCAAATGCTACATAATCCAGAGTCACAGAGCAGATATGAAGGGGGGAAATGTACACAATGTTTCTAGTGCCAGCAACTATATTATTCTGATAAAATCGTGTCAACTTTAGGCAATAAGGTATCCGGAGCCCAAAGAGCAACTTCGTCTTATTCTTGCTATTCCCGCCGCAAAGGCTAGAACGAGGAGTTGAAGTTTAAGAAATTACATCCCATTTATCCGGCTAATAACATGCTTTATTGACAAATTGCCATCAAAGTGTAGATATCTGCCTTCAAGGTTAAATTATTTATATCTCAGAAAAAATTTCCACATTAAGAACTGCCGAAATTTAAATTATTTGAACATTGTACATATTACAACAAGAAATCTATTAACTCAAGATTCAAAAAATCCTCTGTGATCTTTCTATTCAACAATAATCATCTTGTTTGGTATTTATTTTGAAGAAGGGAAAGTGTGGGTGAACAGTTGAAGCTTTGTCGACTGCTTTTGGTCATAGTGATGATTTCTGGGATGCTGGATCTGATTTAGAAAGCTCATTATACATATCAGATATTGCTTTGGCAAAATAAGCCTTTGCCTGCGGTCTCTTGACCTGGAAATTGGAACAAAAGAGAAAATTCACATCAACAAAGACATATGCATGCCCACCAAAAGTTTAAAACGTTGAGACAGAAGTGAAATTACCTTGAATGTGGGAGTGAGAAGACCATTTTCGATTGTGAAAGGCTCGACAATCAATGTTACAGCTTTTGCAAATTCGAAACCTCTCAACTGTATTGCAGTTAAAAAAAAGAACATCAATAGATTCACTTGGCATTTTAATAAACTGCTCCTAATACTCAGGTTCTAGAGCCGAGGGTCTCCCGGAAACAGCCGCTTTACCTACCAAGGTGGAGGTAAGGTCTGTGTACACTCTACCCTCCCAGACCCCACGATGTGGGATTTCACTGGTATGTTGTTGTTGTTGTTGTACTCCCAATACTCAGGTAAAAGAGAGAAATTCAAACAAATTACCTGAGCTTCCCTTCCAACTGCATCCATCTCAGCAAGAACTGCAGCCTTTGCTCTTGGATCATTGCATAGTTGTCCCAAATCTTCATACTGTGACATCACATTAAAACCAAGGGAAATAAATCAGACAGCTTCTTAGAAAATGACTAACAAATATCTTCAACACCCGAGCTCAGAAAAAGGTGAAGGGATGCGGTAGGTTGAGATCTGCATCCTTGAACTGGACTTGAAGCGAAATGCATATAAAATCTGGTATTGAGGCGTATTGATTGATTAATATATATATATATATATATATATATATATATATATATATATATAAATTTCCTTTTCTGATAAAGGAAAATTTATTGATGTGGAAAAACATTCCCTTCCTTATACCAGCATTATTACAAAAAGTAGAGAAACCTACCCAAAATAAAGCAGGATTGTGTCGTCTTAAATGTTAATGTTGTGTGATATTCACATTATTACAGGGATAGGGACACTGTCATCTTGGATGAGGTATCCATTACTGTTACAGGGGTAAGAGTTCAATCAAAATCTAGTTCTGGCTCATGATTGTTTAGTCATGATTAGTCTGTTTCTTTGAACAAAGAAATTCTTATAGTTTCTGTTGTGAACTTCATTTTCTAGACCTGTGTATTTTTAACCAGAAAACTGTTGGCGTCAACTTTTTATTTCCTTTATATTTTTGTTCGTTTTTTTGTTGTACTGTGTGATGTTACAGTGGGGCTTTCATAATTCGTCAATAAAAGCCATCAAGTCCTTAGCCCTGAGATTTTTATGTGCTGAGTTTTTCCTGTTGTGGTTAATATATAGTTCCTGATTCAGATTAAATACCAATTCTGGTGAAGCCAGTGAAAATAGTAGATCCCCACTTGGCCTCGTCATTTTTTGACAACTACAAGAGGGTATATTTGCATTCCACGGTAGAGTTGGTTAACAAAAGTGCCTGGGTAGCTGAATGTTCGCTGAACATCCAAGTGTTAACTGAACTTGAAGACAATGCTTTCTTAATTGAGCATCTTGGGACACAACATGTGTCTATTTCTCCGGGTGCAAACGTTCATTATACATTTCCTATGGTGAGTTTCTTCTTCCTCTCTTTTGTTTTGTTACTTTCTTTTTTCCTTTCCTCACAGGCCTAAGAAACATCCTGTAGTATCTCAAGCTTGTATACAAAGTCACTTTTAAATGGCCCAATTGGTCCCTGGTTGAGAAAACCATGAGTAGGACATGGTACAGTGCACTCTGTAGTTAGGGTCTTAGAGTACTATTTAGAAAAATGCAATATACCAGTTTATGTTGGCATATTTGTAAAAGTTCCAAGCGAAGGTTGCACACTCTCTGGATTTAGGCTACTGGAGGTTTCCTTGGTGATTTGAATAATAACCCAAGTGGGGGTGGCTGTGAAGGTTTCTGTTGCTGAGTTTCGGTGTTACCTCCTATAATTCTGCCATTTGAATAATGCAGAGAGCTACAAAATACTGATAGAATTTGCTTGAGCTCTTGAGGTGGTAATGCCAGAACTTGTTACGTTTTATCTTAGTTTACCAATTCCAATGTCTGATGTTACAATGAGGACATTGGTTTGACCGAGGATTGTCCAAACTTTCCACGTTTTTCTCACGTTTTTGTTCTGAGAACATTGTCTTTTTATTCACTCTTTCAAAGTTGGTCAACAATGGTGTAATGAAATAGGACAACAAAGTGCCTCATGAAAAACAAATCCTGTTGGGATGTGTGATCCAGTTCACGTGCTGAATTAGTACATGCTCTAAATCCAAACTCCACTATATATGAAGTTCTTTATTTTTGTTATTGGTTTTTAGATGTCTCTTTTCTGGGTATGTCTATTCTGTCTCTGTTTATTGAGCTTTTGTGCTCGTCAACTTATCTCAGGTTTGTTGTGTTAAAAGAGAAGAAATGAAAAGCTTATAGTCTAAGTTGGTTAAATCTTTCCATTGCAGCTTTATTTCTACAAACCCAATTTATGGTGGCCTAATGGCATGGGAAAGCAACATCTATACAATGTTGAGATAACTGTTGATGTGAATGGTTATGGAGAGTCGGATACATGGAGTCACCATTTTGGCTTTCGCAAAATTGACTCAATTGAGTCTCATCTGCTTCAAAATACTATTTAAAGCGTTGTAAGTAGAGTTACTTGCAGATGAAGTGCATGTATAAATTAAACCCCTATAGAATAGGAACAAAAGAGGATGATAATGTGAATATCTCATTATTTTTGCAGGTTTGGCAAGAGTTCTGAATTACTGGAGACTGTGATGGACGAGGTGACCCTGTGTCAAACCCAGATGGCCCACTTGACCATGAGGAACCATACTAGTCTTGCCTTGTGGGTTGGGGGAAATGAACAAGTGCCACTCCTGACATCAACACTGCTTTGAAGAATGATCTACAACTCCATCCATATTATATGAATTAGAGCAATAGTGGCACCTCAGCAATTACTCCCGTGATAAAGGACCCAAGTCATTATCTAGATGGTACTAGAGTTTACATTCAAGGGTCTATGTGGGATGGGTTAGCAGATGGGAAAGGGGACTTCACTGATGGTCCTTATGAAATTCAGAACCCCGAGGACTTCTTCAAGCCTGATTACTACAAGTATGGGTTTAATCCAGAGGTCGGTAACATGGGGATGCCAGTAGCAGCTACTATTAGAGTAACTATGCCTCCAGAAGGGTGGCAGATTCCTTTGTTCAAAAATTATCAAATGGCTATATTGAGGAAGTTCCCAATCCCATATGAACTTATCATAAATACATTGCATATTCCAAACCAGGAAAGTTTCATGACCAGATATTATTATATGGGACACCAAAAGAACTGGATGATTTCTGTCTGAAGATGAGTGAAATGTTTCGTTGATGTGCAGACTCATTTTCATTGATTATGCGTCTGACTTAGTCTGTAAATAAATCATATCAGGCACAGCTTGTTAACTATATTCAGTACAGAGCTCTTTTAGAAGGCTACACTTCCCACATGTGGAGCAAATATACAGGTGTTTTGATATGGAAAACTCAAAACCCATGGACTGGTCACTGGTCTAGGAGTCCAGTTTTATGATCATCTCCACGACCAAACAGCAGGATTCTATGGCTGCCGCTCTGCTGCAGAACCAACTCGTGTTCAGCTTAATCTGGCAACATATTCTGTAGAGGTAATCGTTTGTCTAGCACTGTAAGAGGATAAATCTGATACTTTGCTTAAATAATAGAAAATGAATGTACTTGGAACTTTAATAGTAAATAATTCAGAACCTGAACTATGTGGCACCGATCAGACCTTATTTTTTGGGAACTTCTGCTTCTGCTAACGTTTCAGACGTGGAATAAATTTAATACTTATTATTTCCTCCATATTCATTATCTCTTACCGTAGACTTAAATGTGCAACTTTTGCACCCTAAAATGGATAATGCAGGCACTAGCATGAGTTCTGAAGGAATTTTACGGTTTTCATGATTATTTTTACTTACTATCTTCAGGTTGTGAACACTACGTCGGGGGAACTTTCTAACGTTGCTATAGAAAGCCTCAGTTTGAGATTTGGAAGGAGAATATCCGTACTACAAAACCTCTGAAAAACTTACTGTGCCACCCAAGAAAACTATATCTACGTTTGAGATGGAGTATCTGAAGTCGAAGAATCCAAGGCCATTTTACTTTCTTCTTCCCAAACTCTATGATGCGTCCGATTATCACATATACTCTAGGAACTTTTACTGGTTGCACCTGACCGGTGGTGATTACAAGCTTTTGGAGCCATTCAGGGAGAGAAGACCACCCCTGAAGATAACTTCGCTAACCTTTATAAAAGGTTCGACCTATGAAATGCGCATGCATATCCAGAATACATCAAAAAAGCCAGATTCTAACACACTACTGTATAGAAATAACTTTATCAGAAAAAATGGCAGCTGTGATGAATCGGATTCATCAGAATCTATTAGCCTTTCGCACGGGAGAAACATGAAATTAGTTTATATGAGAAGATTAGGAGGAACTTTTCACGGGAGCACAACCAGGCGAAGGTTTCTGAAGTTAATGGAACGGGGAAAGGAGCTGCCTTCTTTCTTCATTTCTCTGTTCATGCTTCAAAGAAGGAACACAAGAATGGTGAAGACACGTATCCTTCCTGTTCGTTACTCCGACAACTATTTCTCACTGGTACCAGGTGAAGTTATGACAATAACCATTTCCTTTGAAGTACCTCCCAGTGTCACACTGCATGGCTGGAACCACCATGATGGGCACACCGTTCTTTAAGCCAATCATCTCTTTGCCCCAGTTTGTTTACAGGGGGTGTTGTACAAAAGTAGTTCATGTCATCGTTAGTACTGGATGTCAAAATGTTCACTCTTTTGGAGCTTCGTACTGACCTTTGCCCTTTGACACTGTAAAACAGCTGGTTCCGAAGATATGAGTCTGGAAATAAGAGCTCCAATGCTTGTAGGAAATAGTCCTGTGGCGTAGCATATGAGTTCTGACAACAGGGGGTGTTGTACAAAAGTAGTTCATGTCATCGTTAGTACTGGATGTCAAAATGTTCACTCTTTTGGAGCTTCGTACTGACCTTTGCCCTTTGACACTGTAAAACAGCTGGTTCCGAAGATATGAGTCTGGAAATAAGAGCTCCAATGCTTGTAGGAAATAGTCCTGTGGCGTAGCATATGAGCTCTGACAGTCTCCTCATTTTAGTCAATAAAATCGTGGTAACTTTTGTTTAATTCTATGTGCATGAGTATTCCTCCCTGTGGAACTGCATCTGAAAATTTTCATTTGGTTTGGATGTGATATCATTGGATAAATGCTATTCTTCTACCACGATCAATTGTTAACCATTGGCAATGTGGTTGGCCAAATCAAAATCATTAAATTTTCATTACTTGTTAAACATGGTAAAATAAAACTGAAAGAATGGAGTCTTGGCTCAAAAAAACAGACGGGCCAATAAAAAAGTTGGTCACCTAAACAAGAATTGAACAATATGGCTCACCTCACTCAACCTAACACAACATGTAATGTAGCTGCCATGTTGTAGTTATAATTGGGCCCATAATTTCTTCAGATATTTCTTTACTAATTGAGCTATGACATTGACCATTAGAGTGCTTGATCTCTTACAAGTTCTTTTCATCATCAGTTTATTGATTCTTCAACAATATTTGCATAAGAGTGATGCTCAGCTAATACTTGAAGATCCTCCACTGATGAAATGCAAGTTTAACAAAATATATCAGCTGGGTGACTCACTTTCTGATACTGGAAACTTCATCAGAGAGAGCGTCCTTGGAGCATTCTCTCCATTTGCAAAACTTCCTTATGGTCAAAACTTTATTCAGCATAAATCAACTGGACGATGTTCTGATGGTTTGCTCATGGTCGATTTCATAGGTACACAACTTCAATATTCTCTAGGATTTTCCAAATTTTTCTTGAACATTAAACCTTTGAATTTGGGGTTCATTTCACTGAGTGTCGGCTAGTCAACGTTACATTTTTATAAGTAAAGTTATAAAACTATGTTTTGTGTCATTTTAGTAATTGAACTTTACATGTTTTATCAGTAAAGTGCTCACTTTTTAATGGATACTTTACACACTGTTATTATATACAGCACTGGGATGTGGTCTTCCTCTGCTAAATCCTTACAAGGATCAAAATGCAAATTTTACACATGGAGCAAATTTTGCAGTAGCAGGAGCTACTGCTTTGCCAGCTGAAATCCTGACAGATAAGAAGATTAATTCTAATTCACTGATAACTAATAGTTCATTAAGTGTGCAACTTGATTGGATGTTTTCTCATTTCAAATCCACTTGCTCTACTGGTAATTATATTTAAAAGGAATTAAGTAATTGATTACAATCTAATGTTTTTTTACTTATTTATTTTTCTTGGTTTTTGTTAGCTTGCTCAGGAGAACTAAAGAAGGCACTTTTCCTGGTTGGAGAAATAGGTGGAAATGAGTTTAATTATGGTTTATTGCAAGGTAAACCAATGGAGGAGTTGAGAGTTATGGTCCCTGAAGTTGTTCAGATCGTTACCAATGCTGTTAAAGTATATTTTCCATTTTCTCTGTTTTAATATGTGAGAACTCACATTATATTCACGAGCATTTAAATATATTGGTTCTTATTAATATTTGCATTAAATCAATAAATACATGATATACGTTATGTAGTAATTCGATATGTATATTTTTCATCTCAATTTGTGGTCAATTCTCCTTTGGATTTAGATTATTCTGCTAATTAATTCATTATTTTCTTTCAGACGATAGTTGGTTTTGGAGCTGTTCGAATTGTTATTCCTGGAAATTTCCCAATTGGTTGTATACCAAATTTGCTAACAACGTTTTTGACCACTAATTCAACTGCCTACGATGAGTACCATTGCTTGAAAGATTTAAATAACTTAGCAATCCTCTACAATGATCATTTGCAAAAAGCCATTCAAGAGCTGGAGAAGGACTATCCAAAAATTATACTCATCTATGGTGACTATTATAATGCCTATCAATGGCTTCTGCAAAATGCCACAACGACTGTTAAGGAGACTCGAGCGAATGCGAGAGGAGTGGAGACTTTATTTTGATATCAATGTCTGTTTTGAATTAATGTTGTATTGTAAACGGCGTCTTCCCAATTAAGAAAGAAGGAAAAAAGAAAAGAGAGTCCGGACTCTCGTGGTAAGTAGTGCTCAAAATATAATCTTTTTCTAGTTTACAATTTTATACATAGATTTTTTTTCGTTTAACAAATAATTGTCTGCTATAAAATCTTACTTAATTTTTATAAATTGATTCTTTCCCCACCAATTTTTCTTCTCGAGAAGTGATCAATTTGTTCTCTCTAAGAATAAAATTCGACCAATGTAGTATATATAATTTTCGACGAAGGGAGTTTAATTATACCCCTTCAATACAAGTAACTCAATGACACTGTAGTTTGATTGAAATGTGCAGGATTTCATAGAAAGTCTCTACAAAAAGCTTGTTGTGGAATAGGAGGAGATTATAATTATGACAAAAGTAGAATATGCGAAGCTCCGGGAGTGCCAGTATGTGGTAACCCTGGTTGTTACATAAGTTGGGATGGAGTTCATTTGACACAAGCAGCGTATAAATGGTTGGCAAAATGGCTAATTGATGACATGTTACCTAAATTAAAATGCCAAGTTTAGGATTTTCTTTTCTTGGTAAACTTCATCAATCAGAATGTATATTATAATAATAGGCTTCTCATTTCTTCCTGTAAGTTGAAAGATTTAAATAATTTTGCAATATTTTACAATCATCATTTGCAACAAGCCATTGATGAGTTGAAGAAAGAGTATCCAAACATTACACTGATTTATGGCGACTACTACAACACAACGCCTATCTATGGCTTCTACAAAATGCTGTCACTCTTGGTAAGTTGTCGAAAAATAGTGTCTTTTTCCTATTAGACCATTTCCAACCGGAAATAATTGAAATCACTTTTATCTTCTGCCACATTAGATTATTCATCTGACACATTATCAAATATATCCAATTATCACATACACTTCACAGCATGAGATATTTCAGAAAATAATTCATTTTCTCTTTCCTCCACATCAATACATATACCCCCACCATATATATTCATTTTATCTCATTTTTTATTTTGTATATGATATTATTCTTGTAATTCATATTATTACACATATAATAATAAAATTATAAATTACTTATATTCATTTAATTTTGACATTTATCAAATATTATTATAATATTAAAATACAACAATATATGATTTTATTAATGAAGATAAATTAATCGTACAATTTATCAAAAACACATTAAAACATTGATAATATGGGAGTCACTCATCCTAGTACTATTCTCGAGAAATTTGAGTGCAAAAGTCAGGTATATCTGTTGATCCACTCCTAAAATTAGGAGTGGGTTGCTCGGTGTTTTGATTGTTGATATTTGGGAAACCACCATAATTACTTTCATCAGTTTGTTGCCCATATTGCATATAAGAAAAATTATACGGATATTGCATCCAAAATTAGTTGGCATCATATATGACATTTGAAAATTGAATGACATATTTTGAGAATTTTGTGGACGTTGAATATTGGGATTTTGTAGTTGGTTAGAAAATATAAAATTTGGAGGAAGATTAAAATTTTGATCAGGATCCATATTAAAAAAAAATAGCAAATAATTTGGAAGAAGATAGAAATTTGGAGAAAATAACCAAAATATTTCGGTATCCAAATGAAGTAAACTTATTCTCTTTTTATAGATCTTGAAAAATAAAAAAAAAAATTGGTATTTTTTTTTAATTCGGTCAAATTATTGATAAAAAATAACAATTAAAGTAGCGGTGAAAAATGAATTTCTGACAGCAAATAGCTGGCTGCCACATGGCGCACCAGGAGACATTGTGTCCTGCATCTTCTTCCACAGGAGACATTATCTCCACGTGGCAAAATTATCTCCTATATATTCAATAATTTTCAATTATTTTGCACGTCAACATGTCATTTAAATTATATCCTGTTGTGTGTAATTATCGGGGACAATGTCCCTCGATGAAGATGGTCTTATTAAGGTCAATATTTACACACACTAATACATTATAATTTATACATACATATAAATGGCAAAGCAAAAGACCCATATGCATTTACTACAAACTTTCTTTCTTGATATAAATTTTAAGGATTCTCTACAGAAAGCATGTTGTGGTTTAAGCCTTTTCTATTTTTAAATTTTGTTTCGCTAATTCGATCTGTAGCCAATACTTCCTATTATTTAAATAGATGACATTGCGAAGATATTTTAGTTTTCAATGAATATAGTACAAATGTATAACACCGATAACTTAAAGAATTACTCCTGTTATTATTATCAGAGTTAATACCTCAAGATATTTTGTTAATTTAAGATTTTTTATCTAAAATTCCTCGCGGTGCCTGCCAAGTGAGAGAGCATCTATATGACATTTTACATTTATTTTAAAAATTAATCCGTTTTATTTTTTTCTTTCTGGTAGGCAGTAGGCGCAGGCTCTAGAAAACATAACTCAACGCGCACCATATTTATTTAAATTCAACCGTTTCAATTGGATTTATTATTATTATTATTGAGTAAATCATTCTAATATTTAATAGGTTTGCTGAATGATTGATTTTTTATTTTACAGTTATTTTTAGAAATATGAGTTTTCAACTGAATTAGTATTATGAAAGAAATAATTTAATTTAAATAAGAAAAAAAGAAACCAATAAATTTAGATTATCCAAGAAAAATATAATTTCCATTTTAATGTTCATTTTTGCTTAATTTTAAGTAGTATTGTTATTTTAAAGTTATTCTTTTGGTCCTTGTAATGTTAACTATTTACATTCTGGTCTCCGAAGGTTTCAGAACGTTACAATAGTTATGAAACCAACAGACGTAACGGTTGGCAGCTTAATTGCTCAAAACGTTTCAAACGCAATAAAGGCCAACATTTCCAAGACTTAATTGCTCAAAACGTTTCAAAGGCAATAAAGGTCAACCGTTACAAGACTTAAAATTGCCTTCTTATGACTTCTGGTCTCCCTTTTCTAATCATATATATTGAACACTTCAATCCGAACAAAAGAGATATATTGAAAGAGAAAGACACATGCAGAACACACAACTCAAACTAGTTTATCTTTCTGTCTTGTTCATCGTCAAGAACATACACACGGAAAACGACAATACAGAAAGCAGGCATAAATTCTTTTTCGCTCTATTTCTTCAGCAATCTGTTCTTATTCATCCTCTTCGCTAGGATCAATTATATTTGCTTTGTACAATTGATTAGTTGTTGTTTTATCTTGGGAGACTATTGCCCAATACCGTAAAAGCATTTATATTATGCAATTTTATCTTAAAGACAACGAGTCATCTCTCGACTCAGCGTTTCGTTTGTTTAACCTTTCAAATACTCTTTAACCCCGTTTCTTTACCTACAATCCAGTTTCAGGTTCCAACAAAATTTTATAGATCACGGATATCAGCAATGCCCTATAGTTTGAGTATTAAACACAATCTTATGTTCAAAGCCGAAAGCTATCTATCCTGATGCAATATCTTTGCGTTGAAAAATTGCTGAACTTTGGCACCCTGTGTACCAATTCTCTTTCAAGAGGGGATTGTTGGAAATTTTACTAATGTGGGATTGAGTTTACCCCATCTTGAATGACTTAAACATGTGGGCCCCGCATGTCGAAAACATCGTTTTTTCGCACATGCCTAATTTACTAAGTAAGTAGATAGTGTTAGTGTCAAATATCGTCAAATTTCGTTAAAAAATGAAAGAGATATTGGTACACAAAGTAAGGTGTTTGAGACATAAAAAGATGGAGGATCTTTGGTCAAAAATGACAAATCACCCTGGTAAAAGATGAAGAGTTTATGCAATATATAAACTCTAAGTTTGAGTAAGAGTTTTGGGGGCCCAAAGGGTAACCCATATGTTTGAAAGAGGGAGGACTTAGGGAGCTTGGGTTCGTGGCTAAGCCCCACACGCGCGCCGCCGCCCGTCCAGTCTGGGCTCGAGCTCAGGTCGTGGGTCTTGGGCCGTTTATGTCTTCCGAAACTTTCCTTTTGGTCCCTGTAATGTTAACTATTTACATTCTGGCCTCTGAAGGTTTCGAAATATTACAACAGTTATGAAACCAACAGACGTAACGTCTGACAGCTTAATTGCTCAAAATGTTACAAAATGTTTCAAAGGCAATAAAGGCCAACAGTTACAAGACTTAATTGTTCAAAACGTTAAAAACGTTTCAAAGGCAATAAAGGTCAACAATTACAAGACTTAAAATCGTCTCCCTGTGACTTTTGGCCTCATTTTTCTAATCATATATATTGAACACTTCAGTTCGAACAAAAGAGATATATTGGAAGAGAAAGACACAGGCAGAACACACAACCCAAACTAGTTTATCTTTCTGTCTTGTTCATCGTCAAGAACATACACACGGAAAATGACAATACATAAAGCAATCAGAAATCCTTTTCAGCTCTCTTTCTTCATCAATTTGTTCTTATTCATCCACTTCACTAGGATCAGTTGTATACTTGTATTTGTGTAAAAATACCGAAACTTGTTGTGTGTCTTGTTGACACCCAATTTTGACTCATCTTTTAGTCATTTCTTGCAATTTTAAGCATTTTAGGACACAACATTTTAATCACAATTTTGGTATTTTTGTATATTTTTTACCTAACATTCTATGTTGTTTTATTTTTGTAAATTGACATCATGTTTTTACTTTAATTAGGTATTAAACATTTTCAAATATTATGTTATTATTGTTGCGCGATCATTTTATTTTACTAATTTTGCATC